>JAOTOM010004185.1:145000-237649 GCA_034440615.1 Ashinkailepas kermadecensis
TAGAACGACAGTACTGTCTCTTTTCAACGAATCACCCACACACAGCACCGTGTTTACGTTTAACAATAAAGTTCATAATGAAAACCTAGAGGATCAGGATAGCGTGGAGTATTTTGCGTAATAGGACCGTGATGAAACCTGATGCGGACTTTATATGGTGAGCTTACGTAAAGATCATTATGTTCAATCGTTTATGGCATGCTTTGCTTCGTTCCGAATATAAGCGTCAACATTGTAACTTGGAAACGAATGCCGACTTGATGTTGACCGAACCTTACGACCGGATGCCAATTACCAAAAATGTTTTGTTTTGCATTTGCATATGACTGATTGCTTACAAATTCGCAAATAACAAATAATTTATTCCTAAAAGTCTTCGATAAACAATTCAAATATTTACTACTACTCATGGCTCAAATCGAATGGCTGCGTTCTCGTTAAGAGATCCTTTTGCCCTCACCCAAGGTAATCACAACATTTTCCTGTTGTCAGGGCTTGCATAATTGATTAAAAAGAAAACGTAATGAGGTTTCGTCACACTCTTATTTACGGTCTATTGAAAATCCGCAAGGAGGCGAAAAGCACCTACACCCTTCTCAAACAATAACGAGTTAATGACGATCGCATATCACAGCCACATGTCGCTTTGTTGTCTTTGTCGCCTTTGTTTGGTTTTCCTTCACACGTTCGTTTTTTACTCATTTTGTCCAGCATACTCCGTTGGAAATTGCTAAGCGGACTGATTCACACCCTCACCTCCCCTCTCCTCCTGTCCTCCTGTCCTCCTGCTGGCATACAATGCTGTGTATGCCGAGGATGAAAATTTTACTTATTGCTATTCGCTCGGAACTCTCCCCGGGAACTTAGCATTTCGGATCCATAGTCAGTGTTATTATACACGGGAGATGCTTGGCGATTTTTACTGGTCAGACGCATCAAATCGTTAACAGTTTTAAAATAACAAGGATGGGATCAGAGTCCGATGGCGCGGCAGCACTCGTTTAGGGTGCAGGGGACAAAGCCCCTTGTTGGTGATCCAGAGAGCGAAGTGTCCCCAAAATACCGCATTTAACACATTTTGTCGGTCAAAATGCGCTGCGCTGAATGCACATTGCTTTGCTAGCTGATCCAACATATCACTATACCCAGGCTTACATATTTAACAGGTGTAAATATTTGAGAAAATTCGTCACATCACCGGATACAGTTAACTACGCATGAAAATGGACTTCATGAAACGGAATAATTCATTTAGTTATCTGTCACATTACCTGGTTACGCATGTTCGCTTTAATGTGATCAGATCAGATATGCCTTAAATAATCAACATAGGTGAAATATGTTTCAGACATGTGATCATCTTTCTTTGATAAGCACCTACCTAGAACAAGGGAATTACACGGACAACGGGAAGTAGGAATACTAAGAACAGAGCAGCATGAACTAATAATTGCAAAACTAAATATATCTGGTTCGAAAATATTATGAACCCTGGCGACTACAACACTAACAGCTCTCCTGATGACAGCACTGAGAGATCCAGCCAATCACGGCAGGGCAGGCAGCCCTAACTGGTACTTTGATTGGTTGGGAAGTAGCCAAAATATAGGGAGCTGGCACATGATGGCACATAAGAGAAGAAGCCTCAAAATGCAATGCTTACTACGCTAGTATAGGTTTTACTGCGCAGATTTTCCTAGCTTGCTCGTAACTGTTGATGGGAAAACGTATGATGCAGGCGGTTCGCGAAGGAGAAAAACTGATTTCAGTCATGAGTAATGGCCAAAAACATGGAAAATGTGCGTATAAAACAAACCAGTTCCTCCGCCATTTTTACGTTGGACACGGCCCGACCTGCCCGAACTCCAGCCTCACCCCTGGTGTCATAGTGGTTAATGCAAGGTTAACGCTGTCTAAACGCAATTCGTGAAAACTATTTCCATCTAACCTTTTATCCCGCAGCGCAGACGTCAGCTGTCGCATCTTGACTTTTGTTGCTGCAATGTCCTCTGGTTTGTAAAGACGGTGCCGCCGCTTGAGGTGTTGTGAAGGACGGCTGTTGGAGATGACTAAACCACACAGATGACACGAGTACAGCTGGCCGCATCGCTGTCCTGAAACAGAAACGGTAAGCTTACCAGTGTGCATTCCTCAGCAGCATGTGAACATACCATGATCCTGCACAGACAGCTTTGTGTATCCAATGGTATTATGAAGGCCACATTAAATCAGTTATTTTTTAAAATCAGTAGATCACAAAATATGCCACCTTCAAAGGGTTGGATTTGTGCTTTGTTGCCTGGAGATATGGAAAAGATCATTTCTGGGCAATCAAACAGAGGGAAGATAATTTTCTTCGAACCTGTGGCACCAGAATCTCAGTTTGCACTATGCAGTCAATCTTGAACACTTTATCACAGAGCAGTTCATTGTCAGACGGCACCTCTCAACCTCCAAATGAGAAAAATGAGAGGATAATTTCCTGGAGAGGATAATGTTCTGGATGCCAAAAATCGAGGAACAGCCCATTTGTCAACCCAGCAGGCCCTTCTTCGCTCCGCTCTATTCCCAACCACCCATTGATATCCATGTTAAGGTAATGCATCGCTTTCGAAATTCGCCAGGGAATATGGAAAGGGTCTCCGTAGCCTATATTTGGTATGCGCCTCCTTGATATAATACCAAATGTAATGCTAACCATCCTTTATATTACGCTGGAATCGGCAAGAGCGTGAATCGTGCACATTTAGATAACAGAACTGTTATGATATTGCAAAAACATGTACCATATGTGTATTTAACGCGTTGACGACGGCGCTGAACTCGTTCAACATCCATTGGAGATAAAGACATAAAGACATAAAAGATCAGTGCAACTATGAGCCACAAGGGCCCTTCTTGGTTGCACTCTGTACACTGAACCAGTTGTCCATCAAATGTGTTGATCAACTCTCCCTGGAATACAGAAAAACAAGCCCCCTATTCTTATAATGATTGTCTATGCTGTTCTTAAAGATGTTCAGTGTGTTGCTACTGACAATGGTTTCTGGCAGCTGGTTCCAGTGTTCTACTACCCTGTTGGTGAAGAAGGACTGTCTTAACCTTGTCCTGCTGTGATTAACTTTAATTTTGAATTGATGACCTCTAATTGCATCATTTCTGTTAAATTCAAACAGTTCCCTGAGATAACCCTGTTCCTGACCATGAACAAATTTAAAGACCTCGATGAGATCTCCTCTCAGCCTTCTATATCTAAGTGAAAACATATTCAATTTCTTCAATCTTTCCTCATATGCCAGGTTGCCCATACCATTCACCATTTTGGTTGCCCTCTTTTGTACTCTCTCTAAAAGCCAACAATCTTTTTCATAACTAGGGGACCAAGCTTGGACACAATATTCCAGATGTGGCCTGACATATGCACAATAAAGCTTCCTGATGACTTGCTCACTTTTGTATGATACATTCCTATTTATTGCCCCAAGCATTCTTAGTGCCTTCTTCCTGGCTTCTTTGGTATGTTCTGATGCCCCCAATTTTGTGTTAAAAATAGCACCTAAGTCCTTCTCCTGCTGAGTCACAGATAGTACTTGGCCACCCATCAAGTATGGAGCCTGGATATGCTGCCTACCTACATGCATGATTTTGCACTTATCAAAATTAAATTTCATTTGCCATTTTTCGGACCACTTCACAAGCTCGTCTAAGTCTTTCTGCAGCAAGACCTGCTCATTGTGCCCTGTTATTGCCCTAAAGACCTTCAAATCATCTGCAAATTTCAAAACCTTACTGCTTAGGCCACTTTCAATGTTATTTACAAACATAATGAACAATAGTGGTCCCAGTACTGACCCTTGGGGGAATCCACTAAGAACTTTTTTCCATGATGATTTTGTACCATTTAGCATCACTCTCTGCTGTCTATCTGAAAGCCACAACCCTATCCATTTTAGGATGTTACCCACAATACCATGAGCCTGAAGCTGCATCATTAACCGTTTATGAGGTACCTTGTCAAAGGCCTTCTAAAGTCAAGATATGCCACAACAACCTGATTTCCCTTTAAAAATTTTTTTTTAAAAAAAAAAAAAAAAAAAAAAATTTTTTATAAAAAACCCCTTTTTTTTTCATATTTATTATTTTTTTTATTTTTTTTTTTTTTTTGCTAATATTTTATCCTTGATAAGATTCAAGACTTGGAAGTCGATGATATGCTACTATCAACCTGATTTCCCAAATTATACTGAGGGAATTGCCAATTCTTTGTAGTTCCATAAGGCGTTTTTATTCAAAACAAATCAGTCAATGAGATTTGTGTGACACCTGATCGCCCATTGTCACATCCTCAAACCTAATTTCAGTTCCTAGCCAAATTCAACTACCCAAATCCAATTCTTTTGCTCGCCTTGCTGCTCAGGTTTTCTGCTTCACAGCGTCTCTAGCTTTTTGATACAACCTTAGATTTACTATATTTGAAGCTTCCTTAAATACTCTAAATGCATCTTTCTTAGCCTTAATTGCTTTTGTCAAATCTGGTGTAAGCCATGCTGGCTTTCCTACTCTTCTTTTGCGCCTTTGCTTTTGAGGGACATGTCTAATCTGAATTTCCCTCAAGTAAGATTTGAACTTTTCCCACATTTCACAGGCATTTAAATCGGAGAATTCTTCTTCCCATTTTATGGCACTAAAAGCTGCTCTCATGCAGTCAAAGTCTGCCCTGTTAAAATTTGGAACCTTTGCCAAATTATCCTTGATTGTCCCTGCTACATGTGCCTTGAATCTCACTATGTTATGGTCACTTCTTCCCAGAGTTTCTCCTACAGTCAAATCTTGAACTAAATCACTTAAATCCGAGAAGACAAGGTCCAAGAATGAGCCCTGCCTAGTTGGTTCTGTTACAAACTGGTGTAAGAACAGGTCCTCTTCAAGGCATTTCCTAAACAGTTTACATGCTGGGAGCCAACACCAACATTTTCATATCCTTTTAAATTAAAGTCACCAAGAATAAGGCATTTCCTCTGAAAATTTATACTGATTTCCTCACAAATCACCTTATCAAGCTCCAGTTGCTGAGAATGTGGCAAGGTTCCTGATCGGTACAAAGCTCCTATTCTCAGTTTATTGCTGTTGCCTTTTCCCACAGAAACATCAAGCCAAATGGACTCCACAGACACATTTTTTACCCCATCTGCTACATTTTGAGAACTGAATAAGCTATTCACATAGAGCATTACACCACCCCCTTTCACTGCTGGACCCCTATTGCCTTGAAAACTTATTGTATCCCTGGATCTCATAGTCCTGCAAGTTATCCCCAAAATACCCCTCACTGACCCATGCCTCAGTAATGCAAACAAAATCTGGTTCCTCATCAGCAACATAACACTTGAACTCGTCAAATTTAAACGAGATGAAGCATCTTCCGTTGCTTGATCTTTGACCAAGAGCTCAGCAGCATGTCGTTTGTCCTGAAAATGATCAATTTTTAAATTATTATGCACACATATGCACAGGTTATTTTGCTAATGCTGATTTACTTGGCAGTTATTTTTTCGTCTTGAAGACGATCGATATTCTAATGTTCCTGCAATGCATGGCTAATTTCTTCAAGTATACTAATATCAGCAACTTCGCAATACTTGTTTGTGATGTATCATATATTTAGACAGTAAAGCGATGCGGACCTTGCTTCACCCGTGTGTATGGCTGTCGATAGTCTTTTACTGTGCTAACTCATATTCTTAGCTTACTTCAGAATTAAGGGAAAGATCCTCATCAATAGTCCTCGTCAATAAGTCGAAGGGATCTTCTCTCGCATATGTATAACAGATATTCATACGAGCGATCAGTTCAGGACCGGTCCAACCATCACATTTCTGATACCTCAACAGCCCCCTTTTTACAGAATTTCTCATCTTTAATTTTGATCTTCGTTTCGACCTGGTCTTGTACATTTTGTATTGTTCATGCTTTTCACTGCTACTATCTTTAAAGCATGCATATTTGTGTTTGCGAAGAAAAGGCAAACACGAATATTGTCATGCTGTAAAATTGATTATTTTTATTTTCTTGATTTCTATGGTTGCATCGAGCCTTAAATGAAACTGACAATTTCACATGGATTCATGAATGAACTTACAGAGGTTCGAAACGAAAGGTTGAAGCACAACGTAATCTAAGTATATTGTATGTGCTCTCAGATTCGCTATAGCAAGTATTTGTAAACAGCCAAACAATATAGTTCATGGGAGAGGAAACTCCATCAATTTTTTCCAAGGTGAGGGGCGATACTCGAAATATCCTGGGCTGAAGATGCTCCCTATAACCTTATCAAACTAAAAATAATTATTCTTTATCTTGCTCAAGGTCTCTCTGAATAATTGCTTATTTTATAGCACCTTTACTCCCCAAATATTGATGCTCACTGGCTCACATGTTCCTAGTTCCATTCTCTGGTACCTTTTTGCTCTATTTGGAGACTTCCTCTGGCATCATGTGTACCTCCTCCATCGACTTAAGAATCTTCTCTACTTACTTGCTCCGTCTTACTTCCTAGAGGTTTTTTCGCCAGTCTTGAAGGCCTCCTGAACCGGCTTAACCGCTTGTGAAAAGGGCCTCCCAGATTTCAGGGAGAGGTGAAGCCATCGTTGGCCCACCTAACTGACGGCGGGGGCGAAGCATCCTCCACCCTCCCTGTCCCCCACCCGGGGGCGCCTCCCTTGGTTCATAAATGAGTGTGGTAAGAATGAAACGTATCTTACAGAATGGTCGGAGATTCTTAGTGGACATTTTCAGCATTTAAATTGGCACGTTTCTGCTGATGCTGATTTATGCTGGGTTATGTTATCTCGAATAACCAGATCCTCGTGCAAAACACCGAAAGGGCGTAGGTACGCGTCCTTCAACACAAGTGTTAGTTTTTGAAGTGATTTCAAATAAGAATCGATGGATTTTCTTGAGCACATCAATTTTTACACATGCTTTGACCTAAGTCACACTTGTTTACGATAAAATATCGCGTGCAAGGTTGACGCTCACTAACCTGACAGGAACAATGTTTCTGTGACGGAGATCAAGGAGTGATTAAGTATTATTTGTTGCAGGATTTCGCTGCAATAAATTGCAAGGAAGGAGACACAATGCTACACTTACATGAGCGGAATGCATTTCTAAATCAATTCATAACAGTTCATTCATTTGACATTCATGCTATGCCCATAATTAATAAGTAGCCTACCTTCCCAGAACCACCGCGGACCAGGATCAGAACGTCTGGATCTTTGACGTCACATGGATGCCAGTGCACTACGTCATCTGGAACAAGGCGAATGTAGATGAGAATTTCAGACGACAAGCCATTCAGATAACGAGAAGGAAAATCTCCTCTGATAAGCGGACGGAATAGCAATAGGTTCGCCCCTAGGTGTGCTCTTCCCTGAAGGCTTCATGTCCAATTTAAAGGACAAATTTCTGGTTGTCAACAACGCCAAACCATGCATGCACTATCGGTACATCGGCGACGTTATGGGAAACATTCAATCCATAACCCCACTGCACAATATAAGCACCAACTTGAAAAGACATCTGGACCGAAGGTCACGGTAGAAGAATGCATTGATGATCAAGTGAGCTTTTTGGACGTGGCCATCGAGACAACAAACAGCACCCTTTCCACAACCTTTGAAAAAAAAAATGGATAAGACATAGCGCGTAAACGGAGCCAGTGCATTTTCGCAACGTTTCATAAACAGTGTGATTAGGGTATATGTCTACAGTACTCCAGAACACAACTGCACATTGCGTGCCGTGCATCACGGCCTTGCCAGGATAAGGCGAATACTAATAGACAACACTCACCCTTTATCCTAATAGACAATACTCACCCTTTATCGTAATAGACAACACTCACCCTTTATCCTACGGGACAAATAAATCAAAAAGGCCCTCACAAACACCTTCAGTCAGTACAGCAACGGACACTGGCTCACTGCATTCACAACGCGTACTACAAGAGCACTGTCACCAGAGTACGAACATGATGAAGGGTACACTCAAGAATCCTCAGATACTGCAAAAAGCAACACCTCACTGACAGCATCAGATTCAACATATGGTACCATCATCCACCCACGTCATCCTCAACCACGAGAAGCAAGGTTTCATGCGACTCAGCACCGCTCGGCCAAACAAACGTCATATATCACTATGAATACAGCATATAGGAGAGACTGCGCATTCACACGAAATAGCCCATATATGGACATACACCACACTCAACCGGCGCTCACAATCTACTTGCTTGTAAAGTAACGGCTCATCAACACATACCCAGCAGCACCACGACACACCACTCACAAGACCAGTATAGGTAGAAAACAAGTGTGAATAATAGGTGGACCTTACCGCGCTAGAAGCGGGTTATATTTAGCAGATCGACCCACTCATTAATCGCCATGCAAACGAGCTTAGAGCCATGCTATTTCATTATCGACCAACAATAGAACCATAAGTATGACATATGAGAACTAATATATGTGGGAGGAGTGGTATGTGTATAGTGATGCATTACAAACAACTTTTACGAAGTACGTACACACAGAAAGCTGTTATTATAGTGCGCGGATATGATGATTACTTTTACTTTGATACTATGGCCCGTGACACCAATACATTTAAATACGCCTTGAAACGTCTTGAACATATTACACCTTTTTTCTCGTCAGGCGAAATGCTAAAAACTGAGCGATATTCAACCGCAATGCGCATGCCTTGATCTACTTTTTACCATGAACATCGAAATTATCCTATACCGACTTGAGGAAGAAATGCAAAAGAAAACAAAAGCAAACTACGAACCAAGAGAACGTAAGCACACAGCTGACCTTATATTTGATACTTGCATGCAAAGCGATTTGCTACAAACGGAGACAGAGACAGAGACAGACACAGATATAGAGGGGGAAGGAACAAATTGAAGGTGATTGGCAATATACATTGCTAGACAATATGCTACTTACATTTCTGGAACAAATAGGTTAACATTTGTCATTCCACATCAGATTGCAAATATCCGAGTTTACTCAGCTGGCACGAATTAAATTAGTTTCATCAGGTCGGTATATGTGTAAAAATGCGAGACTACAGTGTTTAATAGGCGATAAATCATCCAGGGATCGAACAATTCAAAGGCATAGGGCACAGGCATCATACAGAACAATCGGCAAAAACTTCCAAGCGTCATGTTCTGGTGGCAGATCTGGGAGAGCAAGGATAATGTCAGCAGCAGGACCGGTGGTATTAGGACCAGCGTGCTCGCCCTCGAGGCCATTGGAACTGGAGCCAGCATCATCCTGCCCGGCGGTACCAGGGCTGGCGTCGTCCAGGCCGGCGGTGCAAGGGCTGATAGTACTAAGGCCACCAGCATCAGGGCTTGTGCCGCCCATGCCGGTGTCTTCCTGCCCGGCGGTATCAGGGCTGGCGTCGTCCAGGCCGGCGGTACAAGGGCCAGCGGTACCAGGGCTGGCGTCGTCCAGGCCGGCGGTACAAGGGCTGACAGTTCTAAGGCGACCAGCATCAGGGCTAGTGCCGTCCATGCCAGTGTCTTCCTGCCCGGCGGTATCAGGGCTGGCGTAGTCCAGGCCGGTGGTACAAGGGCCAGCGGTACCAGGGCTGGCGTCGTCCAGGCCGGCGGTGGCAAGGGCCGTCAGTTCTAAGGCCACCAGCATCAGGGCTAGTTCCGTCCATGCCGGTGTCTTCCTGCCCGGCGGTACCAGGGCTGGCGTCGTCCAGGCCGGCGGTACAAGGGCTGACAGTACTAAGCCATCAGCAGCAGGGCTAGTACCGCCCATGCCGGTGTCTTCCTGCCCGGCGGTATCAGGGCTGGCGTCGTCCAGGCCGGCGGTACAAGGGCCAGCGGTATCATGGCTGGCGTCGTCCAGGCCGACGGTACAATGGCCAGCGGTACCAGGGCTGGCGTCGTCCTGGCCGGCGGTATTGGTACCGGTGCCCACCAGACGGCCATTGCTGGTCATGGAGATCGATTAGGAAGCCTCAAGAGGAACACTGGGGTAAGGATGAAAGCATAATGATCAGAAGGGTTAAAGAGTGACAACATTAAGCCGCCAAAACTTCGGCTTTGAAGGTAGTAGTGAATTATTTCTGTTTTGGGCTTCGAGCCGCGGGCCTCAGAAATCGGCGGGAAGGCGGGCAGAGGTATCGGCCACCAAAATAAGGTGGCGTTGGAAGTCGGTTCAAAGGCTTTGTGGCACCATGCCTGACCCTCTGCATGCGACATAGGGACCCATTGTCCTTCTTTGACTTCGCTAGTCCAAGTTCAGACCTAGATCCTGATGCCGTATTATAATTGGCGCGAGCTATGATGAAAAGTAGTGTTAGTTAAACACGATTCGCTCCCTGAACATACCTCAAGTTCCGTCGAATGTAGTCTTGAACCACCATAACCTCTTTGAGATTGCTCTCTGGTTCCCATGTAGGTTTCCTGAAAAGGTAATGTTTTTGTCATGAGTTTTTAGACCTGTCAGTTCTTTTTCGTAAGAGTATGTCGCGTTTCAGAAATAATTCCAGCGTTCTGTCCTTGATTATGCCTTGTGTAGGATGATGCTGTAAGGTGGTGCAATAATTAAATGTCGCACACAGCTGCCATGGTAAGAAAACATCGGAAAACCATTGTACGTATGCTTTTGATATATATGGAATCACTGGCGGATCTAGCCCACCGGTTTGGGGGGGGGGGGCAACTTTCGGTTTTCGGCGTCAGCCCCCAACTCCCCGTCCCCAGTGGCGTACTTAGAAATTGCATCAGGGGAGGGGTCGAACGGATTTGGAGGGTGCCCATTCTTCCGCTATCTTTGGTTAAAAGCACCGGATTTCGACAACTATTTGGCAAAGGGGCCCATGATTTTAAATAATAATTAATGACAACATAATTTCCTGTGTAGGTGCCATAGCTTACATGCACCGTTTCTAAGTTACCGGATTTGTGTTCTTGTTCATCAAAACGTTCACGTTCACGTTCAACGTCTTGTACCACGTCAACGTTGGTACACGTGTACATACTGGTGGATCCGATTTTGTCAACTCTTGCTGCAAGCAGAACTTGAGCAGCATGGAACCCTCGATGTATGTCAGAATCTACTATGCTACCATATTGGCCTCCAAACATTTTTTTTTTAAACTTTAAAATTGGATATTTTTTTCATTCGGACGTTTTTTTTAAAAACCTCGGCAAAGGTTACTGCATTTTAATTTAGTATACTTCTGTTGGTTTTTTTTTTTGGGGGGGGGCAAAAGACACTATGCCCCCCCATATTAAGCGCTTCGGGAAGCCATGGCGGGAATGGTCCCTCCCTAGATCTGCTAGTGTATGTAATCATCCATTGGAATTGCGTCTCTTAGCGTACACAATTGATACAAATTCTGTAGTGTTTCGCTCAATTGTGTCACAGAAGTACAGCAAGGCTGTGAAGCTCATTGAAGAGCTGTGATAGCAAGGAAAAAGATTCCCGGGTTGCCTTTCGGTCTTGCTTTTGTATTAGGGACCAAACTGCCCGAGAGTTTGCAGCATGCAGCATGCAGCAACACGCAACACAGGCATGTATTTCAAGACGAAGTGCGACAGTCGAACGAAATTCCAACTTTGACATCGCATGATATGACATACATGTCATGCCCTAGTCATAGTCATAGTTGTCATGTAATAACCTCCCCTAGCCCTGCATAACCTCTTTGTCATTCCTCACGTTACATCTAGAACACCTGTAGTTAGTATTCTTTTGACAAACCTTATAGTACCCCTGGATACACAATTTCTTCTCATGGACAACGTCATTCTGTCGAGTATTCTGAGGGAGATCGAGCTGCCTCCCACCTACTCTGGTGGGTTCGGCACCACCTTTCTCCAGCAAGCAGATTGTGATATTCGCACAATATGCAGGAACTCGAGATGTGCTGTCTCGCTTGCGTGAAGCATGCACTCAGCAACCACTGGCACGCTTGTAGAGTTCGCCAGGAGTGGCCAGCGCCAATTCCTTGCCTTGATCACAGGATGACACGATCCGAGCAGCCTATCCATGAGGAATGGCACCCAAGCCATCCAGCCAAGTGAGCCATATGGCACCCAAGGCACTCAAGCCTTGGTTGTAGGCGTGCACAAGATGAGGCTGGGTCACTTTGTAGTCTGCTGCAATTCGTACCCTACTTCGTACCTCGTGAATCGTCTCATGCGTCGTGCAGTTGCTTTCAATGCATACTGTGGCATTGTAATTCCACTTATACACCAAGGTTGTACGATCGGAGCCGCATCCATATGCACCACAATCCATTTATCATCTCCTTGAATACCTTCAGATTCGTATCCGCTCCATTCGTGTGGTTCCCTCTTAGAGTCCCAGTTGCTTGAACGTTCTTCCGTTCCTGCTCTTCAATGAGGGCGTAGCTGGAGGTGATATCAAAGAATAATTGGTGTTTTCTCGTCCGTAGATCTCCAACATCGCATCCACCATGCAGGGGCGTAACAGGATTTTCTTAAGGAGGTGCCGATCGAATAAATGTCATGATATTGGGAATGCCTTCGGTGCGCGAAGCGCCCCGAAAACGTTTGGCGTGGTGAAAATAGACAAATTTATCACTTGATCAAATTAATTTCTCTCAGTAGGGGAGGGGGTTCTGACCTCCGGGTTCTCCTGACACCTACCACCTACCACCCGAGTTCCCAGAGATCGCACCGCTTGTTCACTGGCTTCGTCTCCATTGACCACTGGGGTTGACAGTCACGAGACGAGAAAATTATCACCCCTAACTGGTATGGGTGGAAATCTACGACAAAAGCACAACGGAGAGAGTGTGTGTGTGTGTGTGTGTGTGTGTTTTGTGTGTGTGTGTGTGTGTGTGTGCATGTGTATGTGTGTGCGCGTCACATGCGGCTAATCTGGTCTACAATCGCAGGGAAGCGCTAAGCATAGTTAAAAGTATTGTGAATGCATGAATGATATTTATCCAGTTTCTGTACCCAGATTACCAATGTTCCCATTAGTAATCTGAGTAGTTGTATTGGCACCATTCATCTGATGGAATAACGTTCATGCACAATGTGTCAGTTATCCGATTAATAAGTACATACAATTATCTCCTTATCACGGTAGTGTGATGTGTCCTCTGGTTATGCAACTATTTCATGTCTTTTAATACAAGAGCAGATCAAGAAGATTAATTTTGAGAAATTTTAACACTTAGCAAAAAATGTTTCTGAACGAGACAGGAAATGGTGTTTTTTTAATAGCCAGGTTCATTCTTAAAAAGATGTCAAATTTGGCAACGCACTCTGTTTTGCCAGCTGATAACACAACACATGCAAAGCTCATGTTCCCCTGTGGGAACAACATTTATCCTGATATGATCATTCTGCTCTGATATTTTACTAATAGCTGGATGATACCGCTTGAAAGCCTGAAGGCACACAATTTTGAGATCTGTCAAAATGACCGCCAGTATAAAATTGGCATTTCAGACCGAGCTTTCGATTTTCACATTTGCCATCTCTCTTGGCATCTTTCATCATGGGAATAAATACATTTTGTCATTTTTTCCCCATAGCTGAAAAGTTTTGGATGAAGTACCGTGGAATATTCGACACCATTTGCTCTTCTCCCTTCATGTAGCCCTTGCCGTTTCATATTGATTTTCTCTATTGTGTTCCCTACCTTTGATGATGTCTTGAAAGCTTGTATAATACATAGGTACTGAGGACTTCTAGTAGAACTGTTTTCATCAATATCTGGCTTGATATCAGGTCGCATGGCTGCTTCGATTTTCTGCACCACAAAGCACGCGTGATGCTAAACCACCCAGATCTGGGGTTCATTGCCTTGTCCATTGATCATTTATCATTCCATGAACCCGCATCAGTGACCTCTTTCATGGCACTTGCATACTTGGCACCCATCAGTGACATGGCACTTGCATACTTAGAATGAGTATTCGTATCAAAGGTCAATGACATGAGGTCAAGTCGCATAACATGTATATTATACGCAAAGCTTTCTCATACAGATGTTTTTGCTCCTCAGCAGGATGTATCTGAAATTGGTTTCAGCGCCGCCTTAGTCGTGTGACATGGCATTGGAATAGCAAGAAATGACCCTTGTGCGATCTAACTTTAGTTGACCTGATTTTCCCTTTCCTTATGGATTTGCCGCCCGGCGCGGCGAGGCTTAATTTCCACCAATAAGCTGAGATGCAGTCAACATTGCACATATAAGAACGAGTAGAAAGTACGTTATGTTGTGAAAACGGCGAGCCGGGCAGATGCACTTACTCTAACCCGACGGTTGTCTCTAATATCATTGAGCACATGGACAAACAAAGGCACGTGCATTTAATTATGAGGACGTTTCTTTATTATCCTCTGGAAGTCTTGTAAGTCTTGGTTAGTCCACATTCGTCTGCCCCAAACCGGATGGAATATTGCGGTGTTCCCAGACAGCTGTCAAGTAACTCCCCTCGCATCCCCATCCCAAAATGGGATTTCTGCCATTTTGTTTGACCCTTGACCTCACGAGTTAGAACACTTGTGCAACACAACGTTCAAGATCAGATTACTAACATTATCATCCCATCACATGTCTTGAACGCCAAAAGCATTGTATTTCAGCAATATACCGTTATAAATACATATTCAGATAGGTCACGATAAACTAGCACGAAAACAAACATGCATGCCTAATTTTAATGGATATGTAGAGTGTTAAGAGCAAAACCCCATTTTTTACTTTTTTGCTTCGAGAGATTCTATCGAACTTCATTTATGCACTTCTTTAAATCGCATTGTGACTGTCCCGGAAGGTGGTGGTTGTTGCTTTTACGACACGTCGACCGCTGAATCATGTAACGTCGCCAATCTCTCACTCCGATTGGTCGCGGGCGAAGAACAGCGACAGATGAGACACCGACCCACAACCTTTCGATTGTGAGACGGGCAACTTACCCCTAGATCACTGGCGCAACCAGGATTTCAGTTCGGGGGGGCAGGGTTGGAGAGCGGGCCCCCCTCATGTTTTTAAAAAGTCTGCGGAAAGCATGCACTTACTTTTGAGCGGGCCCCTATGTTTGTAAAACTTCGCAGAAATAAAAGCACTTTTCCTTTATCAGGGGCCCCGGTTCGAGGCGGGCCCTGGTTAAAACGGGCCCCCAAATTTTCAGTTGGTTCAAAGGGCCCCTGATTCGAGCCACAGATCCACTTCGCGGGCCCCTAGCCAGGGCTCTGAGTAGGGTGGCCCACTCCGAGCCAGGGGCCCGCTTCGCTGGCCCCTGGCTCGGAGCGGGCCCCAAAAAAAATTAGGGGGGGCCATGGCCCCTTGCCCCCCCCCTGGTTGCGCTACTGCCCTAGATTACTCGTCCCCCTTTTTGTAAAATAGGTCACCTGTCCTAAGGTCACGATGTCACGATTTCAAATATCCAGTAAACGATAATTTTGAAATAGCCAAAAGATACAGTGGGTCATTGTGAGTTCACCGATATATACTTTTGCACAATTCAGATTGTTCTTCATTTAATTATAGTCTTAAAAATACACCCTTGTTGGGTGACATCTCAGAAATGCCCGAGGCTATAACTCCTTGACCGTTGAACTGATCTTTCTAAAAATGACAGAGCTGGATTCGGCGCATCGGATAACCCCACACAAATATTTTCATCAAAATATATAGTATTGAGTGTTATTTTGGCCCTTTCAATTGTCGATTTGTCGTGGAATTGCCCATTCCATATGGCGGTCTTGGCCAATTTCATTTGGTTTGATTTGAAGAGCACACCCAAGAAGAGCTAGATTGGATTTCACATGGACGTATTGTGATATTCTGGTGCAAAACATTATTTCTCTCTTCGTTCCAGTTGTGATTTCAATTCAGGTTGGTTGTGATAAGAACGTTCCGTCGCATTTTGGACATTATGATCCTTGGACGTTGTGAGCTTTGTACGTTATGAACTCTGGACGTTATGAACGCTGGATGTTATGAATGCCCCCCGATGATACCCTCTCTTTGGCAGAATTCCCTAAGTGGTTGTCTTTGAGAGCTAAAGCTACTGCAGTTTAGCAGGATGTGGCCTATGCTTAACGTGGTGTTGCAGGTGTCGCAGTGAGGTGTTGTGTGTTGGTCACTCTCTAATTGAGGCTGTGTTGGTGTTGTGCAACCAGTTCTAAGTTTAGTGGGGATGACCTCTTTTTGCCAGTGAGATTGATTTGATGTGTTCCATGTGCCTTTTTCTTTCACTTTTCCTTCATGGAAAAATGCACCGTTCCAAAGAAATATTACTTCCGCTACCATAACTATAATAAAGGTTTCTTTTTGTGTACTTCTACATTGAAACTACTTTTCACCGGGTGCGATTTTTGGCTCGACAAGGTGGGATTTCACGGCACTAAGTGGGACGAATCCCACCTAGTTAATAAATTAGAGGAGGCCCTGGCAGATAGGGATCATGGCATCGTTGGCAACGCCGCAAACGGTGCGAACATAAACAAGGGATCAATAACCGTGTTAGTTGCGAGGGAGGACACAGCCCGAGCGGGTTCAACTTGAACCGTCGGAGACGGTTCAAGTTGATTTCAGCTACGTCCTTTCAGCTTTTTCAGCGTACGAGAGATTCGAGCCGGCGGGATTCAGGTCTTGAGACTTTCGAGGGAAGCCTTAAAAGTAGCTATGGGAAAGCCCATCTCAGTAGCTATGGGGTATAGTTTATTCGAAATACGAGTAGGCAAGGTAAAAATTAAGTTGTGTTTCACTCAGCATTTTACGTTCTTCTTAGATACTGGCCACGTAGGTTCATGGTGAACAAATGCAATGAACGAAATAACGTTCTTGCGGGGCGGGCTCTTGTTTTCGTTCAGAACGCGTTGCGTGCTCATCGCCGCCTTTCGTCCGCGTCTGCTGTTCTGTATAACGCCATGTCGGGCTGATTATGTTCAGCAAGAAATCCCACCTCGTGAAAATTCCTTGAAGTAGGCCCTGGCGCAGGTGTGGGAGAACACCCCGATCATAAATGAACAGCCTGCGCCGTAGCCGCGGATCATTGCCACCTCCGTGTTGATCTCCGCCGCTACGCTATCGCCATCTGTGTGGAAGTGCGCGTACCCATATTTTGTCAAATTGACGCCAGTTCGCGCCATCGGACATGGCACCGGTGATTTGTGCACCAATTACCGATCACTTTGAAGCGTCCTGTGCGCAAAATTGCAGCCAATGGGTCAGGGTGGGGCATGGGCATCGCCCCGGTGTTGGACGGGCATGGTGATGCACCATGCCATAAAGTGCCATGAAATTCTATAATTTTGTATTCCTAGCATACCACCGACGGCGTTGCGTGGAAAACAATCGACACGAAAATGAACTGCGGAAAATTGCCCGACCCCTTCATGTTTCCGAGAATGTGTTCAAATGGAGTACTTTGCTTTAAAATAATGCTGTTGGGAAGCTGAGCGCCAACGGTATTGGTGAGCCTGGCTCCAAGGAACAAGTTGTCGAAGGTAGATCCTGAATGTCAGTGCGGAAGGGGCTAAGTCCCCCTACTCCGAAAAAAGCAATGTTCTCACTCACAGCTACATGTCGGTAGGGTTGGGGAGTCACAGCACCCTTCTTTAGGTTCTCACTCACAGCTACATGTCGGTAGGGTTGGGGAGTCACAACACCCTTCTTTAGGTTCTCACTCACAGCTACATGTCGGTAGGGTTGGGGAGTCACAGCACCCTTCTTTAGGTTCTCACTCACGGCTACATGTCGGTAGGGTTGGGGAGTCACAGCACCCTTCTTTAGGTTCTCACTCACAGCTACATGTCGGTAGGGTTGGGGAGTCACAACACCCTTCTTTAGGTTCTCACTCACAGCTACATGTCGGTAGGGTTGGGGAGTCACAGCACCCTTCTTTAGGTTCTCACTCACAGCTACATGTCGGTAGGGTTGGGGAGGCACAGCACCCTTCTTTAGGTTCTCACTCACAGCTACATGTCGGTAGGGTTGGGGAGGCACAACACCCTTCTTTAGGTTCTCACTCACAGCTACATGTCGGTACGGTTCGCAAGTCGGGTGAGCACGCACCCTTCTTTAGGTTCTCGCTACATGTGGTAGGGTTGGGTCACAGCACCCTTCTTTAGGTTCTCACTCACAGCTACATGTCGGTAGGGTTGGGGAGTCACAACACCCTTCTTTAGGTTCTCACTCACAGCTACATGTCGGTAGGGTTGGGGAGTCACAGCACCCTTCTTTAGGTTCTCACTCACAGCTACATGTCGGTAGGGTTGGGGAGTCACAGCACCCTTCTTTAGGTTCTCACTCACAGCTACATGTCGGTAGGGTTGGGGAGTCACAACACCCTTCTTTAGGTTCTCACTCACAGCTACATGTCGGTAGGGTTGGGGAGTCACAACACCCTTCTCTAGGTTCTCACTCACAGCTACATGTCGGTAGGGTTGGGGAGTCACAGCACCCTTCTTTCGAACGTGGTGGAAAACTTAGTGTTCAGCTTCGGGTTGCCTTTCATTTGAGTCTGATGGGTGGGGCGGGAACTACCGAGTATGAGAACATGTATCCAACACCGTCTAAGCATTCCTAAAGCATGACGACTTTGTGCCACCTGTGTATGTGGTAGCCGAGTGCTTCATCGTGAGGAGCGTCACGTACACCGTATGAGTGTCTACTGCTCGGACTTTAAAAGCGTCCATGCCCGTGCGGCAGTAAGGTTGGCACAATGGCGGTTGAGCCTGCCCACACGTGGTAGTCATTTAACGTGTCACTGGTGAGGCAGGGGGTGTCTCATACTGCGCCATGCTTTCGCCCAGGAATCCGCCAGAGTCGCCCGTCAAAGCCCGTCAGGACCCCCGGCAGAGACCGCCAGAGTCGCCAGTCAGGGTCGCCCGTCAGTGGCCGCCAGAGTCGCTCGTCAGAGGCCACCAGAGTCGCCCATCAGAGGCCACCAGAGTCGCCCTTCAGAGGCCACCAGAGTAGCCAGTTAGAGCCCACCAGAGTCGGCCGTCAGAAGCCACCAGTCGCCCGTCAGAGGCCACCAGAGTATCCCGTCAGAGGCCACCAGAGTCGCACGTCAGAGGCCACCAGAGTCGCCCTTCAGAGGCCACCAGAGTAGCCCGTTAGAGGCCACCAGAGTCAGCCGTCAGAGGCCACCAGAGTGGCCAGTCAGATGCCACCAGAGTCGCCTGTCAGAGGCCATCAGAATCGACAGTCAGAGGCCACCAGAGGCGCCGTCAGAGTCCACCAGAGTCGCCAGTCAGAGGCCATCAGAGTCACCTGTCAGATGCCTCCAGAATCGACCGTCAGAGGCCACCAGAGTCGCCGTCAGAGGCCACCAGAGTCGCCGTCAGAGGCCACCATAGTGGCCAGTCAAAGGCCACCAGAGTCGACCGTCAGAAGCCACCAGTCGCCCGTCAGAGGCCACCAGAGTCGCCCGTCAGAGGCCACCATAGTCGACCGTCAAAGGCCACAAGAGTCGGCCGTCAGAGGCCGCCTGGAACACGTCGGCCGAGTTGCACCGAAAGTAATGTATTGGCGGTCGCTGTGCCGGCAGTCCGGCGCAGCCGCCTGACCGACTTATTCCTGCAGGCAGTGGCGTCGCCACGGAATGCTTCCAGTGCGGCAAGGTTGAAAGGGGCCCTCCTGCTCCCCGAAAGGGGGCCTCCATTGTGTTACGGCCTCCTATTGTATTTTAGGCTCTTAGTATGGTTCGGGAATTGGAAACATGATTTCATATTGAAGTCTTATTTGTTCTTGACATGATGCATCATTTACGCAAAACCGAATAGCAATAATCGATTTTAGCTGAGAACTGAGCCATACCAGGTTGTAAATAAGTAATATGTGGATAAATACTTAAGTGCAAAAACAAACCTATGTCTTCATGCATTCTCGACCAGAGGAATCTTCCCGCTGACATCTAGATTGCAGCGAGCTGGCGGGGCTGGTGCTGAGCATATCATACAGATATCTCCCATTGATCAACCCACTTCTACGTCCTCCAAGTATAACTGAATATAACTAGATTTTTGCACTACTCTTAGTCATTCCCACCGGCTTGATGTCCTAAACAAGCTTAAATGATCATTTTGCTCAGTCATAGAAGGGAAATTTCGCGAAGATGAGAATGAGAAGTGGATTTAATTGGTTTTCTGATCGCCATCTAAGTGATTTATTGATTTGATAGTATTTTGTGCTGGCTGCAAGGCACCTGTCACACAAGGTAAAATCATAAATAATCAACGAATAAATTCACGGCAAGAACAAGCATTGCTGACCAGCAATGCATAAATGACAATGCAACAATGCAACAATGACAATGCATAAATAATGCAAAACCCTGAAATCCCACACCGTCACGCTCATGGTTCTCGCTCTGCTATACCCTTTTGTAAATGACGCTGTTAAGAAAGTATTGAAGCTGGGAAGCTCTAATCATGCAGGCTGTAATCACAGAAAACAAGTTTGTAGGACGACAATCGATTAAAAAGCATAATTTTTCCAGTTGTATATGGGGCATAGGTGTTGTTTTGTATGCTTATGAGGGGGATTTTGCCCCCTAAATGTTGGCTTTGCCCCATGGACGTATGTTTCTGAAAATTACTGGGGGACGAGTGGCGTACCTATATTCGTTTCAAGGGTTACGGGGCAATTGGATTTGGAGGGAGCCCATCCGTTAAAAAATCCTCGGATTTCGACTCCTATTTTGTCAAAGGAAACCTTTTTTAAATACAATAATTAGTGACCAGCCGAATTGTCATGTGGAGGGGCGTAATCTACCGCTATCCTTTTTGATTTGTCGGATTTCAAGGTTTCAAGGTTTTCTTTTGGTATCCCTTGATAAGTCACCTCACTCTGTTGAAATATCACAAATCATGTTAAAATATACCTACACAAATCACGTTAGAATGTAAAATTTCCAAATTTCAGGCATTCCAGTACATAGCGCCCGGTCGCCACGATGCACGCAACCCGGTCGCCACGAAGCCAACGTTCGTGCACGTGCACACCCATCTTGCGCAATCGGTGCACTTGCCACACTTCGTGCGATGTTACGGTTTCTGCTAGACGCCCAACTTTTTGCTAATTGGTGCCACATGATAGACTTGCGCCATGTTTGACGTGATGGAATGCTTCGTATGGGCGTTCGCTGCGGAAATTCGATTAATTAAATTCGACCATTAGTTCCCTACTTCCCGTATTTTTGGTGGTTCAGAAATGAGGATACCCGCTGAGCTATGATGCACCTCATATATTGGATTACATCTGCTCCCAGATTGGCTACCGAAGCGAGACCGTTCCTCAGTGTTCTTTTTTGGACCCGTTGCGTGTTTCTTCGTCTACGGATGTGTCTCAGGACTCCAATCCATTTTGGTTAGGGGCCAGCACATTTTCAAAATCCTTGCTCGTTTTGGGGTTTTGTTGCTTTTTTGTGCACCAATGAATTTTTGTTACGTGTCAGGACGTTTTCAAAGATCCCGATGTGATTATTTAGTGCCCGGTCTTTTTGTTCGTTTTGGGATCGTTTTGCTTTTTGCGGCCCCAGCCTCTTTTTGCGGGCACTTGTGCAGTTTCATGGCCTCTGGGTTGCCTGAGAGCTTCCGGTGTATCTTTTTTTTAGAGCTCCCGGTATGTTTATGTAGGGCTGCAACGCATATTTTAAGGCCCTGTTGCTTTTCGGGAGACTTTGTGCGCTTTGGAGGGCCAGTTGCATTATCGGCCCCCGTTGTGCTCTTTGGGTCCCGCGGTGTCCATTTGGGGCTTCTGGCGCGCATGTGTAGGGCCCCAGTGCGGTTTTGGGGCTTGGGTGCAATGTTTCTGGGTCCCAGCGCGACTTATCGCGCCGAGGCGCGTGGTTTCGGGGTGCCCAACGCTAGTGTTCCGGTCCCAACTCGATCTTTGTGGATCAATTCCAAGTTTTATAAAAGTCCGAATCCTGGCCTGATTTTTCGAGCCCCTGGCCCCATGTTTTTGTGTCCCACCTCGATTTTTCGAGCTCCGGTATGTCCTTCGGAGCCGTACTGGATTTCTGAAGGCATCTGGTAATATGTTCGGTGCTCCAGAGCGAACTTCCTGACCCGGACATATATGTTTGTAAAATCCCGCTTTATTTTGGAGGTCTCACGCTTGATTTTTTCGGATACCGATTGCTATTGTTGGAGTCACACTTCGCCTATGTGGGGCCCTAAACGCCAATTTTTGGGAGCCTCGACTTGAATTTTTGATGTCCAGACCAAATGTTTGGGACTACCGATGATAATTGTTGGTCCCGAGCGCGATATGTGGGGGGACTAGTTCGAGTTCGCGACTTTTGGGGGGCCCAACATGATCCTTGGGAGCTTATCCCCAGGGCTGCAAAAAGTGATCAGACTGTCACAAACTTTTGTCATCACCCCAAAATCTGTCACGCGGAATCTTAACCCTTCAGGCGGTGGGGGGGGGGGGCATTTTTTTGCCCCCCCCCCTTTACTTTTTTCACAACTCCGAAATGCTTTGAGATAGCAACGCGAAACTTGGTATAGCTTCAAATGAATACCTAGCGCATACGTGTACAAAATTTCAGGCACATCTGAGGTCAGGTCAGGTCACAGTGATGTTCTAACGATATCCATAACAACTTTCTTCGCCGAAACTGATTCAGTCAGGTAAGTTAGGCCAGGTCAGGTCAGGTTGGGTCAAGCAAAATTTAAACTAAGACCTCTGGGTAACACTGTAAAGGTATGTCTTAGACATTTTAACGGTTTGCCTGATTTATAAGCATCGGTTGCACTTGGATAAAATAATCATCCTATAATTTGACCTTTGACCTTACTGTGACCTGACCTGACCTAGTACACACTCAAAATTTGACACATGCATGCCCTAGATATTCATCTTACCGTGTGCAAAATTTCGTGTCGCTATTGCCAAGCGTTTAGGAGATATCGTGAAAAAGTAAAGGGGGGGCAAAAAAATGCCCCCCACCGCCTGGAAAGTCGCTGAGAGGCCCACCGCCTGCCGGGTTAAACAGGAAATTGAAATTGTGTATTTAACCCGCGCCCTGCTGGGGGCGGGATGTTTGACCCCCCCTCTAAGGTTTTTCGGGGTTAACGAAAAAAACGGTGGCGCGCAGCACCGCGACATTGGTACACCTTTCCGGGAATAAATTTGAAATGATATGTGAACATTTAAAGGTCAGGTCATTTCATCTCACCGAGGTATTGCAGGTATAGTGAGGTCACCTCCAATAATGTTTGATATGTCACCAGTTCCACAATTTTATACCCATTTGCCCGAAATTGATATCGTGCCATATAGGTCGCAAAAATAGCGCTCAAACTTGACAACCAATAACTCCATGCAGTCAGTGGACAGGCAAGCTTCTGATTGGCCTCTCTTCCATCACCAGGTCTGCGGACATCTTTACGGATTCATATTATAGATGAACTGATATCATACTATGAACAGTGCGAAATACGAGTGCGCATTGCCACTGGCTTGAAAAGAACGAACATGCCACTCCCGCTCGACAGGCTTTGGGTTGGTCGCTTTGACCAGCTCATTCCGATCCATGACTGCAGCGCAATCCACAAATTCATCCACATCGACGACGGGCCACAATTGAACAAATAACTTATATCACGCAGACATGAAGTTTCCGCCTGGAAAACACGCACTTCGTCTTCATCCGACAACACCATAGTAGACACACGAAACACTCGCACACCGCGCCTCGCCACCACGCATAAGCGGTTTACTCACGGAGCCATCCGCACCTGGAACTCACTTCCACAATCAGCAAGACACTGTAACAATAGAGAAACGCACAAGCAAGCCACACAAAAAATACATGTTTATGTTCATCCGACACCACCATTGTGGGCACACGAAACACTCGCACACCGCGCCTCGCCACCACGCATAAGCGGTTTACTCACGGAGCCATCCGCACCTGGAACTCACTTCCACAATCAGCAAGACACTGTAACAATAGAGAAACGCACAAGCAAGCCACACAAAAAATACATGTTTATGTTCATCCGACACCACCATTGTGGGCACACGAAACACTCGCACACCGCGCCTCGCCACCACGCATAAGCGGTTTACTCACGGAGCCATCCGCACCTGGAACTCACTTCCACAATCAGCAAGACACTGTAACAATAGAGAAACGCACAAGCAAGCCACAAAAAATATATGTTTAACACATATTGGCATTCCTATAGAAATGTTACAATGTTATTTTTGTGTGTGATTTATAAACTGTCATGCAACTTGTGCTTGGCATGTGATTGTGTAACTTTCCCTACGCAAATGACATCATCATCCCTCATCTCCAGAGGCATGCCTTTGCATCGGCCGCGCCTTTGTGTCGTGATAGCACAGTACTCTGTCCGATCACGTTCTTTGTCACACAACGAAAGCCTTCCTTCTTGGCCATCAGACAGTGTCGCACTTTCTCCACCAAAGGCGCGGCATGGCAGAGAGCTGGCCCGTTCCATCGAACGATTAACTCCTGTGCCGCATGTCCATGGTCGAGAGGGCGATTCTCCGCGAACACCTCGCCAATGACACTCGCCATCGACTCAACCACGCTTTCAGGTGGGAAAATCAGCCACAGACGAGCAACAATCGCTACGAACTCGGATGTACCACTCTGCTGATGGATCATCCTGAACAGCTCTCTCGTGGACCTCCCCTTGTGCTGCCGTAGGAAAGCAAGCATACACTCCACTTCTCTCTGTTGAGGTACAGCTGACGATGGTATAAGCTTGGCTGCGGCCAGCCTGTCAGTTGCCTCGACAGTGAGACGAGCCGCCAGACGAATGGGGCTTTGTGACGCTGCCAGTTGACTGAGCTCTGCCACAGCTCGGATGTCCGCCATGTTTGCAGACAAAGAGCATTACATCCTCTGGGCTCCTGAGGCATCACGGCCCTCATTCCGAAACTTGAGTCGCTCGGCCAGCTTGCTGCAGAAGAGAGATATCTTCGCGACCTATCGACGAAAGTTACAATAACTATTGGGGAGTCTGATAACAAATTACAATAATTCAAAGACGCAGTGAGAAATTATCGTAAGGAAATGGCTATTAAATTAAATTATCGGATCTAAGGTAAAATTCTAATATTTTTGCCATTCCATTGAGAGAGAGAGCAAACAAGTCTAGTGAGTAGCTATTTTACGAATTTTTGTATTGTTTATATGCTATGTATAAAGATTAATCTTGCGGAAACACTTCTACTGTTGATCCAATCAGTGAATGCCGTTCATTCAAAGTGTCCTAATAACACAATTATCACGCCGAGATTCTGGTACCTCAGCGACAGTCTGTCATCTTAGAAATTGAACGAAGGGTTCCGACGATAAAACAAGAATGATAAATTCCGTGCGTGCATTTCTCGTAGAGTCCTACTTAGAACGAACAGCATTCACATCTTGGATAAACTGTACTCGAATGTCATTTTCCGTCAACTTTTTGTCATTAATCAATAAAAGTACAACTAATCATATTTTCCTGGCTTCAGTGATAACATGACCACCGGCACTACGCCCCTTGACTACGTATTTGTACGAAGTTAAGACAATTATATTTTTTCCTATTGTCTTTACCTCTGTCCATCAGAACGGAATTTTGAAACCCTACACACTTAACTACACACACAAAAAAACTTATGATACTGACCGATTAAACAGCTTCTAAATCGGATTTGCATGATTGGATCTACACTACAGATACTAAAAAGCAGCAGCGCACCCAGACATTTCGTAAGGAGGGGGCTAAGAAAGCATCGGCGGAAAATATGCACTTACGTTAGAGCGGGTTCCCTCCTTTTTGCGTGACATTTCCCAATGTGTGACACCTGCTCGTACGATACCAACTGACCTAACCTAGAGCCTACCCTAAACCCATTAATCTTTGGTAAAAATTTCCCAAGATGTGCACATTTCCCAATGTGTGATGCCTGCTAAATGAATACCCAAAGGTATTTATTTAGCAGGCATCACACATTGGGAAATGTTCACATCTTGGGAAAATTTTACCGAGATTAGGAGGTTTAGGGTACGCTTTAGGTTAGGTTAGGGGTTAGGTTAGGTCAGTTTAGGTTAGGTTAGGTCAGGTTATGTTAGGTTTTAGCCCCACCTTGGGAAATCAATAAATGTGACATTTCCCAATGTGTGTCACCTGCTAAATGAATACCCAAAATACCCACCTTTCCCTACTAAATTCCTAGATCCTAAGGTGACATTTGGCATATCGTTATGTGGCAACTGTCCCATGATTACCCTCACTTAATAGTTAATAATATGTATTAATAAGCTTACTTGTATCCATGCACTGCTGTTGTTGCCTTGGCTTCTCCACATCCTCCACAGGTCTCTTCACCCAGCATGACCAACGCCCTTCAGGGCCAAATGCCTTGTCTTTATCCGCAAACTCAACTTCTTTGCCTGGGTGCACAGCTTTAAAGTGAACTTTAAATGATCGCTGCTGTCCCCTGTACTGACAAGACTTCCAGTACTTGCACTGTCTTTTCAGCCTTGATGGTGTTACCCTTTTCACTTTTCCCGCACCCTTCTCCATCACCAGCACTGTTCCTCAACAACTATGAATAAAAAAGGCCCTTCAAATATAATATTTACTGTCTGTAAGAATTACCCACACCTCCGCGTCATAGGAAAACTTCCGCAGCGAGTCACGCCGTGACAAAATTCTGCAAACTCTTGGCAAAATTTCGCAAACTCTCTCGATTGCCAATGGGAATTTCCAACGGGCATGACAATTGTCACGAAAGTTCGCAGATCTGGTATAAAAACCTGGTGTAAAAAGGAAGCTCTGAAGGATGTTTGAAATGTGTTGACGGATTCTATGAAACTCTTTTAACACGCGAATGTAGTCGTTTCAAATCGTTTTTTTCTGGTGGTGTCAAGAGGCTACATTTCTGGCGAAATTATTTTTCACGATGCTACGCAGTTAATAAACACGTCGCCGTCGCTCTGTTCTGTCACTTTCGTAGGGAAAAATACAAAAACTGTCACGCAAACCCGGGTTTGCGAGTTCGCGGGTTTTTGAAACCCTGCTTATCCCTCTCAGGAGGGAGGGGGAATTTGCCCCTTTGATATGCCACTGCGGCCACTGAAGGAGTTTTTTGTTCAGCCGATGGCACCTTTTGGGGTAGAAAATTCCTCCGGGTATTTTTTTCCCGACCTGCTCTTGATTTTCCGGTGCTGGAGTCGATTCGGTCGAGTCTCGGTGTGAACGTTTTGGACATCAAGTTCTATTTCTTTCAAGGTCCTTGTGCGAAATTTTTGGGTCGCGGTACGATTCTTCGGTCTCCCGGTACGATTTTGTCGGTGCCCTAACACGTTTCTTCCGAGGCTGAATGGGTTTTTAGGGACTTTGACCCGATTTTGGAGGCCGCGGAGTGACATTCCGATTAATAATTGACTTTTGTGGGGAAACTGCAACTTTTGGGCCCCGACACGACCATTTGGGCCCCCAGTGTAATTTTCAAGGGCTGCAACGCGACGTTTTTGAATCCAAGGTGAGCTTTTGGGCACGACGTCATTTGCTTGGATCCCTAGCGCGAGTTTTAGCGGCCTCGACACTCTTTTGGGGGGTCCAATATGTTTTGGGGACTGTTGGCATCATTGTTAGGGCCCTAGACTGATTGCCCATGTTCAGATTGTTTTTCGTTGCCCAGGCTTCATTCGTTTTAGTCCCAATGAGACTGTTGGGGCACGATACGACCTGTCGTCTCCCTACCGTTATTTTCATGGTCCGGGCGTGCCTTTTTGGTAATCCCAGGCTCAGCGTGATTTTCAGGGGCCCCGGCCGGATCTTTTGGGGCCCATATCGTGATGTTCAAGTACCCCGGCACGTCTCCTACTAATTCTTAGGGGCTTCTTCTTGAAAATCATAGGCCTCCTCCCGCGTCTAAAGGGTTTCGTCTCATTTCCCGGAGCCTCTCTACCGATCTTGGATGTCTCCTCGTGTCCGCCGGCACTCAGCACCTGTGCCGCGTGCAGGCGGACACGGGTGCACACAGGGCGGCCGGACATTCACACTCACGGTCTGACACTCCACGGTACGTCTGAGCCCAAGAGGCTGTCAGCCCCAGCCCGCCAGCAGCTGTGTCGCGTGCCAGCCCGTGTCCGCCGGCACTCAGCACCTGTGTCGCGTGTCAGCCGTGTCCGCCGGCACTCAGCACCTGTGTCGCGTGTCAGCCCGTGTCAGCCCGTGTCAGCCCGTGTCAGCCCGTGTCAGCCCGTGTCAGCCCGTGTCCGCCGGCACTCGGCACCTGTGTCGCGTGTCAGCCGTGTCCGCCGGCACTCAGCACCTGTGCCGCGTGTCAGCCCGTGTCAGCCCGTGTCAGCCCGTGTCCGCCGGCACTCAGCACCTGTGCCGCGCGTCAGCCCGTGTCCGCCGGCACTCAGCACCTGTGCCGCGTGTCAGCCGTGTCCGCCGGCACTCAGCACCTGTGTCGCGTGCCAGCCCGTGTCCGCCGGCACTCAGCATCTGTGCCGCGTGCCAGCCCGTGTCCGCCGGCACTCAGCATCTGTGCCGCGTGCAGGCGGACACGGGCGCACGCAGGGCGGCCGGACACTCACACTCACGGTCTGACACTCCACGGTACGTCTGAGCTCAAGAGGCTGTCAGCCCCAGCCCGCCAGCACCTGCATGGCGCACGGGGGCGGCAGTGTCGAGCCGGCCAATACACCGGCTGTGAAGGAGGGTCCACCCGTCGGCTAGCGCTCCTCAGCACATTTGCGCCTCTCCGTGCACAACGCATGTGCGCAGCGGGGCCCGTCCGTGCGGTGGCGCTGCGATCGGCGGACGCCTCGGGCAATCCCGAGCACCAGCCAGTTATGGTCGGCGTCCTGAATGGGGTCGCGGCCGGTCGGCCGGCTGGCTCAGCTGGAGCGGCGCCTGCAACCAGCGCAGTGCTGACGCCGCCGTGAGGGTAGTTCTTGCCGGTCGAAGGAGCAGTGTCGATGGTTGACTGGGTCTGTGTACCTTGCGCAATATGTCGCCGGGAGCACGAGTCCGTACGATGACGACTTAGCCACACATTGGCCACTTGACTTTAGAGAACAGTTGCAATTCCACTTCCACCGCCACCGTGTTGTCACCTTGTGTCACACGACATGCCAACGCACGCTGAGAATCGCCGCAAGTTTGCAAGTTTCTTACCGATTAGGTTCGTTCATCTGCGCGAAATCGTCTCTTGCTGAAGTAGTCTTCAATGTGCTGATGAGGCTATCGAAGTCAGACGGACACCGAGGCTCAGTTCTGGATTCCAGCCACGTAACGAGCCGTTGCTGCAAGCAGCCGTGCCCAGCGGGCTGTGTGATGGCGGATACTCCCTACGTGTGATAATGGCGTACCTGGCAGTTGATGGTGAGCATAAAGTACAGACACGATGACCGTACGATCGTGCCGCGCCCAGTGCAGACATGGCATTTGCATACTTGGAATGAGTATTCGTATCAAAGGTCAATGACATGAGGTCAAGTCGCATAACATGTATATTATACGCAATGCTTTCTCATACAGATGTTTTTGCTCCTCAGTAGGATGTATCTGAAATTGGTTTCAGCGCCGCCTTAGTCGTGTGACATGGCAATGGAATAGCAAGAAATGACCCTTGTGCGATCTAACTTTAGTTGACCTGATTTTCCCTTTCCTTATGGATTTGCCGCCCGGCGCGGCGAGGGTTAATTTCCACCAATAAGCCAAGATGCAGTCAACATTGCACATATAAGAACGAGTAGAAAGTACGTTATGTTGTGAAAACGGCGAGCCGGGCAGATGCACTTGCTCTCACCCGACGGTTTTCTCTAATATCATTGAGCACATGGACAAACAAAGGCACGTGCATTTAATTATGAGGACGTTTCTTTATTATCCTCTGGAAGTTTTGTAAGTCTTTGTAAGACCACTTTCGTCTGCCCCAAACAGAATGAAATATTGCGGTGTTCTCAGACAGCTGTCAAGTAACTCTCCTCCCCTCCCCACGGGTCAGCCGCCCCATGCCCTGCAACGGATGGGTACGTCGCACCGTCAGTAAGCGCTGGGCCGCGCGCGGCAGCGGAAGTGATCACTCGATCGTGCAGGCCCGCCACTCAGTTGCTTGTTAGAGGTGAGGTGCACCAGCTCCTGAAGGGTGCTGTCTGTCACACTCCAGCTCAGGTACTGTCCTACCGGCCACCCGACCCGCTCCGGCCGTAACGCTTCGCAGAACATTAAGGTTTTGTAATGTTGTACCCTAGAATCTCCATACATTCCTGCAAAATTAATTCCATTCTCTACAAGTTCGATGTACCATCTTCTAACCTATGAGATTCTGGCACGTCTACTATTTCCTATATCATTTTATATGCGTGATGTTTTCGAGTTGTAGCACATTTCCCAGCAAGGTTGCTCAACAGCACAGCTTCTTCATCGGAGTATGTGCGTTGGCCGTCACAATGGCGGCGAATTGAAATTTGCAGTGAGGGCTCATGACAACACGGGGATATTGGTGCACGGGTGACGTTCTTGTACCTATCATACAATCCTTTTCCAATTTTGTTTTGGAACTTGATATCGTAGTACTGTGTGACTTTTATGCGACCCATATATATATATATATATATATATATATATATATATATATATATATATATATATATATATATATATATATATATATATATATATATATATATATATTTATATATATATATATATATATATATATATATACATATAAATATATATATATATATATATATATATATATATATACACATATATATATATATATATATATATATATATATATATATATATATATATATATATATATTTCCTTAGCATTTGATATCGGAGATGGGCTCCAGAAAATTACTGAAACGCAAATTTCAGTACGGATTAATACCTAAAGCAAAATATTAAATGAACAAAATATCGGCTGCGAAACATATAACCATGAGAGTATCGAATTGCAGAATATCACCTTCGTAAAATAACGAACATGCAAAATATGAAATCACAAAGTGCAGGATGCGCAGAACATTTAAAAAACAATATATCGTTCGATCCGGTCCCTCCCGTCATATGGCCTTCCCTGCCTAAATTTCCACTTAGCTCAACGCTACAAAGCTTAACACGCGCACTGGAGGGCCTCTGAAAATTACGCGCACTGGAGGGGGGGGGACGGATTCCGCCCCTCCCCCCTCGATCTCGGCTCCTATTAAAGCTGGAGGAACGAAATTCGTAGGGTGCATGGGTACGGTAGTGAAATATACTGTGGGAAAATTTAATGGCCTTAGGTCAATATCTTCAAGGTCAAATGAGGTCACATTTGTCAAAATTTTCTTGTTTTGCGTGGCTTGGTTTGTGATTGTTATGGATCGCTGTGATTGTGCTTAAATGCTCCAAAGTGGGCATCAATGATGTTTTGGACATTACTAATGATGCAATGCAGATGCTAGACCCGACATTTGACCTCAGGTCACCTATGTAGCAGCACTTTATCAGGTTAGTTACCTGTTCCAGTTACCGGAACCGGGTATGGAATGGAATGACTGGAATGACAAACAGTTCAAATGACAAACAGTAGTGCATTTATGACAACATTCCAGTTGACCAAGTTTGGTTCCATTAACCTGTCATGAACTTGAACTGACTTGAACTCGGTGACCTAACATGACCTTGAAACTATGTAGCATATCAATATACATCAAAGAAGTCGATAGTGTTGCCAAGAACACTTCCCTTTTGCGAATATACGGGAAGCGCATCAGCGCCGATCTTTGTGGTCTGGCGCTACGAATTGTTTTTAATTTAACGGCTCCTAACCCGATAAATTGTCGGTAGATTTCCATTTTTCGTACTTTAAGCGACGCGCCGGTCATTTCTAAGTAAGTATGCAGAAAATCGCGTATATCGACCCGTAAAATCTGCAGTTATGTACGAAAAACCACGCGGACTGGAGGGGGGGGGGCGAAATCCGTCCACCCCTCCGGTTTTTCGTACATAACTGCAGATTTTACGGGTCGATATACGCCATTCTCTGCATACCTGCTTAGAAATGACCGGCGCGTCGTTTAAAGGAAGAAAAATGGAAATCGGCCGAACATTTTTTTAAATTACAGGCCGCTAAATTCAAAAAAATTTCCTGCGCCAGACCACAAAAATCGGCGCTGATGCGCTTCCCGTATATTTTTAAAAGGGAAGTGTTCTTGGCAATACTAGCGACTCGTTTGATATATATTGATATGCTATATAGTTTCAAAGTCATGTTAGGTCACCGAGGTCAAGTCAGGTCAAGTTCATGACAGGTTAATGGAACCAATGGAACAAATTGTTCAACTGGTATGTTGTCATAAATGCACTACTGTTTGTCATTTGTACTATTTGTCATTGCGTTTCCATACTTTATTCATGTACTTTACTGTACTTTACTGCTCATGTACATTACTCATGTACTCCTTTCTTCGCGAAACCGATTGCGCCGAGCTGCCCGACGGAGCAGTCGGGCGGGCGGCCCGGTTCCGGTAACTGGAACAGGTAACTGACCTGATAAAGTGCTGCTATATAGGTGACCTGAGGTCAAAGGTCGGGTCTAGCATCTGTATTGCATCATTAGTAATGTCCAAAACATCATCGATGCCCATTTTGTAGCATTTAAACACAATCACAGTGATCCATAACAATGACAAGCCAAGCCACGCAAAACAAGAAAATTTTGACAAATGTGACCTCATTAGACCTTGAAGATATTGAACTAAGGTCATGAAATTTGCACACAATAGAGTTCACTATCATATCCATCCACCCTGCGAATTTCGTTCCTCCAGCTTTAATAGGAGCCGAGATCTTAGGGGGGGGCGCGGAATCCGACCCCCCCCTCCAGTGCGCGTAATTTCCAGAGGCCCTCCAGGGCGCGTGTTAAATGACACCTACATAATATTTCGAAGGTGAAATAAATTGTGCTGAAGCACTCCCATGCTTACAAATGACAGTACTTATAAATGCCATGCAATATTTAGGGAGATGCGGCAAGGGTGGATGAGGGTGGGTTGGGTGTTGAACGGGTGATGATTGATGCTCAAATTTATTTGTTCCCTTGTTGGTGAAGTTGTTTCTAACCCGATAAAAAGTTGTACCCACATGAACTCTTCCTCCTCCTATGAACTCCTAACAATAGTTGGATGTGTAGAATCAAATCTGGTCAGGTATGCGTATCATGAGATGCGTATATCATCATCTTGCATGTTGACCCTCTCCCCACTGCAAATTTGTGTCCCTCGAAACCCTGCAATGTCGACCTACGGCAATTGGGTTTGGAACGGTAGATATGTGCATACCTTGTATGGCAGTCTGATAGCTATGCAAAAGCAGCACCATTGAACATAAATAATGCAAGTTCTTCGATGGATACAGGGAAAAACAGGGAACAGGTGTGAAAAAATCAGCCTTTTTTGCAGTTCAAGATGATATCAAAATGCAGCACATTCGATTTTCTGTTTCTAAGTAGCCAAAAATGTATAATTTCTTGCGATGAAAATCCCACAAGTCCTTGCTTAATCAAGTGCGTTTTTGGGGTCGAGAGCCCCCACTCCTTGGCTGCGCCTCAGGGTCTGAGTTGCTTGCACAAACCGCACACATGAGAATAGCGGCGCTTGTAGTCGGGCTGGCCAATCAGTTCCGCTACGCAGACTGCGCAGCGACCCATGAATCCGCCACTGTTGCGTTCCACCACAGATCGACCAAACATTTTCAAATTTTACACTACTAAATTTGTATTTGGACCAGGGGCGTCGCCACCGGGGGGAAGCAGCGGGGGCAGTCGGCCCCACTCCCCTGCCGTGAGACTGGGCCCCCCTGAAGTTTGAAGAGGCCCCTATCCGGAAATGCACAGGAAAAAATGTGAACAAGGAAGGACGACGAGACAGAAGATCAAGCTGTCAAGGAGGCCTCAAGACTGGCAACAAGGCACCCGGGAAATCTAATCAGGTCCCTATAACAGACGTAGCACAGAGATTGGAAGGAGGCCCCAGGATGAAAAGAATGCCACCGAGACGGGCAAGAAGCCACCCAGGTTAGACAAGAAGGCTTCCGATCGGAGACAGGATATTCTTAATTTGGAAAACGGGTCCTCCAAAGATGGAAGAGGAGGCCCCTACAATAGAAAATAAGGAATGATAGGAGAGATTTCTCCGGACGCAAGAAGGAGCCCCAAGATGGGTAAGAAGGTCTCCGCAGGAATGAGAGAAGGCCACTGAGACCAGCCAGATGAGGCCCATGTTTTGGAAGAGGAGGACTATAGGAGAGAAGATTTGGGACTATGACACAAAAGCACCCTGCTAAGAGGATAATGAGGCTCCAAACACAGGTGATGAGGCCTCCAAGACGTGAAAGGAGACCCCAGAAATCAAGGGATTGCCAGCAATTGGCACGGAGGCCCCCAGGATTGCAAAGGAGGCCCCGAGGATTGCAAAGGATGGCCCCAGGATTGCAAAGGAGGCCACCAGGATTGCAAAGGAGGCCCCAATACGGGAAGGGAGGCCCCAATACGGGAAGGGAGGCCTCAGAAAATGAAAGGAGGCCCTAAGACGGAAGAGAAAGCCAGTGGATATGATATTAGGTTTCGGAGACGCAAAAGCAGACCCCAAAACGGGTAAGGTTCCACCAATATAGAAAAGGATGATCCAGAAACGTGGTAGGAGGCACCTAATTCGGAAGAGGACGACACAGGATTGGAAATGATACCCCATGATGAATTAGGAGGCCCTAAAATTGGAGAGAAAGGCCATTAGATAACAGAGATGACTCCCAGGCGAGAAAGAAGGCTCCAAGACGGGTAAGAAGGTCCCCAGGAAATGACAAGGCAGCTGAGATAGGAAAGGTTGCTTGTAATTTCAAAGAGGTGGCACTGGGAGAGAAGAGGAGTTCACCAGGAGATAAGAGGCCACCCTTAAAATGTGCAAATATCGAATTAAAACACAGCAGGAGGCCCCCAAGACGGGAGAGGAGGCCCATAATTTGAAAAAGAAGGTTTCTAGAAGAGGAAAAGAGGCCCCTGCCGGACTCGAGAGGAGTCCCTCAAGACGGAGTAGGAGGTCTCCAAGACCGAATGAAGCCCTGAAGACCGGAAGGAGTTCCCAGGAAATGAGAGGAGGCCCTTAAGGTGGGAGTGGTAGCAGGTATGGAAGGAGGTGAGGAGTCAAAAATTGAAGATCCCCTCAAGACGTGTAAGGCTTTGCCAGAACAAAGGAGGAGGCCCATGGGGCGTGGTAGGAGACCACTAATTTGGCAGATAATTCCCCTAGAACATGAGAGGAAGCCCCATGGCATTTTAAAGGGACCCAGGATGTAGGAGGAGGCCTTCCAAGACGGGAGAGGAGGACCATTGAATATGGAGGAGAGTAGGACACACGAGGAGACATCCAAATCCGGTAAAGATGCTCCAGGAAATGAGACGAGGCCTAAGACGCAAGAGGAGGCCTATAGTTTGCAAGCAGAAGTCCCTAATACATGGTAGATGTCGTGCCGGGGTACTTGAAAATCACGATATGGGCCCCAAAAGACCCGGCCGGGGCCACTGAAAATCACGCTGAGCCTCGGGTATCAAGAAGTCACACCTAGACCATGAGAAGCACGCTTGTGGCACGACAGGCCGTACCGTTCCCCAACAGTCTCATTAGGACACAAATGAAGCCGGGGAAACGAAAAACAATCGGGGCATGGATGATCACTCTGAGGCCCCAACAATGACGCCGAAAGCATTCAAAACTTATTGGATCCCAAAAAATTTCGGGGTCGCTAAAACTTGCGCTAGGGATCCAAGCAAATGACGTCGGGGCCCAAAAGATCATATTGTACCTAAAAAGAAATCGCGTCGCAGCCCTTGAATATCACACTTGGGCCCAAAAGGTCGCGCCGGGACCGCACAAGTTACAGCTGCCCTCAAAAATCAATTCCTAACTGGAATGTCACTCTGCGGCCTTAAAAATCAGGTCCAAGTCCCCCCAAAACCGGTTGGGCTCCGGAAAAAAACGTGTCAAGGCGTGTCAAAAACGTGTCAAAAAAAAATCCTACCGGGAGATCGAAGAATGGTATCGGGACCCAAAAATATGGCACAAGGACATTTAAAAAATAGAACTTGATGTCCAAAAATTTCACACCGAGACTCGGTCGAATCGAACCCAGAATCGACAACTTCAGAACAGGTCCGGAAAAAATTACCCGGGGGGTATTTCTACCCAGAAAGGTGCCACCGGCTGAAAAACTCCTTCAGTGGCCAGAGTGGCATATCAAAGGGGCAAATTCCCCCTAACTCCTGAGAGGGATAAGCTTTCAAGGATCGTGCCGGGGCCCCCAAAAGTCGCACTGGGGCGGCCACCAAAATTCGCGTCGGTCCACCAGAATTCGCGCAGGGGTCTCCAAATAAATATGGCGGGCCCCAGAAAATTCGCTCCGAGGTCCGACAATTTGCAACAATAACCGCCAAAATCGCGTTGGGGGCCTCAGCTAATTACAACGCGCCCCGCAAACTCGAACCGGTCCCCCCAAATATCGCGCTCGGGATCCACACTTCCCATCGGTAGTCCAACAAATTTGGTCTGTGCATCCAAAATTCACGTCGGGGCTAGACAAAATTGGCGTCTAGGGCACCACATAACCACAATGTGACCCCGAAAATCGCATCGGTATTCCGAAAAAAATAAAGCCGTGGCCCTCCGAAATAAGGAGGAATTCCAAAAAAAATTAATGTCCGTGTCAGGAAAATGGCTCTGGACCACCGAACTATTAGCAGATGCCTTCACAAATCGCGTACGGCGCCGAAAAACATACCGGAGCTCGAAAAATCGAGGTGGGATACAAAAACATGGCGCCAGGGGATCGAAATTCAGGCCGGGATTCGAAATTCAGGCCGGGAAAACTGGCATTGAAAAACTGGAAAAAAAAACTGGAAACACGCGCCTGGGCGCGATAAGTCGTGATGGGACCCATAAAAATTGCACCGAAGCCACAAAATCGTACTGGGGCCCCCAAAATGTGTGTCAGAAGCACCAAAAAAACTCAGCGAGGCACTAAGAGCACAACGGGGTGGGGGGGACGGGGCAAAAATGCAACTGACCCTCCAAAGCGCACAGTCGCAAATGCGACAGGGCCTTAAACATGCGTTGCAGCCCTAAATAAACATACCGAGAGCCCTAAAAAAACACCCAGAAGCTTTCAAAGCACACAGGGGCCTTGAGACCGCACAAGGGCCTGAAAAAGAGGCTGGGGCCGTAAAAAGCAGCATGGTCCCAAAACGAACAAAAAGACCGGGTACTAAATACACACATCGGGATATTAGAAAACGCCCCGACACCTAAAATATATCCTCGGTGCACAAAAATGTAACAAAACCCTAAAACGAGCAAGGGTTTCGAAAATGTGTTGTCCCCTAACAAGAATGGATTGGAGCCCTGAGACACATCCGTAGACGAAGAAACGCAACGGATTCAAAAAAGAACACTGAGGCAGGGTTTCGGTCCGGTAGCCAATCTGGGAGCATATTTAATCAAACATATGAGGTGCAGCAACGCGCAGCGGGTATCTTCGCATTTCTTATCCGCCAGAAAATGTGGGAATTAGAGAACTAATGATCGAATTTAATTAATCGAGTTTTCGCATCGAACGCCCATAGAAGCATTCCATCACCTGAAATATAGCACATGTCTATCATGTGGCAGCATTAGTAAAACGTAGAAGGCCCAGCAGAAACTAAAGCATCGCACGAAGTGTGACGAATGCGCCGAATGGGCAAGATGGGTGTGCACGTGCAGGAACTTTGGCGTCGTGGCGACCGGGCGCTATGAACTGGAATGCCTGATGTTGGGAAATTTTACATTTTTAAGTGTAGGATAGTGTAATTTCAGCAGTGTGAGGGGAATAATCAAGGGATACCAAAAGAAAACCTTCGAACAGGGTAGGGGAGTTAGGGTGGAAATCCGAAGAATCAGAAAAGATATTGGTAGATTAGGTCCCTCCACAGTACAATTCAGTTGGTCACCACATATTTAATTTAAAAAAGGTCCCCTCTTACAAAATAATGGTCGAAATTCGAGGACTTGTTTAATGGGGATAGGTGGGCCACCTCCAATTCCGCTTGACCCTTCCCCCTCCCTCTTTGACGCAAATATAGGTAAGCCACTGATCCCCCAATAATTTTCAGAAGCATACGCCCATGGGTACAAGGCCAACATTAAAGGGGCCAGTTCCCCCTCACAAGCATACAAAAGAACACCCATGCCCTATATAAAATTGGAGGAATGATGTTTTTAAATGCATTTTCTTCCTACAAACTTGTTTTCTGTGATTGGTTGGTTATTTGGGTTTAGGGGCGCATCGACTGCGTTGGTCATGTAGCGCCCATTGTTTTCTGCGATTACAGCCTGCATTATTAGAGCTTCCCAGCTTTAATAGCTTCTCTACGACGACATTTACAAGACGGCACAGCATGTCGAAAACCACGGGCGTGACGGCGTGGAATTTGAAGGTTTTGCATTATTTATGCATTGCCATTGTTGCATTGTTGCATTGTCATTTATATATTGTTGTTCAATGTTTGTTCTTGCAGTGAATTTATTCGCAGATGATTTATTATGTTAGTTTGTGTGCCAGGTGCTTTGCAGCCAGCACCAAATGTTATGAAAATCAATAAATCCCTAAGATGACGATCAGAAAACCAATTCAATCCAATTCTCGTTGCCACCTTCGCTTCACTTCTCGCGAACCTGCGGAATTGTCCTTCTAGGACTGAGAAATGATCGTTCAAGTTTGCTTATGACATCAAATTGGTGGGAATGACTAACATTGGTGATGAATCTAGCTATATTCAGTTAGACTTGGAGGATATAAAAGTGGGTTGATCAATGGGAGATATCTTTAAGATATGCTTAGCACCAGCCCCGCCAGCTCCCTGCAATCTAGACGTCAGCAGGAAGATTCCTCTGGTCGTGAAAGCATGAAGACATATGTTTGTTTTTGCACTTAAGTATTTATGCACATGCTACTTATTTATACCCTGGTGTGGCTCATTTTTCAGCAAAAATGAATATTGCTCTTGGGTTTTACTTGAATGATGCACCACGCCAAGAACAAACAAGACATCAATATGAAATCATGCTTCCCATTCCCGAACCATACTTAGAGCCTAAGAAAACAATAGGAGGCCCTAACACAATGGAGGCCTATTTCGGGAAGCACGAGGCCCCCTTTCAACCTTGCCCACCTGGAAGAATTTCGTGGCGACCCCACTGGTTTGAACCCATTCATGTTGATTGTAGGCTGTTTCACCGCATTTACAAGCAGACAGACGCATTTCAATAATGATCAGAGGCAGGGACGCAGCCAGACGTGGGCGCTTACGTACAGTTACTTTTAAGAAATTCGAGAAGGGCTTTGATCTCCTGATGCTTTATCATGGGATTGTCAAACTAAAATTGTCAACTTTCGCTTAATCCTCATCTTTCCTCTCACCTTTTCCTCGTCTTTCCTGTCAGATCCTCATACCCCGTCTCGGGGGGGCGGTTGCTAAATTCCCCCTCCCTCTAATCTCCAAGCTAAGCGAAACCACCCCCAAATATTTATCCAAAGAAGTGACGTTACTAGGGTGGGCTACGTGATCACGACTGACATGTTTTTGGTTCTGGTGATTTCATTTTGGGGGAGATTTTAAAAACAAAATTACCTGAATCATCAAAGGAAGGGGAAACCGACCAAGGCCCAGCATTTTTTTTGCTCACCCAACAATCAATATTGTAATCTTTTGAAATTTTTGAAATTTTCAATTTTCAATTTTCTTTAATTTTAATTTTTCTAATGGGTAGAGGAAAAATGTTGTTTGAGGTCAACTTGCTCTCGTAAGAAACATGTTTGCTTTAGCCAAAATCTTTGATTTTAGCCCTGTTCGGCAAATATGCAAAACTAATGTCGTTAAAAACGGAAAAAAAAATCAAAAATTCCTTTAGTGCGTTTCATTTCATCCCTAAAGATAAGCAAACGCTGGAAGTTTCATTCAATTGTCTTTATCCGTTAAAGCGTGACGACTGTTTGAATTTGTTGGAGGTGACCTAACTTAGCCTTCAATAACTCATTGACCTTAGACGACCTGACCCCAAATGTTCACACAACATGCCAAATTGATGTGGAAAGTAATATGCCAAATGTCGGCGCGCTGCGGCTCACAGTATTTTTTTTCTCACTATCCGTGGAAAACCTCAGGTGGGGGATACCCCCGAGACGCGGTGGGTTAACAGAAGAAAATTCGACATAGACACTGTCTAAAATGCATGGTCAACGTTTGGGCCTTTGGTCATGATCAATATTTGCATACACTAACACAAATCGCAGTTTTAAGAGTATAGAAATTAACGGCAAGCAAGAAATGAATGACATCATTCCTTGCACAGCTCCTCAAGTAGAACACCCACCGATTTGTATACTTCTTTAATACATGGCTAACCCTCCGCACAGCTTACAGTCAGACATGCCGATGTCTGTTATGGAATATACCGCGACGTGGTTTACGTATGCACCGGTGGCTGGTAGTCACGAATGTACATCGATTCAAGCACCGTAAGATTGTCGTTGTCTTTTACCGTGCCCAAGATATCCACCTTAAATTGATATTCGTCACGTAGTGCTCCATGTGATGGTGGGTTATGGCCATATGCTCCTCTAGGGGTGTAAACAATTGACGCAGACACGCATCCCCCAGATGTTCGTTAAATCTATCAGGTATGCCTTTAATCTCCAATGCAAAGCTGATTCTGCAGAAATTGCACGTTACCTTGTAGACTAGGATTTGCATTGTGCACCGGTCACTTAGACCAAAACGAAATACAATAAGCAAACTCAGCTTAATTATTTAAGGTTTCTTTTTTCCATTTTTTTTAGAAGGTGTGTATTTCGCACCAGGTTCCATCTCGTAACGAATTTCTCATTCCCGAGTTTTCTTTGTAATCGGCCGGCAGCTTTTCAAGTACGATAGGAGGCGGCATCAGACGCCGCCTCCCCGCAGCAAAACGTGTCAGGATCAAACTCTTGCAAAAACCGGCTAAAGCTTTTCGGATGCTTTGGCATGCCAGCAGCCGATTCAAATATCAATATTTCCGCAACTCTTTCCAATCACATCGTATTCATAACCTTCGCTGCTCATGTACACCTGTCAAGCATGTTCCTCTTGGGACTACCCCGCGACTAACACCGATTGCATTAGTCCCCCTTTAAACTGTCGTCGTGTTAGTTCTCTCCTGTAGTGTTAGTTGAGACGATCTGAGCGAATCGGTTACCATGAGTCACAACATTACCGGCCATCCTCGTGTAGGCCGTTTGCACATGCCACTCACACATTTCATAGACACGTAAATGCATCATGCATACACATACAGGCAAGGGTGCAAGACACAGCCTGCAGTTAACTGGGACGCGCCACAACATGCCCGATAGTCCATGGAAATCTGTTTAGCTGCGTGCACTGCACCCAGCGAATCCAACTGCAGACGGCTCCACCGCGCGCCTCCCCGCAGGGCTGCAGGCCAGACAGGAGCTGCAGGTCAGACAGGAGCTGCAGGTCATACAGGAGCTGCAGGTCAGACAGGAGCTGCAGGTCAGACAGGAGCTGCAGGCCAGACAGGAGCTGCGGTCGAGCTGCAGGTCAACAGGAGCTGCAGGTCAGACAGGAGCTGCAGGTCAGACAGGAGCTGCAGGTCAGACAGGAGCTGCAGGTCAGACAGGAGCTGCAGGTCAGACAGGAGCTGCAGGTCAGACAGGAGCTGCAGGTCAGACAGGAGCTGCAGGCCACACGGGAACTGCATGGCCGAACCAGTCGATGTTCCCCTAAACACCTAGGCCAGACAGGTGGAGGTCGAGGCGAGGCTGGGGACGGGGACAGAAAATGACGTAATATAGTGCGCCAGTGGTGTCGCCAGGGTCGTGGAAAGAGTGGATGGTGGGTTTTATCCTCTGCCATGAGTGTCCTGTAACAGGTAATGGTCCAATGGCGTTTCCATCAATTATAAAAGATGTGGCTTTCTTCATTATCAGAGTATACGAGTTTCCATGGTAATGCGCTATTTCAGATGACTATTTGATAGACTGGGGTATATTATTGCTAATTGTAAGAATAGGCACTGAATCATTGGAGAGATGCAGCAGGTGAACGACCTCTCATGCACGTCAAGGTCACCTTGCCACGCCACCAGCTTCGCACTGTTCGCAACGACCGTGCAATTAACTGCATTGGCAGCTGACGCGGCACTTTTACCGCCGCCCCCGGCTTCACGCGCACCTGCACGTGTACAGGCTGGTGCGGCACCCGTCACACTATATGACCATCACGCTGTTGATTGTGATAACATGTTGCATACACGCATACACATGCTTCAACCAGTGTGGCAACAATCACTGAAGTCTACGTAGATAAACACAATTAATTCTCAGAATCCACACATGTCGTCCGTGAACACCAACTGCCAAAGAAACCGTCACCCCTCCCCCCCGTGACGGGCAAATGTGTCGCCGACCGTAAACGACCGCAAACCCCCCCGTGACGAGCAAACGTGTCGCCGACCGTAAACCGTTAACCCCCCGTGACGGGCAAATGTGTCGCCGACCGTAAACCGTCACCCCCCCGTGACGGGCAAATGTGTCGCCGACCGTAAACCGCACCCCCGTGACGAGCAAATTGTCGCCGACCGTAAACCGTTCCCCCCGTGACGGGCATTTGCCGACCGTAACCCCGTGACGAGCATGTCGCCGACCGTAAACCGTTACCCCCCGTGACGAGCAAATGTGTCGCCGACCGTAAACCGTTAACCCCCCCGTGACGGGCCAAATGTGTCGCCGACCGCAAACCGCACCCCCCGTCCGTGACGAGCACACGTGTCGCCGACCGTAAACCGCACCCCCGTGACGGGCAAATGTGTCGCCGACCGTAAACCGCACCCCCCGTGACGAGCACACATGTCGCCGACCGTAAACCACCCCCCGTGACGAGCAAATGTGTCGCCGACCGTAAACCGTCACCCCCCGTGACGGACAAATGTGTCGCCGACCGTAAACCCCCCGTGACGAGCAAATGTGTCGCCGACCGTAAACCGCACCCCCCCGTGACGAGCAAATGTGTCGCCGACCGTAAACCGTCACCCACCCCCGTGACGGGCAAATGTGTCGCCGACCGCAAACCGCACCCCCCGTGACGAGCACACGTGTCGCCGACCGTAAACCACCCCCCCCGCCCGTGACGGGCACACGTGTCGCCGACCGTAAACCGTCACCCCCCCCGTGACGGGCACACGTGTCGCCGACCGCAAACCGCACCCCCCCCCCGTGACGGGCACACGTGTCGCCGACCGTAAACCGTCACCCCCCCGTGACGGGCACACGTGTCGCCGACCGCAAACCGCACGCCCCCCCGTGACGGGCACACGTGTCGCCGACCGTGAACCGCACCCCGCAGCAACTGTGAGCTGCATAGTCATGTTTGGAGAACATCATCTAACACCAACTCAAATCGGCAAAGCGCTAGTAAAGTGGCAGGAGTCCATGGGAAGCTTATGAAAAGCTGTCGCCACTCTGCAGATACACTCGGGAACAGCGAAGACCACTCACAGTTCACAGAGTGCTGTAGAGGCTTTCTGTAGAGAGCCACCCTTTTCGAGAGCTCAACGAAAAGTTACTGGTCTCCGAGACCAGGAAAACCCAAGAACACAGCCACCAATAGCGTAGCAGGCAAGTAATCAAAACATGCCATGGCTCGGGAAGTCCATCCCTCGTTCTCCGCAACTCTGTCTCGCGTCTCCAAACTTATCTGCACTTGCTTCAGTGCATGGCAAACTTCACGAACTCAGCATACACATCTGACATGAACTCCGTGAGACTTATCACTGTATGCATGATCTAAGCCCACCAAGGAGGCTTCCAACCGTTCCGAATTCCGAATTCCGAAGAAGATAGATCTTTTGTCCGTTATTAGATGTGGTCCTGAGCCAAACGCTTTTTCAGGGATCACTATTTGTCACTCACACAAACAACAAGGGCGCAAATTTTGCCGCACAAGCGAATATTGTAGGCAGTTACAGTGTGGCCCCCTTTTAAGCGAAAAGTGATGGGTTTTCGGTAATGTTACAGTACCCCGCACCCTGTACGCAGCAAATTGACACTATCCCCTCCAGAGGTAAAAGTCGTGACATCACTTTACCACCGATGACCACATTTCCCAGCGAACCATTCTTTAAGAAAATGTAGTTTGTTGCATGTGTCACCACAATTTGTAGCTCACACTAGCTACTACGCTACCAAAAATAGACGTGTGCGCTATTGACTGAGACCGCGTTTCACTTACCCACTTCTGTGATGGTATGTCGAAAACTATACAGGATATCGAAGCGAATGATACACTAACGGATAACTCCCACGAGGCGATTTTAGTAGCAGCATATTTTGACCTCATGTCGACAACAGAGGCCGTGAAACGTAAAAAATGAGTGATTATTATTGATTAATCATCTTCATTTTCATAAGGGAACAGAATGAAGGTAGGTGGCAAGTGACCAGAGTACTTGGCGTCTACAGAGATACCACTGATGTACTTTTTGACACTTGGCATGTGCTAGATTTAGTCAGATCCCCGAGTCGCCGACCAACGATTGTGAAATTTCTGGGGCAACTATATCATAATCTTCTTACTTTTACGATAGCTTTTAGTGGTATGTTGTTTCAGTAGTGATGTTAATAATAATCTTCCAAATTCCCACACACAATATTTGGGTTATACAAAGGCCAGCTGAGGTCAGCGGAGGTCGAATCGTCAGGTGATGAGAAACTAAAATATTCACTTTTAGTACCGTCTTACAAGCGGTTCTAAACCTTTTTGAGACCATGCACCCCGACCGCTTGGCTGGTCATGATGAAGCTGGCGCACATCTCGGCAGGCTTGCAAAAATATGCCTTGTCCAAATGACCTTTTCAGGTACAAAATGACCTGAGTGACCTGAGAAGACCTTATATTTGTTATAGAACGACAGTACTGTCTCTTTTCAACGAATCACCCACACACAGCACCGTGTTTACGTTTAACAATAAAGTTCATAATGAAAACCTAGAGGATCAGGATAGCGTGGAGTATTTTGCGTAATAGGCCCGTAATGAAATCTGATGCGGACTTTATATGGTGAGCATACGTAAAGATCATTATGTTCAATCGTTTATGGCATGCTTTGCTTCGTTCCGAATATAAGCGTCAACATTGTAACTTGGAAACGAATGCCGACTTGATGTTGACCGAACCTTACGACCGGATGCCAATTACCAAAAATGTTTTGTTTTGCATTTGCATATGACTGATTGCTTACAAATTCGCAAATAACAAATAATTTATTCCTAAAGGTATTCGATAAACAATTCAAATATTTACTACTACTCATGGCTCAAATCGAATGGCTGCGTTCTCGTTAAGAGATCCTTTTGCCCTCACCCAAAGTAATCACAACATTTTCCTGTTGTCAGGGCTTGCATAATTGATTAAAAAGAAAACGTAATGAGGTTTCGTCAACCTCTTATTTACGGTCTATTGACAAAATCTGCAAGGAGGCGAAAAGCACCTACACCCTTCTCAAACAATAACGAGTTAATGACGATCGTATATCACAGCCACATGTCGCTTTGTTGTCTTTGTCGCCTTTGTTTGGTTTTCCTTCACACGTTCGTTTTTTACTCATTTTTTCCAGCATACTCCGTTGGAAATTGCTAAGCGGACTGATTCACACCCTCACCTCCCCTCTCCTCCTGTCCTCCTGTCCTCCTGCTGGCATACAATGCTGTGTATGCCGAGGATGAAAATTTTACTTATTGCTATTCGCTCGGAACTCTCCCCGGGAACTTAGCATTTCGGATCCATAGTCAGTGTTATTATACACGGGAGATGCTTGGCGATTTTTACTGGTCAGACGCATCAAATCGTTAACAGTTTTAAAATAACAAGGATGGGATCAGAGTCCGATGGCGCGGCAGCACTCGTTTAGGGTGCAGGGGACAAAGCCCCTTGTTGGTGATCCAGAGAGCGAAGTGTCCCCAAAATACCGCATTTAACACATTTTGTCGGTCAAAATGCGCTGCGCTGAATGCACATTGCTTTGCTAGCTGATCCAACATATCACTATACCCAGGCTTACATATTTAACAGGTGTAAATATTTGAGAAAATTCGTCACATCACCGGATACAGTTAACTACGCATGAAAATGGACTTCATGAAACGGAATAATTCATTTAGTTATCTGTCACATTACCTGGTTACGCATGTTCGCTTTAATGTGATCAGATCAGATATGCCTTAAATAATCAACATAGGTGAAATATGTTTCAGACATGTGATCATCTTTCTTTGATAAGCACCTACCTAGAACAAGGGAATTACACGGACAACGGGAAGTAGGAATACTAAGAACAGAGCAGCATGAACTAATAATTGCAAAACTAAATATATCTGGTTCGAAAATATTATGAACCCTGGCGACTACAACACTAACAGCTCTCCTGATGACAGCACTGAGAGATCCAGCCAATCACGGCAGGTCAGGCAGCCCTAACTGGTACTTTGATTGGTTGGGAAGTAGCCAAAATATAGGGAGCTGGCACATGATGGCACATAAGAGAAAAAGCCTCAAAATGCAATGCTTACTACGCTAGTATAGGTTTTACTGCGCAGATTTTCCTAGCTTGCTCGTAACTGTTGATGGGAAAACGTATGATGCAGGCGGTTCGCGAAGGAGAAAAACTGATTTCAGTCATGAGTAATGGCCAAAAACATGGAAAATGTGCGTATAAAACAAACCAGTTCCTCCGCCATTTTTACGTTGGACACGGCCCGACCTGCCCGAACTCCAGCCTCACCCCTGGTGTCATAGTGGTTAATGCAAGGTTAACGCTGTCTAAACGCAATTCGTGAAAACTATTTCCATCTAACCTTTTATCCCGCAGCGCAGACGTCAGCTGTCGCATCTTGACTTTTGTTGCTGCAATGTCCTCTGGTTTGTAAAGACGGTGCCGCCGCTTGAGGTGTTGTGAAGGACGGCTGTTGGAGATGACTAAACCACACAGATGACACGAGTACAGCTGGCCGCATCGCTGTCCTGAAACAGAAACGGTAAGCTTACCAGTGTGCATTCCTCAGCAGCATGTGAACATACCATGATCCTGCACAGACAGCTTTGTGTATCCAATGGTATTATGAAGGCCACATTAAATCAGTTATTTTTTAAAATCAGTAGATCACAAAATATGCCACCTTCAAAGGGTTGGATTTGTGCTTTGTTGCCTGGAGATATGGAAAAGATCATTTCTGGGCAATCAAACAGAGGGAAGATAATTTTCTTCGAACCTGTGGCACCAGAATCTCAGTTTGCACTATGCAGTCAATCTTGAACACTTTATCACAGAGCAGTTCATTGTCAGACGGCACCTCTCAACCTCCAAATGAGAAAAATGAGAGGATAATTTCCTGGAGAGGATAATGTTCTGGATGCCAAAAATCGAGGAACAGCCCATTTGTCAACCCAGCGGGCCCTTATTCGCTCCGCTCTATTCCCAACCACCCATTGATATCCATGTTAAGGTAATGCATCGCTTTCGAAATTCGCCAGGGAATATGGAAAGGGTCTCCGTAGCCTATATTTGGTATGCGCCTCCTTGATATAATACCAAATGTAATGCTAACCATCCTTTATATTGCGCTGCAATCGGCAAGAGCGTGAATCGTGCACATTTAGATAACAGAACTGTTATGATATTGCAAAAACATGTACCATATGTGTATTTACCGCGTTGACGACGGCGCTGAACTCGTTCAACATCCATTGGAGATAAAGACATAAAGACATAAAAGATCAGTGCAACTATGAGCCACAAGGGCCCTTCTTGGTTGCACTCTGTACACTGAACCAGTTGTCCATCAAATGTGTTGATCAACTCTCCCTGGAATACAGAAAAACAAGCCCCCTATTCTTATGATTGTCTATGCTGTTCTTAAAGATGTTCAGTGTGTTGCTACTGACAATGGTTTCTGGCAGCTGGTTCCAGTGTTCTACTACCCTGTTGGTGAAGAAGGACTGTCTTAACCTTGTCCTGCTGTGATTAACTTTAATTTTGAATTGATGACCTCTAATTGCATCATTTCGGCTAAATTCAAACAGTTCCCTGAGATAACCCTGTTCCTGACCATGAACAAATTTAAAGACCTCGATGAGATCTCCTCTCAGCCTTCTATATCTAAGTGAAAACATATTCAATTTCTTCAATCTTTCCTCATATGCCAGGTTGCCCATACCATTCACCATTTTGGTTGCCCTCTTTTGTACTCTCTCTAAAAGCCAACAATCTTTTTCATAACTAGGGGACCAAGCTTGGACACAATATTCCAGATGTGGCCTGACATATGCACAATAAAGCTTCCTGATGACTTGCTCACTTTTGTATGATACATTCCTATTTATTGCCCCAAGCATTCTTAGTGCCTTCTTCCTGGCTTCTTTGGTATGTTCTGATGCCCCCAATTTTGTGTTAAAAATAACACCTAAGTCCTTCTCCTGCTGAGTCACAGATAGTACTTGGCCACCCATCAAGTATGGAGCCTTGATATGCTGCCTACCTACATGCATGATTTTGCACTTATCAAAATTAAATTTCATTTGCCATTTTTCGGACCACTTCACAAGCTCGTCTAAGTCTTTCTGCAGCAAGACCTGCTCATTGTGCCCTGTTATTGCCCTAAAGACCTTCAAATCATCTGCAAATTTCAAAACCTTACTGCTTAGGCCACTTTCAATGTTATTTACAAACATAATGAACAATAGTGGTCCCAGTACTGACCCTTGGGGGAATCCACTAAGAACATTTTGCCATGATGATTTTGTACCATTTAGCATCACTCTCTGCTGTCTATCTGAAAGCCACAACCCTATCCATTTTAGGATGTTACCCACAATACCATGAGCCTGAAGCTGCATCATTAACCGTTTATGAGGTACCTTGTCAAAGGCCTTGCTAAAGTCAAGATATGCTACATCAACCTGATTTCCCTTATCAAATTGTTCTGTAGCAAAATTAAAAAAGTCCAAGATATTTGTGAGACACGATCGCCCTTTTCTAAACCCATGTTGAGTATCTTGAATCACTCTGTTTCCTTCCAGAAAACTAACTATTTTATCCTTGATAATTGATTCAAGTACCTTGCAGACTAAAGATGTGAGGCTTACTGGCCTATGGTTTTCAACTTTCCGTCTTTCTCCTTTCTTGAAAATAGGAACTACATTTGCCCTTTTCCAATCGGTTGGAATTTCATTTTGTGAAACTGATCTACAAAATATTATACTGAGTGGAATTGCCAATTCTTTTTCAGCTTCCCGCAATACCCTAGCATAGATTCCATCAGGTCCTGCTGCCTTGTTTGGCTTTATTTTCCTGACATAATTCAAGACAACATCAATGTCAATGAAATCAACATCATGTAACTGATCACCTGTTGCTGGGCTGTGGTTCACAGTTGGCAGATTTGTCACATCCTCCAATGTAAACACTGATTTAAACTGCTTGCTCAATTCCTCAACCATCTCACTATCCTCACTCAATATAATCCCATTTACTTCCAGTGGACCAATTGTGCTTGAAACTTTACTTAGCTTGTAGAAACTAAAGAACTTTTTACTGTCCCCATTACAGTTCCTAGCCAAATCCAATTCTTTTGCTCGCTTTGCTGCTCTGGTTTTCTGTTTCACAGCGTCTCTAGCTTTTTGATACAACATTAGATTTACTATATTTGAAGCTTCCTTAAATACTCTAAATGCATCTTTCTTAGCCTTAATTGCTTTTGTCAAATCTGGTGTAAGCCATGCTGGCTTTCCTACTCTTCTTTTGCGCCTTTGCTTTTGGGGGACATGTCTAATCTGAATTTCCCTCAAGTAAGATTTGAACTTTTCCCACATTTCACAGGCATTTAAATCGGAGAATTCTTCTTCCAATTTTATGGCACTTAAAGCTGCTCTCATGCAGTCAAAGTCTGCCCTGTTAAAATTTGGAACCTTTGCCAAATTATCCTTGATTGTCCCTGCTACATGTGCCTTGAATCTCACTATGTTATGGTCACTTCTTCCCAGAGTTTCTCCTACAGTCAAGTCTTGAACTAAATCACTTAAATCCGAGAAGACAAGGTCCAAGAATGAGCCCTGCCTAGTTGGTTCTGTTACAAACTGGTGTAAGAACAGGTCCTCTTCAAGGCATTTCCTAAACAGTTTACATGCTGGGGAGCCAACACCAACATTTTCATATCCTTTTAGATTAAAGTCACCAAGAATAAGGCATTTCCTCTGAAAGTTTCTACTGATTTCCTCACAAATCACCTTATCAAGCTCCAGTTGCTGAGAATGTGGCAAGGTTCCTGATCGGTACAAAGCTCCTATTCTCAGTTTATTGCTGTTGCCTTTTCCCACAGAAACATCAAGCCAAATGGACTCCACAGACACATTTTTTACCCCATCTGCTACTTTTTGAGAACTGAATAAGCTATTCACATAGAGCATTACACCACCCCCTTTCACTGCTGGACCCCTATTGCATGAAAACATATTGTATCCCTGGATCTCATAGTCCTGCAAGTTATCCCCAAAATACCCCTCACTGACCCATGCCTCAGTAATGCAAACAAAATCTGGTTCCTCATCAGCAACATAACACTTGAACTCGTCAAATTTGAACGAGATGAAGCATCTTCCGTTGCTTGATCTTTGACCAAGAGCTCAGCAACATGTCGTTTATCCTGAAAATGATCAATTTTTAAATTATTATGCACACATCTGCACAGGTTATTTTGCTAATGCTGATTTACTTGGCAGTTATTTTTTCGTCTTGAAGACGATCGATATTCTTATGTTCCTGCAAAGCATGGCTAATTTCTTCAAGTATACTAATATCAGCAACTTCGCAATACTTGTTTGTGATGTATCATATATTTAGACAGTAAAGCGATGCGGACCTTGCTTCACCCGTGTGTATGGCTGTCGATAGTCTTTTACTGTGCTCACTCATATTCTTAGCTTACTTCAGAATTAAGGGAAAGATCCTCATCAATAGTCCTCGTCAATAAGTCGAAGGGATCTTCTCTCGCATATGTATAACAGATATTCATACGAGCGATCAGTTCAGGACCGGTCCAACCATCACATTTCTGATACCTCAACAGCCCCCTTTTTACAGAATTTCTCATCTTTAATTTTGATGTTCGTTTCGACCTGGTCTTGTACATTTTTTATTGTTCATGCTTTTCACTGTTACTATCTTTAAAGCATGCATATTTGTGTTTGCGAAGAAAAGGCAAACACGAATATTGTCATGCTGTAAAATTGATTATTTTTATTTTCTTGATTTCTATGGTTGCATCGAGCCTTAAATGAAACTGACAATTTCACATGGATTCATGAATGAACTTACAGAGGTTCGAAACGAAAGGTTGAAGCACAACGTAATCTAAGTATATTTGTATGTGCTTTCAGATTCGCTATAGCAAGTATTTGTAAACAGCCAAACAATATAGTTCATGGGAGAGGAAACTCCATCAATTTTTCCCAGAGGTGAGGGGCGATACTCGAAATATCCTGGGCTGAAGATGCTCCCTATAACCTTATCAAACTAAAAATAATTATTCTTTATCTTGCTCAAGGTCTCTCTGAATAATTGCTTATTTTATAGCACCATTACTCCCCAAATATTGATGCTCACTGGCTCACATGTTCCTAGTTCCATTCTCTGGTACCTTTTTGCTCTATTTGGAGACTTCCTCTGGCATCATGTGTACCTCCTCCATCGACTTAAGAATCTTCTCTACTTACTTGCTCCGTCTTACTTCCTAGAGGTTTCCTCGCCAGTCTTGAAGGCCTCCTGAACCGGCTTAACCGCTTGTGAAAAGGGCCTCCCAGATTTCAGGGAGAGGTGAAGCCATCGTTGGCCCACCTAACTGACGGCGGGGGCGAAGCATCCTCCACCCTCCCTGTCCCCCACCCGGGGGCGCCTCCCTTGGTTCATAAATGAGTGTGGTAAGAATGAAACGTATCTTACAGAATGGTCCGAGATTCTTAGTGGACATTTCCAGCATTTAAATTGGCACGTTTCTGCTGATGCTGAGTTATGCTGGGTTATGTTATCTCGAATAACCAGATCCTCGTGCAAAACACCGAAAGGGCGTAGGTACGCGTCCTTCAACACAAGTGTTAGTTTTTGAAGTGATTTCAAATAAGAATCGATGGATTTTCTTGAGCACATCAATTTTTACACATGCTTTGACCTAAGTCACACTTGTTTACGATAAAATATCGCGTGCAAGGTTGACGCTCACTAACCTGACAGGAACAATGTTTCTGTGACGGAGATCAAGGAGTGATTAAGTATTATTTGTTGCAGGATTTCGCTGCAATAAATTGCAAGGAAGGAGACACAGTGCTACACTTACATGAGCGGAATGCATTTCTAAATCAATTCATAACAGTTCATTCATTTGACATTCATGCTATGCCCATAATTAATAAGTAGCCTACCTTCCCAGAACCACCGCGGACCAGGATCAGAACGTCTGGATCTTTGACGTCACATGGATGCCAGTGCACTAAGTCATCTGGAACAAGGCGAATGTAGATGAGAATTTCAGACGACAAGCCATTCAGATAACCAGAAGGAAAATCTCCTCTGATAAGCGGACGGAATAGCAATAGGTTCGCCCCTAGGTGTGCTCTTCTCTGAAGGCTTCATGTCCAATTTAAAGGACAAATTTCTGGTTGTCAACAACGCCAAACCATGCATGCACTATCGGTACATCGACGACGTTATGGGAAACATTCAATCCATAACCCCACTGCACAATATAAGCACCAACTTGAAAAGACACCTGGACCGAAGGTCACGGTAGAAGAATGCACTGATGATCAAGTGAGCTTTTTGGACGTGGCCATCGAGACAACAAACAGCACCCTTTCCACAACCTTTGAAAAAAAAAATGGATAAGACATAGCGCGTAAACGGAGCCAGTGCATTTTCGCAACGTTTCATAAACAGTGTGATTAGGGTATATGTCTACAGTACTCCAGAACACAACTGCACATTGCGTGCCGTGCATCACGGCCTTGCCAGGATAAGGCGAATACTAATAGACAACACTCACCCTTTATCCTAATAGACAATACTCACCCTTTATCGTAATAGACAACACTCACCCTTTATCCTACGGGACAAATAAATCAAAAAGGCCCTCACAAACACCTTCAGTCAGTACAGCAACGGACACTGGCTCACTGCATTCACAACGCGTACTACAAGAGCACTGTCACCAGAGTACGAACATGATGAAGGGTACACTCAAGAATCCTCAGATACTGCAAAAAGCAACACCTCACTGACAGCATCAGATTCAACATATGGTACCATCATCCACCCACGTCATCCTCAACCACGAGGAGCAAGGTTTCATGCGACTCAGCACCGCTCGGCCAAACAGACGTCATATATCACTATGAATACAGCATATAGGAGAGACTGCGCATTCACACGAAATAGCCCATATATGGACATACACCACACTCAACCGGCGCTCACAATCTACTTGCTTGTAAAGTAACGGCTCATCAACACATACCCAGCAGCACCACGACACACCACTCACAAGACCAGTATAGGTAGAAAACAAGTGTGAATAATAGGTGGAACCTTACCGCACTAGAAGCGGGTTATATTTAGCAGATCGACCCACTCATTAATCGCCATGCAAACGAGCTTAGAGCCATGCTATTTCATTATCGACCAACAATAGAACCATAAGTATGACATATGAGAACTAATATATGTGGGAGGAGTGGTATGTGTATAGTGATGCATTACAAACAACTTTTACGAAGTACGTACACACAGAAAGCTGTTATTATAGTGCGCGGGATATGATGATTACTTTTACTTTGATACTATGGCCCGTGACACCAATACATTTAAATACGCCTTGAAACGTCTTGAACATATTACACCTTTTTTTCTCGTCAGGCGAAATGCCAAAAACTGAGCGATATTCAACCGCAATGCGCATGCCTTGATCTACTTTTTACCATGAACATCGAAATTATCCTATACCGACTTGAGGAAGAAATGCAAAAGAAAGCAAAAGCAAACCACGAACCAAGAAAACGTAAGCACACAGCTGACCTTATATTTGATACTTGCATGCAAAGCGATTTGCTACAAACGGAGACAGAGACAGAGACAGACACAGATATAGAGGGGGAAGGAACAAATTGAAGGTGATTGGCAATATACATTGCTAGACAATATGCTACTTACATTTCTGGAACAAATAGGTTAACATTTGTCATTCCACATCAGATTGCAAATATCCGAGTTTACTCAGCTGGCACGAATTAAATTAGTTTCATCATGTCGGTATATGTGTAAAAATGCGAGACTACAGTGTTTAATAGGCGATAAATCATCCAGGGATCGAACAATTCAAAGGCATAGGGCACAGGCATCATACAGAACAATCGGCAAAAACTTCCAAGCGTCATGTTCTGGTGGCAGATCTGGGAGAGCAAGGATAATGTCAGCAGCAGGACCGGTGGTATTAGGACCAGCGTGCTCGCCCTCGAGGCCATTGGAACTGGAGCCAGCATCATCCTGCCCGGCGGTACCAGGGCTGGCGTCGTCCAGGCCGGCGGTGCAAGGGCTGATAGTACTAAGGCCACCAGCATCAGGGCTTGTGCCGCCCATGCCGGTGTCTTCCTGCCCGGCGGTATCAGGGCTGGCGTAGTCCAGGCCGGTGGTACAAGGGCCAGCGGTACCAGGGCTGGCGTCGTCCAGGCCGGCGGTGCAAGGGCCGTCAGTTCTAAGGCGACCAGCATCAGGGCTAGTGCCGTCCATGCCGGTGTCTTCCTGCCCGGCAGTACCAGGGCTGGCGTCGTCCAGGCCGGCGGTGCAAGGGCTGTCAGTTCTAAGGCCACCAGCATCAGGGCTAGTTCCGTCCATGCCGGTGTCTTCCTGCCCGGCGGTACCAGGGCTGGCGTCGTCCAGGCCGGCGGTACAAGGGCTGACAGTACTAAGGCCATCAGCAGCAGGGCTAGTACCGCCCATGCCGGTGTCTTCCTGCCCGGCGGTATCAGGGCTGGCGTCGTCCAGGCCGGCGGTACAAGGGCCAGCGGTATCATGGCTGGCGTCGTCCAGGCCGACGGTACAATGGCCAGCGGTACCAGGGCTGGCGTCGTCCTGGCTGGCGGTATTGGTACCGGTGCCCACCAGACGGCCATTGCTGCCGCGATTGCCCTGTATGGGAAGTTGTGTCTGGCGAATTCAGTCCTAATCCTAGGTAGCTCGAGCATATCTGCGTCTGTACCTCGTGTCCGCCTACTGGATACGTCGTCACGACGGGTGAGACACTCTGCCAAGCTAGGAGGGACGGATGTAGACAAGAGCCTCTCGACCATGGCCACATCCCGCTCTTCGACCATACTCTCGACCCTCGGCCATCCCAGCGCCTCAAGGGTGGGCGTTATGTGTTCTCGTCTGTGCTGGCCGGAAACGATACGAGCGCCGAAATTTATGATCTTTTGAATTCTGTATTTCTGCGATTTGTTACAACCTCCCCAAACTGTCAAACAATACTGAAGGTGTGGGAAAACGAGAGCTTGAACAAGAAGTTTCTTTGTCTCACGCGGAATTTTGTGACGTAATTTTGAAAGCCCGATGAGAACAAAATAACACCGCCGAGTGACCTGCGACACTTGCTTTTCCCATGTAAGTGCCGAATCCACGAATACCCCTAGAATCTTAGCGTGAGGCGAAGCCTCAATTTTGTTGTTTCCGAACTGGATGCTGAACGGGGCTGACTTTTTGCGCAGGGGTTTAATGATCAAGAGCTCAGTTTTGCTTGGGTTAATTTTGAGTCGGCTCTGAGTGAACCAATTTTGGGCGACGCTGAGTGTGTCTTCGACACGCTGTATAAGCATGGAAATATCCGAATCAGAGTCCAAAAATTGAATGTCATCTGCATAAGAAACTTGCTTACCACAATTTAGATGTGAGACCAGATCATTTGTGAAAATCAAAAATAATTTTGGTCCCAGCTGGGACCCCTGGACGACGCCGTGCGTCACCGGCAGGGGTCCAGCGGAACTGTCCTTAATTACTTGGGTGCGGTCACTCAGCCAGTCCCTGAACCAGTGGTCACTGATCCCGTACCAACCGAGTTTGTCCAGAAGACGGTCGTGCTCCACCGAGTCAAAGGCACGGGACGTATCAGCGGTCAACAAGACGGAAATCTGACTACGATCGCGGTTTGACGTCAAGTACGACATTGTCTCCAACATGGCGGTTTCGGTTGAGTGGCCGGAGCGAAAGCCGTGTTAGTTTCTGACAAATACATGATTTCTATCCAAATAAGCCGACAACTGCAAATTTACCAGTTTTTCACATAGTTTGCCGACGACATTGAGAATTGAAATGGGCCTAAAGTTAGCTGGGTCAGTGCGATCTCCTTTTTTGGGGGACAAGAGCAAAGTTAATTATTGGCATGCAACGCTCGTAGGGTAAATGTTAAACTCGTTTAACATTTACATAACCTAACCCTATTACAGTAGGAAAGTGTTCTACATCAATTTGATGGGAGTGGATTCCGCCGCCCCGTAAGATCTCGGAATTTCTTGGACCGTTTCGAAATTGGATAGTTCAGGCAAATTTCATTGGTCCAATCTACACTTTTAGAAAGTCAAAAGTCAAAATTTCCGCAGTGATGAATTCAGGAGGCAAAGACAGAGAAGATTGATCAGAACCATTTGAGCAAATGATTGTATCTTACCCTAGTAAAATTGCGGATGAATGGGCATAAATCATTCTGAATGATCCAACTACAATGTGATGTCCATGTATGCACATGTACAAGGCCAATGCCGTATTCAGAAGGCCAAGGAGGTGGTGGGTATCATTTGTTCGTTGTGGCTTCTTCGCAGTCTATGCCACAAGTACTTATGTTTTGTCATTCTTACATAATATCAATACTTAGCATTCTATTTTTGACACGGGGTGTCGCAAAGGAGTTATTCTAGGGATGATCGAGAGACGCCTGAGTGGGAAAATTACCACAATTATTGTCCATGAAAAACTATCCTGGCTCCGTCACCGTTTGCGATTAAATATCCACATTTTCCTGAATCCATTCATTTTTCCCTTGATTCGCCATTGGCAAAGTGTCACCCACGTCGGGCCATTGCTTCTAGTGGTTTGAATAGGGTATGTCCTGAATGCCTCTCGAACCTCCTGGATCCGCCATTGAAAAAGTGGCTTGACTCCGCCATTGCATGTGATACATAATTACCTTTTGCCTGAATTCACCTCACGGTGTCAAGTTTCCCATGGCAAAGTAAAAGATATCACTTAAAAAAACGGCCATATGTTGACAAATTTTCCTCCTCCCCTGGATCCTCCCTTGACATGAATAGGGTCAAAGTAAGCATTTCCGAAGGTAAGCAAGGTACTATGAGCAATTAACGTTCAAATTACAGTCATCTGAACAGCAAAACAATGAAAATATTCAGATGCGTGTGCCCCTCCCAAGTTTTAGCAATATATATATATATAAATATATATATATATATATATATATATATATATATATATATATATATATATATATATATATATATATATATATATATATATCAATTGCCTCCGAATATTGGTTCTTGAAGCCGCATCTGACATAGTTACGAAATTACTAGTTTGTGTTTGTCGTGCGGAAGCTGGGAAAAGTCACCTACTTTCACTTTGCTATCACAAAGGGTCAGGTAACAGCAGGCGAAAAAAAAACCCACAGGGTCGGTGAGGGCGGTTTAGCCCCCTCATTCCTCACCATACCAGAATAGGGTTAATGTTGAGAGGTTGTTGCCCCCTATGGCCCTCTCCACCCCGGTTCCTCCCCCCATGACCCAACAAGTGCATCTTTTGCGTAGCGTAGTGTCAATATTGAGACCACTGGGGCCCAATGAACATCCAGGGGCATATGGTGCATTATGGTCAGTGGCGGACAATAGCACATTTAGCCGGGAATTTACTTGTGTGGTTCGTCAATGCGAACATTAAATAGCATCTATATCAGAGATAATTTGAAGGGTACACACGCCTTTAAGCCGCTAAGATTGAGGGATCAGAGTTCAAAGAATTGACGGGCATCTGGTGACCGTGCCTTCCTTCAGGAGCACCTAATAATAATTTGTTTCCACGAATTGTTAACCCGGAAAGCTGATACAAATACTATTATGGCAGCAATGGTAAAGGGGTGGGGCGAATAGGCAGCCGCACACCACTGAAAGGTTGGAGGGGTCCCTCCAGGCGATCACCTTGAGGGGCCCCCTGGGCCGACATGAAGGGCTCCTGGTTCGACGAAAGGGGCCCGGGCTGATATAAATGGTCTTGGGAAGATGAAGAGCGCCCCGAGACCGAGTTAACGGAGAGTGCCCTCGGGAAGATGTTGATGAGCCTTGGCTGGGCTAACGTGACCGGCTCCTAGATCGACGACGGTGGCCCTGGATCGTTGGAAGGGCCCCGGGCTGACGGAGGGGGCTCCGAGCCCATATGAAGGACCACTGGACTAATGGAGGGAGGCCCTATATGCCGAAGAGGACCCCGGACCGTCAGAAAGGACCCTTGGGCCGACGAATGGGGTCCAAGTCGTACAAAGAGCACTGGTCTGAGGGAGGGGCCCAAGCTTTTAAAGAGAGCCTCCGGCCTCACAGAGGAGGCCTTTTATCGCTAAGAAGTGGCCCTGCCCCGACTGAGAGGACCACGGACTGTCGGAGGGCCCAATGCCGGTATGAAGAATCCCTGGGCCGATGGAGGCCGAAACCACGCAGGGGCCCCTTGCGTGGTAGAGGGGACCAAAACGTTTGAAAACGGAGATTCCGGCCGGATGGAGTGTCCTAAGCCGTGAAAGAGGGCCCCTGAGCCGACGGAGGGGGGCCCCGGTCCGGACGTGCAGGGCCGCTGGGTCGGCTTTGGCTCACGCCGATCGAAAGGGGCTCAGCTGATAGCAGGCTTCGGGCCAATAAAGAGGCCCCAGAACTACGGAGACGATCCGGGATGAAGCGGAGGGCTCTCGGTGCTACGCAAAGGGCCTCTAAGTCCATGGAGGGCCCAGGCTGTTAAAAAGCAATGGCGTTTCCAAAGGGTGAAGGTGCACCCACCCGCCCACAGGCGAGTCCGATAGGGCCTTCCAGGCGACCGCCATGAGGGGTAGAGATATAGTCGGTAAAAACCTATGATAAACACAGCTTATGTAGAAATGGCCCTTGAAACCTGAAGATGTCTCTGAAAGGTTTAATTTAATATTTGAATAATTAATGTCTCTGAAATAGGACCCATTTCAGAAAATCTTGACTGCGCCACTGGTGGGCCTCACCCTTATCATGAATACCCTCCAGATTAAACTACGCTTGAGCATAGCGGAGAGCAGAAAGAAGCAATTGTGTTTTTTTGGAGATGAGCAATCGCATTTTTATCCAAGCTAATAATATGCATGCCTTCCTTTGTCGATGTCCCTTTGTGTTCCGTAATAATTCATCTGCTATTGGCAGCTAAGCGGATTGTTTTTTCTTGCCTGTCCCAGACTGTTGAACATGGATTACAAGCTTACCATTAGCCACACGAGCGCGGAGTGCCACATTTTCCCACGTATTTAACTGGCTTTGCATGTACCTATGTACACGTAGGGGTGCGTTGAAAATGACGTGACCGAAATCCGAGGAACTTCGGAAAAGTGTGGGGGGCATATGCAGGTAGGGAGGGGGCCCTCTGCAGATGTTCGCCCCCTGGACCAAATCATGGGTACGCCGCTGTAGAGAAGTTCACAAACAGTTGTAAAATTTCCTTCGCACGCAGAGGTGTGGAAATCCATTGCATTGATCGGACCAGGGTTAAAATTGAACATTTGCCCATGGCGTCCCAAGGAAGGAGCCGGAATGTCAAACCAATCCCCCTCCCCATCAGCCACTCCAATATTTAGCATGGAGACGACGATACCAAAACCAAATACACCTTGCATTGACGTAGCAACACTTACCCGCTGTCGTTTGTGTATGCTCCGAGACGGCATGTTGCCGGTCTTGTTGTCAGTCTTGCCAGCGTCCCAATCAGCCGCGTTGGCCACGGTACTTTTCGATACAAATGGAAGGTCATAGCTGTGATTACAACGCTGTCGTGGGAAAATATTTTCCAATAATTTTAGCGACGTAATTTCTCCTCTCTGTTATTTGTGAACGATAGATCTTTGAGAGAATTGATAGCACGATTTTCTCAGAAAAACTATGGTAAAATAATATTAATACTGTTGCTACAATGGAAAATATCTTCGGAAGCCATGGTGAGCTACCAGTTCGCCATAGGTCTTAAAAAAACAAATGGCGCTGTATCCGGACAATATGGCGCCGAATGGAGACACAAGTATTGCTTCTTGCAATATATTTTCGAGGCCATGTGGTACATATATGGATATTTTCCTGCTGATGAAGGTGCAAAAAGCTGAGTTGTTTTATTGAATGCAACGTATTTGGAAGATATATGGAATCTCTTCCATTCAAGAAGCATACGTCCACATATAGTATAATGGAACGGAATGGCGCTATACCTGGACGTTTTGGCGCCGTATACGGACTGTTGTTAGCAATTCGTCGACTGGCATCATTACGTGAAATTGTAAATAAGAACACCGACTTAACCCAGAATCGGATAAAGGCATACGATACTTTTTTCTTATGCTTACATATTGGAGGACATTTTACAAGTGGTGCGAAATTAGACTGAGAGCAATTAGAAGAAAGACCTGAACTGGTTGAATTTCAGTATGGCGCTGCAGTTGGACGGAGTGGGCAATCTGAAGATTTTGGTGCCGTAGCTGGACACTTTGGCGCCGTAGCAGAACTACTAGTTTGCGCCCTGAGAGGACTGGGTATGTTGTCCAATTCAGCTTTTGCTCTGTTCCTGGAAATATAAGTCAAGACGAATGGATAACTATGTATAATTAATATGCTGACAACTCACGTATCATTTTGTATACAGTTAACGTGCTTACCGTGCATTTTTGTCTTCTCAAGAACGTACCATGCAATACGGGGTAGGAGTCATATCACCCTAAGTCAGATATTGAAGTTGATCGTGAAATGAAAAGTTCATTTGTAGTGCTAGCAAACTACTCAGTAATAATATTACTTTCAATGATTGTAACGTGATGTTCTATGATACAGCATGATCTATGCGAAGTTACAGCTTTTAATGCCGTCATTTAACGATGCATTTGCAAAAAATCAAAATCTCGATTTCATGCCAGCATAATCCATGGAAGTTCACGCCCAGCGCCAATTTGTTCATACAGCGCCATTTCCATTATACAATTTCTTATTATGTCAGTTCAAGTCGCCTTTGTGTACACGGTAGCTGAACATTATGCTTACGTCATGAGCATGACGTGTGTCCCTGCGATTGACCCCATACACAACGATCATGTCGTTTTTTTAAACAAAATTACAATTAGTTCCTTCCTCTCACCCGACGGTTTTCTCTAATATCATTGAGCACATGGACAAACAAAGGCACGTCCATTTGATTATGAGGACGTTTCTTTATTATCCTCTGGAAGTCTTGTAAGTCTTTGTAAGTCCACATTCGTCTGCCCCAAACAGGATGGAATATTGCAGTGTTCCCAGACAGCTGTCAAGTAACTCCCCTCCCCTCCCCACGGGTCACCCGCCCCATGCCCTGCAACGGATGGGTACGTCGCACCGTCAGTGAGCGCTGGGTCGTGCGCGGCAGCGGAAGTGATCACCCGACCGTGCAGGCCCGCCACTCAGTTGCTTGTCAGAGGTGAGGTGCACCAGCTCCTGAAGGGTGCTGTCTGTCACACTCCAGCTCAGGTACTGTCCTACCGGCCACCAGACCCGCTCCGGCCGTAACGCTTCGCAGAACATTAAGGTTTTGTAATGTTGTACCCAAAAGTCTCCATACATTCCTGCAACATTAATTCCATTCTCTACAAGTTCGATGCACCATCTTCTAACCTATGAGATTCTGGCACGTCTACTTTTTCCTATATCATTTTATATGCGTGATGTTTTCGAGTTGTAGCACATTTCCCAGCAAGGTTGCTCACCAGCACAGCTTCTTCATCGGAGTATGTGCGTTGGCCGTCACAATGGCGGCGACTTGAACTTTGCAGTGAGGGCTCATGACAACACGGGGATATTGGTGCACGGGTGACGTTCTTGTACCTTTCATACATTCCTTTTCCAATTTTGTTTTGGAACTTGATATCGTAGTACTGCGTGGCTTTCATACGACCCATATATAGCATTAAGACATCGGGTTTTTTTGGCACTTCGGTATTTATCCACATGTTACTTATTTATACCCTGATATGGCTCCTTTCTCAGCGAAGTAATGATTATTGCTATTGGATTTTGCATGAATGATGCACCACGCCAAGAACAAACAAGATGTCAATATGAAATCATGTTTCCCTTTCCCGAACCATACTAAGTGCCTAAAAAAACAATACGAGGCCCTGCCACGATGGAGGCGAGGCCCCTTTCGGGGAGCAGGAGGCCCCGTTCAACCCTGGCCCCCTGGAAGAATTTCGTGGCGACGCCACTGGTTTCAACCCACTCATGTTGATTGTAGGCGGTTTGACAGCATTTACAGGCAGACAGACGCATTGCAATAATGATCAGAGGCAGGGGCGCAGCCAGACGTGGGAGCTTACGTACAGTTACTTTTAAGAAATTCGAGAAAGGCTTTGATCTCCTGATTGTTTATCATGGAATTGTCAGACTAAAATTGTCAACTTTCGCTTTACGCTCGTCTTTCCTCTAACCTTTGCCTCGCCTTTCCTGTCAGATCCTCACACACCGTCTCGGGGGGAGGGTTACTACATGCCCCCTCTAATCTCCGAACTAAGCGAAACCACGCCCAGATATTTATCCCCAAAAGTGACGTCACTATGGGGGTCTACGTGATCACGACTGACATGTTTTTGGTTCTGGCGAGTTCATTTTGGGGAAGATTTGAAAAACAAAATTACTTGGATCATAAAAGGAAGGGGAACCGACCAAGTCCCAACATTTGTTTCCTCACCGAACAATCATATCGTAATCTTTTGACATTTTCGAAATTTTGAGTTTTCAATTTTCTTTAATTTTTATTTGTATAATGGGTAAGAGCGGACCGCAACATATTGTTTGAGGTCAGCTTGCTTTCCTAGAAAAATGCTTACTTTAGCCAAAATCTTCTATTTAGCCCTATTGGGCAAATATGCAAAACTAATGTCATCAAAAACGAAAAACAAATGAAAAATCCCTCTCGTGCGTTTCATTGCATCCCTATAGATTAGCAAACGCTGGAAATTTCATTCAAATTTCTTTATCCGTGAAAGCGTGACGACTGTTTGAACTTTTTGGAGGTGACCTAACTTAGCCTTCAATAACTCATTTACCTTAGCCGATCTGACCCCGAAATGTTCACACAACATGCCAAATTCATGTGGAAAGTGGCACGCGAAATGTCGGCGCGCTGCAGCGCGCCGTTTTTTTCACGATCCGTGGAAAACCTCAGGTGGGGGATATCCCCGAGACGCGGCGAGTTAACAGAAGAAAATTCGACATAGACACTGTCCAAAATGTATGTTCATCGTTTGGACCTTTGGTCATGATCAAGATTTGCATACACTAACACAAATCGCAGTTTTAAGAGTATAGAACTTCACGGCAAGCAAGAAATGAATGACATCATTTCTTGCACAGCTCTTCAGTAGAACACCCAAAATTTGTACACTTCTTTAATACATGGCTAACCCTCCGCACAGCTTACAGTCAGACATGTCGATGTCTGTTATGGAACATACCGCGACGTGGTTTGCGTTGCACCGGTGGCTTGTAGTCACGAATGTACATCGATTCAAGCACCGTAAGATTGTCGTTGTCTTTTACCGTGCCCAAGATATCCACCCTAAAATTGATATTCGTCACGTAGTGCTCCATGTGATGGTGGGCTGTGGCCATAGCTCCCCTAGGGGTGTAAACCATTGACGCAGACACGCATCCCCCAGATGTTCGTTAAATCTATGAGGTATGCCTTTAATCTCCAATGCAAAGCTGATTCTGCAGAAATTGCACGTTAACTTGTAGACTAAGATTTGCGTTGTGCATCGGTCACTTAGCCGAATACGAAATACAAGAAAGAAACTCAACTTAATGTTCAAAGTTTCTTTTTTCCATTTGTATCATGGGTGCATTTTGCACCAGGTCCCATCTCGTTACGAATTTCTCATTCCGTGTCTTCTTTGTAATGGGCTGGTAGCTTTTCAAGTACGATAGGGGCATCACACACCGCCTCACCACAGCAAATCGTGTCGGGGTCAAACTGTTGCAAAAAGCGGTTAAAGCTTTTCGGATGCTTTGGCATGCCCGCAGCCGATTGAAAGATCAATATTTCCGCAACTCTTCACAATCACATCGTATTCATAACCTTCGCTTCTCATGTACACCTGTCAAGCATGTTCCGCTTGTGACGACCCCGCGACTAGCACCGATTGCATTAGTCCCCCTTTAAACTGTCGTCGTGTTAGTTCTCTCCTGTAGTGTTAGTTGAGACGATCTGAGCGAATCGGTCACCATGAGTCACAACATTACCGGCCATCCTCGTGTAGGCCGTTTGCACATGCCACTCACACATTTCATAGACACGTAAATGCATCATGCATACACATACAGGCAAGGGTGCAAGACACAGCCTGCAGTTAACTGGGACGCGCCACAACATACCCGATAGTCCATGGAAATCTGTTTAGCTGCGTGCACTGCACCCAGCGAATCCAACTGCAGACGGCTCCACCGCGCGTCTCCCCGCAGGGCTGCAGGCCAGACAGGAGCTGCAGGTCAGACAGGAGCTGCAGGTCATACAGGAGCTGCAGGTCAGACAGGAGCTGCAGGTCAGACAGGAGCTGCAGGTCAGACAGGAGCTGCAGGTCAGACAGGAGCTGCAGGTCAGACAGGAGCTGCAGGTCAGACAGGAGCTGCAGGTCAGACAGGAGCTGCAGGTCAGACAGGAGCTGCAGGCCACACGGGAACTGCATGGCCGAACCAGTCGATGTTCCCCTAAACACCTAGGCCAGACAGGTGGAGGTCGAGGCGAGGCTGGGGACGGGAACAGAAAATGACGTAATATAGTGCGCCAGTGGTGTCGCCAGGATCGTGGAAAGAGTGGATGGTGGGTTTTATCCTCTGCCATGAGTGTCCAGTACCAGGTAATGGTCCAATGGCGTTTCCATCAATTATAAAAGATGTGGCTTTCTTCATTATCAGAGTATACGAGGTTCCATGGTAATGCGCTATTTCAGATGACTATTTGATAGACTGGGGTATATTCTTGCTAATTGTAAGAATAGGCACTGAATCATTGGAGAGATGCAGCAGGTGAACGACCTCTCATGCACGTCAAGGGCACCTTCCCACGCCACCAGCTTCGCATTGTTCGCAACGACCGTGCAATTAACTGCATTAGCAGCTGACGCGGCACTTGCACCGCCGCCCCCGGCTTCACGCGCACCTGCACGTGTACAGGCTGGTGCGGCACCCGTCACACTATATGACCATCACACTGTTGATTGTGATAACATGTTGCATACACGCATACACATGCTTCAACCAGTGTGGCAACAATCACTGAAGTCTACGTAGATAAACACAATTAATTCTCAGAATCCACACATGTCGTCCGTAGACACCAACTGCCAAAGAAACCGTCACCCCTCCCCCCCCGTGACGGGCAAATGTGTCGCCGACCGTAAACCGCACCCCCCTCCCCCCCGTGACGGGCACACGTGTCGCCGACCGTAAACCGCACCCCGCAGCAACTGTGAGCTGCATAGTCATGTTTGGAGAACATCATCTAACACCAACTCAAATCGGCAAAGCTCTAGTAAAGTGGCAGGAGTCCATGGGAAGCTTATGAAAAGCTGTCGCCACTCTGCAGATACACTCGGGAACAGCGAAGACCACTCACAGTTCACAGAGTGCTGTAGAGGCTTTCTGTAGAGAGCCACCCTTTTCGAGAGCTCAACGAAAAGTTACTGGTCTCCGAGACCAGGAAAACCCAAGAACACAGCCACCAATAGCGTAGCAGGCAAGTAATCAAGATATGTCATGGTTCTGGAAGTCCATCCCTCGTTCTCCGCAACTCTGTCTCGCGTCTCAAAACTTATCTGCACTTGCTTCAGTGTAGGATTTGCATGGAAAACTTCACGAACTCAGCATACACATATGACATGAACTCCGTGATAATTATTACCGTATGTGTGCTCTAAGCCCACCAAGGAGGCTTCCAACTGTCCCGAAATCAATGTTGCACTTCTTTCATACTTACTCATGAAAAACGATGTTGAAATATTTACTAGAAATGTCCAGAGACGTAGCCCTAATGTCTCGACCAAAGCCCAGCGCCTCATGAAATTGATCTGAGGTATGAATGCGTTGTGGCTACGTGCCAGTGTTGGGCCTGTAACCGCCTTGCTTGTCTGAAGGAAGCAGATTCTCACACAGTTGATCACACAGGTTCCTTACATGTGCCGCACGATAATGTTTCAGCTTCCTTAGATTTCTTGAGGAGGCTAATGGATCTATCACGTGTGGAATTGGAACGAGGCCATTCATCCTTTCACACATGCTGAATGTTTCCAGTTGTTGGTATACATTTCACAAACTAAATATGTAATAATTAGCTGAGAACTGAGAAAGGCGTTCTGCAAAGTCGATGGCGGCAGTCTCAGTGACTGCTGGCACAACCCGGTCTGGACAACAGGCCGACGGCGGCAGTGACACTCAGAACTAGGAAAACATCACGCTCCGTCACCAGAATTGTACTGAGAGTAGATGATCTATAAGGGGAAGATTTTTTTGCTCTTTGAGTGCTCCTAGCCTTCGCGTGGCTGGACAGGAGGTGGGGGGCCTCGGGAGTCATCCGCCGTCAGATTTTTTTCGAGATAGCAGCCGAAAGAGCAGATTCAAAGTAACCAAAATGTCACTATCTTCTTATGCACACGTTCTGCATATCGCACGGAACTTTCAGGTGAAGGCCATCGACGATAATTAACCTGGTATGGGTCAAGGAGAGCAATGTTCCAAAATTTGCAACGTGCCGCCATTCGCTATGGTTTCAACATATCAACACCCCACTTAGAACTTGATGTTCTTTCATTAAGGCTAACAGCCATGCTCTCATCAAGTATTAATTAAAAGCTAAGGTACGTGATCGGTAATCAGGTCAATTTCTACTTTTTGCCGTTCTCAGTGGGGAAAATTTCAACCATGGGTAATATCTCACGTCGAAAATGATATAGAGCATGTAATAGGAATCGGGTTCAAGTTGCTTGTTAACGGTTAACGATATCAGTTCAGACCAAGTATCATGTGCATCACATACACAATGCCGTCTAAGGCAGAATGTTGCTTTCCCTCGTGAGGTCACATCTGAATACCGCTTTAGCGCCGCCTACGTTAGGTGACATGACATTGGATGGCCAGCGAATGACCGGATGTGAACGGACCTCTTGTCATCTGACCTTATTTGACCTGTCTACTGTATTACATTCCGAACAGGGTACAAGTGGGCGACGACTGAAGTGATTGCTTTATCAACATATGCGTTTTCCCAACGTCATCTGAGGTCAGATCACGAGGACAGAAGCTGAGCTTCCAAATAAGTTTCAGCATCGCATCAGTTTTTGTTGGAACACTTTTCGTTCACTTCAAAGGATGTTGTACCGGGGGTATGTTCAAGCTTGAACCACCTCGACCTGACCATGCGGTGTGGTATGACTCGACCTTAGGATTTGGAGACATTAAACAGGTATATATCTTTGGTTGAATAGTTATTTTGAATGAATCAATGACATACCTCCACATTGTCCTGATATATCCCAAGATAGAGGCCAGATCACTAGTGTAGCTATTATGACCCCTAACCGCCTCAGTATGGCCGGAATTGAAGCAATACACTGTGCTGTGGTTGATTTATTATTTGAGTTTAAGTGCGCGCCCGCATACAGGGCAATTTGGCGCCCATTGCTGTGCTGTGAATATGAGCTCTAGGCTGTATTTGATTGTCAACGGCATTTCCCTGTGTCTCTAACGTGCGTAGATCGAAGCTGGTTTTGAGCCGGATTTTCACGAAACCAGACTTACACTTACTCGAACCTTTTTACCAATATTAGCATAAATACACTCAGATAAGTTTATTATTCAGACAAAAACAATCCCGAAATAAAACAAGCTGTGCAATTTGCACCATTCCCAGGGATTTTAGTTCAGTCCGTATTTTGAATTAATATGATCTCTGGTATCCTCCTTCTCAGACAAAATGCAAATGCAAAGTATGCTCCGAGCTCTCCATGACCACAGTTTTTATAATTGTTTTGCATGTAGCCTACGCAAGCAAGAGGTTCGCTCATCGCTTCGACATAGGGGTGATGTGTGTTAAAACTGAGTTTTTCGTCTAAATTTACTCCTTAGAACTAGAAACTTTTCACTTGTTCGATGGCTTTGCCATCGATTTCAAGCATAGTTGTGGGTGTGGAGTGGAGACGGCTATATGTGACGGTGGCCGATTTTTCTGCAGAAATGGTGAAGCCCCACGTTTTGCACCACTTCGCAATGTGATCTAGATCTGCTTGAATGCTATTTTTCAGCTTTTAGGAATCATTGTGGTGTTGTCCGAATGGCTATGTCTGTCGTCCGCGAATATCGGGTATTGAAGTATCTGTGTGGTCAGCAAGCATATAGTTGACCATGATGATGAAGATGCTCGGTGAGAACACGCTCCCCTGCGGCATGCCCTCCAGAGGTGTGGTGTTTGATGTGGCACTGCCGCATCGAACCTTAAGAGTATCTTAGGAAGTTGAGAATGCAGTGTGGCATGTGTCCGCGTTGGCCTATCTTGTGGAGTTTGTGTGTCAGTGCGGACTTATGTACTCGTTCGAATGCGTCATTGATGTCTAAGCATGCAGATATTGTGCGTTTGAAGCGTAGACCACTTTTGATGTCCTGTATTAGTCTAATGAGGTTGTCTTTGTTTAATTTTTGACGCTCGAAGCCGGACTGAAATTCGTCGAGCAGGTCGTTGTGTTCCAGAAATTTCCTAAATCGTGTCTTGACCATGCGTTCGACTAGCTTCCTAGAAAGTATAAGTGTAGATAGTAAGTGATAGTAAGTGAGATGGGTCTACGACCTATTGGGGTGGTGTGATCGTTGTGTGACTTTGGCAATGGAATGACTACGCTTTCCCGCCAGGAGACGGGAAAGGTGTCGCTTTGGTACAGTTCATTTATGGCCGCTAGTAGGTACGTTGGTGAATTTTTGCTAAGATGTGGTTTTTTTATTTGTAATGGACGTCGTCCGGCTCAACCGATGTGCTTCCAGACTTGCCGTGGGCAAGGTGTAATTCGTGCACATCAAATTACTGATTGTAGATTTCTCTATTGCTAGAGCTAAAATTTGCTTTGGATGCAAGGGCGTCTGGACCGCTTGCCATAGCGGTGCCGTTGTTGCTGTTGCCAGGTACTCTGGCGTAGTGTAGTTTAAAGTGGTCTACGACTTGTTGTGGGTCAGTAATGTGGTGTCCTTTCACCGCCAACTGGGGAAAGGGGACTGGTTGTGGGCGTTTCAGGTTGAAACACTTCACCAGGTCCCAGATTCTGCCGGTAGGAGAGACCCTATTGAAATGAGAAGTACGAAACTGCCAACAGTTTTAGCGTGCTGTTCGAATTGTGTACCGTCAGTGTTTTTTAGATTGTCTGTATGCTGATAGGTGTGCTTCGCACACGCATCTTTTGAATTGTTTGTGGACACGGCACCGTGCGGCGATTGCCCCTTGACAGTCCGGGATGTACCAGGGCGTAGATGCATTTTCCTATGTTTATTACTTTTGGGGACTGAGTCTCGTGCTGCTGAGCTGATGGCCCTGAGGATTGTCTCCAATTTGCTGGTCCGTGAAGTTGCTATGTTGAGGTCCACCTGATCCTCGAATTTCGCCCAGTCCGCTCTTGTGAAGTTCCAAGATGGTCGAAGTAGCTCAATGTGGTGGATAGGGTTCGTGCGGAGACTAATTGTGATTGAGTAGTGGTCGCTCAGCCCGGGAACGTCTGAAACTGACCAGTCAAATAGTGAGCTTAGTCGTTGAGAGCAGCACGTTAAGTCAATGCAACTTTCCGACCCTTCTAAGGTCGCGTTGTAGTGTGTGGCGACCCCGGTGCAGTGTTAAGAAGTATTAAGTTGTGATCCGAAATAAACTGGTGAATTTCGCCTTCTCTGGTGTCCGTCTGATCGCTTCCCCAGGAGGGGTGTTTAGCATTGAAGTCTCCCATAATGATAACTGTTGAGGAGCCTGCGACAGCAAGTCGCTCAGCTCCTGTGGTGTGGGGGTTGCAGCTGACGGTGAAATGTATTGTGAGTTGATTGGTTTGGCAATGGGAAATTTTTAGGCCGACTGCACGCAGTTCAGGGCAGTATTTAACGTTACTCGACGATGAGGTATGCTGTTTGCAATGAGTATGGCTGCGCCCCAATTCAGATGTGGGCCGTTTACGTTATTGACATGCCAAGTGTAACCTGGGATTTTGTTCAAAGTGGAGTCGAGAGTTTCGAAAATGAGTTTCTTGGAGCACAGCTAATAATAGCTTTGCCGAATAATAGCTAGCTGTCCCATTGCCGAACGGGTTTAGTGACTGTTGGTGCTCCAATACTGGGGTGGTGTCGGTGTAGTGTTGGGGAGAAAGGTTGAACCGATGGACGGAGAGGGGGATGGGAGGTGATCCAGGTAGGGGTGGTAACATGGAATTGGACGCACGAATCCTGGAAGGTGATTAGGTGGAATGGTGGCGGGATTTGCGCTTTGGAGACGCGGAAGGTTCGGGCGGGGTTCGTTGGTCTGGGGTTTTGGGCTCGACGGGCTTGGCAGGAGTTCAGTCTGAGTGGTGGCCTCAGACGAGGTTTTTTTGGGTGGGTTTTGGCGGGTGTGCTGGAGATGGTGGCAAGGTCGATTTGGCAGGAGATGGTGGCCGTGGACTTGTGAGAGGTCTGGGTGGATGTTGTGGTGGCCTTGTCGAGGGTGACGAGGATGGCCTTGGACGGTTGGAGGCGGTGAAGCGAAGGGATACGGCCAGGTCCCGTGGGATGGAGGATGGGTGGGTACCGGTGGGGGATAGGATGGAGACCTGGTCTGTGTCTGAGGGGTGTTGGGGATGGGATGGTGCGAGATGGATGTGGGAGGCCGTGCCTGAGGTGGGATGGTGGTGGGCGTAGGCCTCGTCTGAGGTGGGGTGGGAAGGGAAGGAGGCCCGGTCCTCGGTGGGGTGGGCGTGGGAAGCCGGGCCTGCGGTGGAAAGTGTGTGGGAGGAGGCCGGGTCGAGGGTGGAGATGATGTGGGTAAGAGCCGGATCTTAAGTGAAGTGGAGTGGATGTGGGGGAGGCCGGATCCGGGGTGGGGTGGCGTGGGAAGGAGTGGTGAGCGGTGAGGTCATAGTCATAGTCATGTATTGGGGTACTTCCACGTGGTGGCTGTTCTGCACCCAGACAATGTTGCGTAAGGACATCAGGTAAATGCAATTGCGTCAGAAACATTTCAAGAACATACAGCTTATATAGACTTACACACATTTAGTAAAACTAGCGACTCTGTGCCAAAGCACTTATGAATGCAGAGCGACTCGGTGCTTGCCTGGTGACGGGTGGTAGCCTGTTCCAGGCGACCGCGGCGCGGTATGAAAAACCTCGCTGGGTCTGCGTGAGTCGACATCTTGTGAGATGAAGCTCACCGACTGACCCAGCTCTGGTCTCCCTCTGCGATACTTGTGACCGCAAGGTAAACATCTTGCGAACAGCTTCCGGACATTGTTCAGTACACATGGCTCTGTGTACCTGAACGCAATCGTGCTCCTGAACCATCTCTGCAAGGTTCAGCCATCCTAATGACACAAGTGCAGGGGACACATGTTCGTTGCGGTGCACACCGGTGACTAGTCGCGCGGCAAAGTTGATGCATTTTTGCACGCGGTGTAGACGGCACTGAGCGGCTCCGCCCCAGAGGGATAAACAATAAAGGATGTGAGGGAAAACGTGGATCTGGACTAAGAGCTTGAGGACATCCGTGGTGAAATGATGGCGAAATTTGTATAGGGATGCTATGATGGCGTTGCATTTGCGCACAACCATGGATATGTGAGAATCCCAGCTAAGCAGCTACACCAGTTTGTAATGGAACCAACCAGGCAGGGCTCATTCTTGGACCTTGTCTTCTCAGATTTAAGTGATTTAGTTCAAGACTTGACTGTAGGAGAAACTCTGGGAAGAAGTGACCATAACATAGTGAGATTTAAGGTACAAATAGCAGGGACAATCAAGGATAACTTGGCAAAGATTCCAAATTTTAACAGGGCAGACTTTGACTCCATGAGAGAGGCTTTAAGTGCCATACAATGGGAAGAATAATTTTTTTATTTAAATGCCTGTGAAATGTGGGAAAAGTTCAAATCTTACTTGAGGGAAATTCAGATTAGACATGTCCCCCAAAAGCAAAGGCGCAAAAGAAGTGTAGGAAAGCCAGCATGGCTTGCACCAGATTTGAGAGATCAATTAAGGCTAAGAAAGATGCATTTAGAGTATTTAAGGAAGCTTCAAATGTCGTAAATCTAAGGTCGTATCAAAAAGCTAGAGAGGCTGTGAAGCAGAAAACCAGAGCAGCAAGGCGAGCAAAAGAATTGGATTTGGCTAGGAACTGTAATGGGGACAGTAAAAAGTTCTTTAGTTTCTACAAGCTAAGTAAACTTTCAAGCACAATTGGTCCACTGGAAGTAAATGGCACTATATTGAGTGAGGATGGTGAGATGGTTGAGGAGCTGAGCAAGCAGTTTAAATCAGTGTTTACAGTGGAGGATGTGGCAAATTTGCCAACCGTGAACCACAGTTCAGTGACAGGTGATCAGATACACAATGTTGATTTCATTGATAGTGATGTTGTTTTCAATTATATCAGAAAAATAAAGCCAAACAAGGCAGCAGGACCTGATGGAATTTATGCTAGGGTATTGCGGGAAGCTGAAAAGGAACTGGCAATTCCACTTAGTATAATATTTTGTAGATCAGTTTCACAAAATGAAATTCCAACAGATTGGAAAAGGGCAAATGTAGTTCGTATTTTCAAGAAAGGAGAAAGAGGGAAAGTTGAAAATTATAGGCCAGTAAGCCTCACATCCCTAGTCTGCAAGGTACTCGAATCAATTATCAAAGATAGAATAGTTAGTTTTCTGGAAGGAAACAGATTGATCCAAGATACTCAACATGGGTTTAGAAAAGGGAGATCGTGTCTCACAAATCTCTTGGACTTTTTTAATTTTGCTACAGAACAATTTGATCAGGGAAATCAGGTTGATGTAGCATATCTTGACTTTAGTAAGGTCTTTGACAAGGTACCCCATAAACGGTTAATGATGCAGCTTCAGGTCCATGGCATTGCAGGAAGCATCCTAAAATGGATTGAGTTGTGGCTTTCAGATAGACAGCAGAGAGTGATGCTTAATGGTACAAAGTCATCATGGCAAAATGTTGTTCTTAGTGGAGTCCCTCAGGGGTCGCTACTGGGGCCACTGTTGTTCATTATATTTGTGAATAGCATTGAATGTGGCCTGAGCAGTAAGGTTTTGAAATTTGCGGATGATCTTTAGGGCAATAACAGGGCACAATGAGCAGGTTTTGCTGCAGAACGACTTAGACGAGCTTGTGAAGTGGTCCGAAAAATGGCAAATGAAGTTTAATTTTGATAAGTGCAAAGTCATGCATGTAGGTAGGCAGCATATGAAGACGCCATACTTGATGGATGGCCAAGTACTATCTGTGACTCAGCAGGAGAAGGACTTAGGTGTTATTTTGAACACAAAATTGGGGGCATCAGAACAGACCAAAGAAGCCAGGAAGAAGGCACTTAGAATGCTTGGGGCGATACAGAGGAATGTGTCATACAAAAGTGAGGAGGTCATCAGGAAGCTTTACTGTGCATATGTCAGGCCACATTTTGAATACTGTGTCCAAGCTTGGTCCCCTAGTTATGAGAAAGATTGTTGGCTTTTAGAGAGAGTACAAAAGAGGGCAACAAAAATGGTTAATGGTATAGGCAACCTGGCATATGAGGAAAGATTGAAGAAATTGAATATGTTTTTACTTAGATATAGAAGGCTGAGAGGAGATCTCATCGAGGTTTTTAAATTTGTTCATGGTCAGGAGCAGGGATATCTAAGGGAAATGTTTGAATTTAACAGAAATGATGCAATTAGAGGTCATCAATTCAAAATTAAAGTTAATCACAGCAGGACAAGGTTAAGACAGTCTTTCTTCACCAACAGGGTAGTAGAACACTGGAACCAGCTTCCAGGAACAATTGTCAGTAGCAACACACTGAACATCTTTAAAAACGGCATAGACAATCATTATAAGAATAGTGGGCTTGTTTTTCTGTATTCCAGGGTGGGTTGATTGACAGATTTGGTGGGCAACTGGTTCAGTGTACCAAGTGCAACCAAGAAGGGCCCTTGTGGCTCATAGTTGCACTGATCTTTTATGTCTTTATGTCTTTATGTCTTTATGTCTAAGCTGCTGGTCGAGGAGAACACCTAACACCTTAACGGTGGGACGTGGAGTTATGATCGAATCTGAAAGAGTGATCTGGAAGTTCGCTGCCTTTTGTAATGACGCCTTGGTGCCAAAGAGCGTGAATTGAGTTTTGTCCCGGTTCATCCTTAGACTGTTGGACTGAAACCAACTTTGAAGGCGAGATATGGACTCCTCGACCCGTGCCTTGAGGCTGGATAGGCCGGTGACGTTGGGTAGATAATGATCTAGAAGCTGGGTATCGTCGGCATAGGATAATAGGCGGCCATGGGGGAGGAAAGAGGACAGGTCATTGATGAAGATGAGAAAGAGGATTGGGCCGATGATGGAGCCTTGTGCCACGCCGTGAGTCAGGGGAAGGATGGAGGAGCCGCCGCTCACCGTCTGCTTCCGGTCGCTGAGGTAGCTGCGGAACCATTCCGTCGACCGCACGCCATACCAGCCGAGCTTGGCCAGGAGGACACCATGATCGACGCTGTCGAAGGCTTTGCTGAGGTCTATCGTTGTTAGCGACGCGACGTGGCCCTGGTCGACCATCTGTAGCATCCATTCGACAGCATCGAGCATGGCGTCCTCCGTACAGTGGTTCGGTCGGTAGGCGTACTATGAGGGCGAGAGTACATGATTGTCATGCAGGTAAGACACCAATTGTATGGAGACGACCTTTTCCGTGATTTTGGAGAGAACAGACAGAATTGAGATTGGTCTAAAATTGCTGAGATCAGAACGATCGCCTGACTTAAAAATTGGCGTTACACGGGCGACTTTCCATGCAGTGGGGAAGGTCTGCGTGACAATAGAGCAGTTGATGAGATGGAGCAGATGTGGACCGATGACAGCGAAGCATTTTTTGATGGCGTGGAGAGGGACTCCGTCGACTCCGATTGCCCTGGATGAGCTCATTCGCCCTATCGCCTTAGAGAGCTCAGGTAGAGTGGCGGGGTGCAGCGCCAGCGCCGACGCGCACACTCTGGGTGGCCGGGGACCATACTTGGGGCTACCGTCGCGCACCACCTCCGCCGCTATACGTGAGCCCACACCCGCGAAGTGCGAGTTGAACGTGTCTGCACGGGCTAACACATCATCAGCACTGTCGGTAGGTCCCTCTGTCGGTCGGAGCGCAAACACTTTCAGACGGCGCCAAAACTCACGTCGGTCAGTCAGCAGGCCACCACACAGGAACTCACGGCGGGCTCGGGTAAGTTTACTTTTTAGGCGATTTCGGCTCTGTTGGTAGGTCTGTCGTGCTTCCGGTGTTCTGGATGTCTCCCAATTTCTTCTCGTTGCGTCACGCTCCTCCATGGCTGACGTGAGCTCGGCGTTATTCCGGAGCCACGGACAGTGCGGATGACGCCGTGTCACGGTGATGAGCCGGCAGTGCTCATCTATGGCCGCGTTCCAAACCATCATGAGGGCCGCCAGCTTCCCATCAACCTCGGAAGCCTCATAGAGTGGCCTCCAGTCAGCGGTCAGTAGGTCGAGGTGCGGTTGGCCGGTGGTGTCGGGGATCAGTGGGGATTTAGAAAGTATCATGGTTGAGCACTTTTTGATAGAGAACCTGATAATTTGAATAGTGAACACACAACATTCTCCGCTAAGGAAGAGGGGACAGGCCTCCTGGACGCGCCTATGGCTAACAGCAACATGTGGTACTGAAAAAGAACTATCATCGCAGTATAAGTACTTGCAAATTCACACTTCTCTCGGAACTTAGAACTCTCCTCACGACTGATAGATTCTTTTGCAATACAAGGTGTATCTTCCTGGTGCAAGTGAAACCATTAGTACCTATTACTGTTCAAACAAAATTTCTTCAACTTCCGTTATGTGCGTTGGGGAGGGGGGTGCATGCTCATTACAGCCTAACTAATGAGTGTGTGATGTGCTCTAGTTTCCATGATATGGTACTATACGTCTCTAAGATATCCCCGTTGTAAATCTTCACCGATGTTGGTGAGGAGAAATAATATGCAAGAACGTAGCTTATTTGCTGGCCCATGACAAAATAAGTCTCACGTGTGATGCTGGACAGGATGAGAAACAAGAAAGACGGATCGCTGGTTGAAAATTATTTGATCCGGTGTGAACAACATCCTAACAACTCCTTTCACCTAGACTCTTCCTACTCTACCCATGATGTGCAAAAGATACTAAAAAAAACAAAAAAAAACAAACAAACAAACAAACAAAAGAACTAAGACAAGAAAAAAACAAACTAAAAGGTCAAAACCAGGAAAAAACAAAAAACCAAACAAACAAGAACATAATAAAAAGAAAAGGCCCAAAGCAGTGTATAATCGTATGTACAATGTACATACGTTTATACATGTACATTGTACATGTGCTCTTGCAATGTTCAAACAAACGGCGATGACCCGACATTACTCCCACTCTACACCCCTTACGGGACCGTCCGGACCACCTCCAACATCACATCTATAAACACCTAAACAGCCGATATCACCTGACGGTGGCAGGCTGGGCAAATTCATCCAACAACAACAACAACAACAACAACAACAAAACCAGCTTGCACATTCGTGCCATTAAACAAAGATGGTCAGTGCAAGCAAACTAATGGCTGAGGCCTGGCGGAAGCAAGGCGGTCTACCCTCAACACACCCCCCCCCACCCCCTCTAGCCAACGGGCACGGGCGAAATGCGGCGCGACGGCGGCGTCCTGTGCCCGGCCGGGTCAAAAGTCAGCGGGTGTCTGGCTCCGGGTGAGGCGCGGGAATTCCCCGCCAGTCCCCGATACCGGAACCGGTCGGCCGGCGCCGCCCCAAACAGAGGCGCTCTCAATGCCACCTGACATTATCCGGGCGGCTGGTGGCCTGTTGACGCGCCAGACGCTGTACCATGTCCGGCCGTGAGATGGCCGGGCGGCACACGGCGGCGCCCAGTTCCAAACTTGGGACAAGGGGGGGGGGAGGGTGGAAGTGGTCCGCTCGACTCAAGGCTCGGATATGCAGCCCGGCCGTCATGGGGTTGGCTTATCTGATGCGACTCATTTTTGAGTCGTCGAGCAGCTGCCATGCATAACATAGGACAGGCGGATTAGGGAGGTGGATCGACGAGGGAGCACACCCAGGTCACACATTCGTCTCCAGACTTTCGGTAAGATTCAGTATGAACCAAGCCAGCTAGCCAGAGATAGCTTGGCTGTGAGCAAGACACATCAACGTCTGATGGTTGGTTATTGGTTTTACGACACGTCTACCGTTGAGTCATGTAGCGTCGCCAATCTCTCACGCCGATTGGTCGCGGTCGAAGAGTAGTGACAGGTGAGACTCGAACCCACAACCTTTCGATTGTGAGACGAGCATCTTACCCCTAGTCCACTCGTCCCCCATCATCAACATCTGACCCAAGCGCTCAGGAACACTTGCATATTGGTTCCCATGAGCACGAGTTAAAGTCAGTCAGCTGCTGCAAACAATGGTCCTAAGATCGACCAGTTTTGTTCAAAGATTGCTAATAGACCTTATGCTCATTATGACCGAACGATAAAAAATGGACAAACATTAAGCTGTGTATATCGCACACGATACTTTTCCAATATTAACAGTTCCAAGACGAGACAAAACAAGTACAAAATGGCATGGCATGGCATGGACACAACATGGCACAACACACAACATGGCATGGATCGTGTCGCAGCAGTGCGACACGTTCCATGTCAAATTATTGAATGGAGATTAGACATTAGACATTTCCATTGATTGTATGTGATATTCCCGGCACAGAGGCCACCAAACGCCATCACACGGCAGGGGGTGGGGGTGAGGGGAGGGGGGACCGGCGCCACTCACCCGCCCAGGGTCTCCTGATGACGGCGCAGCGGCAGCTGACGACGTAGTCCTCCATGGACTACGTAGACGTAGTCCATGGTGGCAACATCTGACCTTATTTGACCTGTCTACTGTATTACATTCCGAACAGGGTACAAGTGGGCGACGACTGAAATGATTGCTTTATCAACATATGCGTTTTCCCAACGTCATCTGAGGTCAGATCACGAGGACAGAAGCTGAGCTTCCAAATAAGTTTCAGCATCGCATCAGTTTTTGTTGGAACACTTTTCGTTCACTTCAAAGGATGTTGTACCGGGGGTATGTTCAAGCTTGAACTACCTCGACCTGACCATGCGGTGTGGTATGACTCGACCTTAGGATTTGGAGACATTAAACAGGTATATATCTTTGGTTGAATAGTTATTTTGAATGAATCAATGACATACCTCCACATTGTCCTGATATATCCCAAGATAGAGGCCAGATTACTGGTGTAGCTATTATGACCCCGAACCGCCTCAGTATGGCCGGAATTGAAGCAATACACTGTGCTGTTGTTGATTTATTATTTGAGTTTAAGTGCGCGCCGAATACAGGGCCATTTGGCGCCCATTGCTGTGCTGTGAATATGAGCTCTAGGCTGTATTGGATCGTCAACGGCATTTCCTTGTGTCTCTAACGTGCGTAGATCGAACCTGGTTTTGAAGCCGGATTTTCACGAAACCAGACTTACACGTACTCGAACCTTTTTACCAATATTAGCATAAATACACTCAGCTAAGTTTATTATTCAGCCAAAAAACAATTCAGAAATAAAACAAGCTGTGCACTTTGCACCATTCCCAGGGATTTAAGTCGATTCCGTATTTTGAAATAATATGATCTCTGGTATCCTCCTTATCAGTCAAAATGCAAATGCAAGGTACGCTCCGAGCTCTCCATGGCCACGGTTTTTAAAATTGTTTTGCATGTAGCTTACGCAAGCAAGAGGTTAGAGGGGAGGGGCTATTGGAGGCCCGATAGCAGTTCGTGTAAGCTGGCATGTCGAGAACGTCCAATGCGTGGTGGTAAATATTCCGAATGCACAAGGCCCATCACATCCCTCTGTGATGGACACCTTCGAACAATACAAAATGGATACGGGTGGCCTGTGGGGCATCAGAACTTCACCAGTCCCAAACTTGTGCTAACTTGAAAAACTTGGTTCACTGGTTAGCATCTTAACCGGGGATTTCGTCCGTAGTGTTGGGACGATGCGGTTTGCTGCACATGAAGCCATGTGTTCATAACCAGGGACAGGTGCAGGAATTTTTACTTAGGACAAGGGAGGCGCAATCATCTGGAAGGGAGTCACTGATCGATAAAATTTCAAGAGCGATGCACTCGGTCCCTGGAGGGACGCCTTCTGGTGAAGATATTTATGGTGGTGACCTGAAGCTTCTCTGGAGGGGTGCTTTTCCATGTAAGGAGAAGCACATGCCCCTGTGTCCCACCCCTTGGATTATCCCTTGCTTAGAGTAGCTCCGCATTCATTGCACCCGTGTATGATATCCATTCAATGAATACGTGGGACGACGTACATCGTCCCACGTATTCATGAACTCCGACACCGCAATTATGGACCAACTACTGTCCTACCAAACCGTTACGTCTGCGAAGACGCCTGTCGTGCCGAATCGTTACGTCTGCACCGAAGTCCAGCGGCTGTCGTACCGAATGCCGTACGGCTACCAGGTGGCACTGTGCAGGCCACCCGCACAGACACGGATTGTACCACCAACTCGGTCATGTTCACGGCTGATGAGAACATGTGCTGGCGCATCCAACCGCCTGCCGGAAATTCCAGCTGGTGAAACAGCAGCTGGCCGCTCTTGACAGCTCGTCCAGGCAAGAACGCTTCATGGTCAGAAGAATGTCTGATAGGGAGGAGGATGCGTCAGATGCCACCCACCTCCCGCGCCGGTGAAACAATGAGGTCAAACTGTCGTGTCGGTCCCCTGTGACGAACACTCATCTTTTGTTTATGATGCAAAAGTAGGTGATAACTTGATGAAAGACAATCACACAATTTCCCTAACAAGTCAAAAGCACAAAGGCTGAGAAGCATCGCGAGCAAACATTACAAAGCATTCTGGATTTGAGTCCGTCGCTACCGGAAATGAGAGTCCATGTGCACTGGCCCATGGGAGTGTTCGTGGTCGACACGTGACTGGCTTTTACGTGCTTGCTCGTGCGTGACATTAGCGTCCTCGAGCGCCGTAGGCTAGGCGGCAAGTGAACCGTCCGTGCGTGCAGTGCAGTTTTACCTGTCGACGACATCGGGACACAGACACTAGGCAGATACAAATGTGCATGCTTACAAGCCTACTTCGAACATGGCATTAATACAATGTGCGAAGATACGAGCAGCACTAATGTTAAGCATGCGAACAGTGCGTAAGTTGTGCCTAAATTGAGGAGGGTGGTCAACAGTTTGTGAACGTTAGGCGTCATGAGCGGACATAATACCGGTGGCGCCGCTCCGGTGCTGGGTTTGTGAACGAACACCGGCGAACAACAACAAATTCTTGTGGAAGATACCAAGAATTTGCCCCGGTGTGATAGTGGATTTCTTTTCCGAGAGTAAGTACTCGGCCTTTGGTTGACTGAGAGTCCAGAATGGCCTAGTGGGCGGTCGAGCTGCAGTGGCTGACCTTGTGAGTCTTAAATTTAATAGAGTCGTAGCCATCTGAATGCTACATGGTGGAAGTTTGCGCCCAAATCGGCTCTTGTCGTATCTGTCAGGCGTAAAGCAGCGCTGTGCCAGATAATTTTAAATGGATTTGAGTTTCATGTGGTAGCGGCGCAGCTTTTGTGTCCTGCTGAAGTGGAGTGGGGTCATTTTTCACTCCATTAGAAGACTGGCTATCGGTATGGTGATGAGGGCATGAGGGCACCTAGGGCTGCTCTGATTCAGCTGTTTTGGATAATTTATAACTTTTGGCTCTAGCTTTCTAAATTGCTAGCAAAGATGATGCTGTTGTATTCTAGGATGGGTCGTATGATTATGTGTAGAGTCGTAGTAGCGTTTTCCCGTCTCCGCCCAGTCAGTGCCTGCAAGTGCACGGAGTATGCGGACGCGCTTCGCTCATCGCTTGGACTTAGGGGTGATGTGTGTTAAAACTGAGTTTTTCGTCTAAATTTACTCCTTAGAACTAGACACTTTTCACTTGTTCGATGGCTTTGCCATCGATTTCAAGCATAGTTGTGGGTGTGGACACTGGCGGATCGTGGGGGGGGGGGGGCATTCCGGCCGTGGTCCACCCCAAGCGCTTCAAAGGGGGGGCCATAGTATCTTTTGCCCCCCGCCAAACCAACGAAAGTAAACTGAATTAAAATGCGGTAATCTTTTCTGAGGTTAAAAAATAGCGTTCCGGGTGAAATAATCTCCAATTTTACAGGTATTTTTTAATAATTTTTGGGAAGCACAATATGGTAGCATAGTAGATTCTGACATATCGAGGGTTCTATGCTGTTGAAGTTCTGCTTACAGCAAGAGCTGACGAAATCAGCAGTTTCATTATTCCTTCGTCAGATAGGTTCATGAAGTTTGTTTAGCCAGTAACGGGAAAGTGGACCCAGTGAGCCAGATTTCGAAAGCGGAATTTGAACAGGATGTTTTGTGCGAGTGACCAGTTGAGCTCAGTTGAGCAGCATGTTTCGTATGTTGGTGTTGGGGTTGCTAAGATGAACACACAGGCTACATTGACTGATTTTTTCAAGAAGAATAGCAACAGGAGGTATGTATTTACACTGGCGGATCCACGGAGGGGCCATTCCGGCCATGGCCCCCCCGAAGCGCTTAAAAGGTGGGCCATGGTGCCTTTTGGCCCCCCCCCCCGAAACCAACAGAAGTCAACTAAATTAAAATCCAGTAACCTTTGCCGAGGTTAAAAGGTAGTGTCTGGATGAAAGAATCTCCAATTTAAAAAGAAGAAAGTTGTTTCGAAGCCAGTGTGGTAGCATAGTAGATTCTAACACACATCGAGGGTTCCATGCTCAAAGTTCTGCTTAGTTCTGCAAAGTTCTGCTCATACAGAGTTGACAAAATCGGATCCGCCGGTTTGTACACGTGCATGAACGTTGACGTGGTACAAGACGTTGAACGAGAACGTGAACGTTTTGGTAAGCAAGAACAAAAATCCGGTAACATAGAAACGGTGGAGGTAGGCTGGGGCCCCTACACAGGAAACTGTGTTGTCAATTATTATTTCTTTCTTCAGATGGGCCCCTTTGCCAAATAGTGGTCGAAATCCGGTGTTTTTAGCCAAAAATAGCGGGAGAAGGGGCACCCTCCAAATCCGTTCGACTCCTCCCTGGTGTAATTCCTAGGTACGCCACTGGGGGGAGGGGAGGAGGGGCTGACGCCGAAAACCGAAAGTTGCGCCCCCCCAAACCGGTGGGCTAGATCTGCCAGTGGACGCGTGGGCTCGATTTAAACCGGAGAAGGGCGAACTGGTCAACGAAGATCATTACGAAACCGCAACGAACACTTTGTAGCGGGAAAATATTGTAGTTTTCCCTCAGTGAAGGAGCGGGAGGTGCGCGTGGGGAGGATAGCGTCCGAACTAATGGACCGATCGACGTGAAACCAACAACACTTGTGGCGAAAAATATTGCAGTCTTTCGCTCAGCGAAGCGAGCGGGACTTCCTTGATGTATGAATGAATGATGACAATTGAACCAATGTTACACCAAAATTGGCATAGCGACCGTACCATAAGACCGCCATTTGCGCTTCAACACGTGAGTTTTCTCTGAGCCGAGTCACACGCCATCGGCTGAACAATGAAAAATTCAAGACGGCGGGGCACCTCCGCCGGGGAGATTCTGTAAATTGAACTATTCGGGAGCAGGGAAATTAATCAACGTTACGTTCAAATGGGCATAGCGTCCGAACCACTAGGCCGATTAACATGAAACCAACATGAATTTTTAATGAATGAATTCATGAATCACATGAATCTTTAACCGCAGCGGAGCAAGGGCTGAAGGCGCTTTTGTTGAGTACCTATTACTGTTCAAACAAAATTTCTTCCAACTTCCGTTATGTGCGTTGGGGAGGGGGTGCAAGCTCATTACAGCCCAACTAATGAGTATGTGATGTGCTCTAGTTTCCATGATATGGTACTATACGTCTCAAGATATCCCCCGTTGTAAATGTTTTACCGATGTTGGTGAGGAGAAATAATATGCAAGAACGTAGCTTATTTGCTGGCCATGACAAAATAAGTATCACGAGTGATGCTGGACAGGATGAGACACAAGAAAGACGGGTCGCTGGGTGAAAATTATTTGATCGGTGTGTGGCAGACCAAGATTGGCAGGATGAGAGGATTGTATGGTGTTCGTCCTCAGGGCCTAACTCCAGCACGTAGGTGATCGGTTACCTTAATCATCTATGTAGTACACATCGTGTACCTTAGAATATCTGCCACTTGAAAAGAAATGCTACAACTACATCATGTGGCACCCGGCTGAAACGGAATGTAAGCGCTTATTTGTGGGGGCCAACAATTCAGTGCAAAATAGCAGACAGGTGACCCAACAAATGGCACTTCATAAAAAGTCATAACGTGTTCAGACTTAACAGCTACAAGATCCCATCCTGAATTCAATTCGATGATTAGTTCCTCTTCTTCTCACGTTTCTGGTGGCTAAGAAATCCGGATAACCGCTGAGCTTTGATGCCCTCCTCATTCTTTGGTTACAATATGCTCCCAGATTGGACACCGAACTTAGGCTCCAGTTAAGTGTTCTTTTTGGACCTTTCCGTTTTTCGTTGTTTACGGATGTGTTTAGAGCTCCAATCAATCTTTTGTTAGGGCCCTGGTACAATGTTGCGACCACGGCTCTTTTTATAGTTTTGCTACGTTTTTATGCACCGACGATATTAATTTTGTTAGTGCCAGCGCGTTTTCGCAATGGACACAGAAGTGTTTATTTAGTGCTCGGTCTATTTGTTCCTTTCTAGGGCCGTGCATATTTTTTAGGGCCCCAGCCTGGTTTTAGGCCCTTTGCGGTCTCATGGCCCGGTGTTTTTGAGAGCCCCACTGTGTTTCTTTTTAGCTCCCGGTGTGTTTATTTAGAGCTGCAACGCATGTTTTAAGGCCCTGCCGCTTTTTTGCCAGAGTCGGTACGCATTGGAGGACCAGGTGCATTTTCGTTCCTCCAGTTGTGCTCTTAGGACCCCCTGTGTTTATTTGGGGTTCCTTACTTACATTGTGGGACCCCAGCACGATATTGGGGACTCCGGTATAATTTATCGGGTCCCGTCACTTTCGGCCCAGGCGCGTGGTTCCTGGGGATGAATCCCGACGCCAGTTCTGGACTCCACGCAATTTTGGTGACTTCTCCTGAATTATGGGAAGTCCGAGCCACCGCCTGATTTTCGGGCCCCCGACGACATTTCTTTGTGTCCACGCGGATATTTTGCTAGCTCCGGTACCTTTTTCCATGCCGTATGCGATTTGTTAAGGCATCTGGTGGTATGTTTGAGCTAAGGAGCGATTTTCCTAGCTCGGACATTTATTTTTTCGGAATCTATCTTCATTTTTGAAGGGCTCCGGCTTGATCCTTGTCGGGGTTCGATGCGATTTTGGGGCCACGCTGCGCTTAGTCGGGACTACCGACGCCATATCCGGGAGCCCGAAGGGATTTTTGATGCCCCGACCAGGATTTATGGACTACTGACAGAATTTTGTGTCCAAAGCGCGATATTTGGGGGCTTGCGCTAGTTCGCGGAGTGCGCTGTACCTATCTGGGCCCCAGCGCGAATTTGGCGTTCCCCGGCGCACATTTTCGGGTTCGGGGCAAGTTTTTGTTGGCGCCCGTTGCATTATTTATAACCAATTCTGGGGGCCCTGACGCGATTTATGGGGCCCCAGAACCATTTTGGAGACCCCGTCGCCATTCTTGGGTTCTTGAAGCCAACCTCTTCAGGATGGAGGAAGGGAGCATTTGCATCTTTGTTGTACCACTGCGACTGCTCAACGAGTTTTTTCAGCCGATGGCACCTTTCAGAGGAGAAAGGCCATGAGAACTTTCTTTCGGGGCCTGCTCTGAATTTTCCGGTGCTCGGGTCGACCTGATGGAGACCTTTGTGATTTTTTTGGGGTCGACCTGCATTTTTTTAACCTCTTGCGCGATTTTTGCCCACGGTACGATTGATTCGGTCCGGTGCTCCAAGGCGTTTCTTTTTCCGGGGACAGACGCGTTTTTTTGGTCTTAACGCAATTTTGCGGCCGTAGAGTAACATTCCACGTAGGAATTGATTTTTGGGAAGCAGCAGCGACTTGTCGGGCCCGGGCGCGACTTTTTGGTCCCTAGTATGATTTCAAAGGGAAGCGGAGCGACGTTTTTGGGTCTTAGTGCGATTTTTTGGACCCTGTCTTCGTTTGTTGGGATGCCTATGAGCCTAGTGGCCTCGACACGTCTTTGGGGTCCAGCACGTTCTGGTTTCTTTTTGATCGATTGCTGGGAGCCCAGAGTGATTTTCGATGTCCAAACTTCGCTTTTCGTTCCCCGGCTTCATTTATTGGGTGTTCCCGATGGGACTTTGGGGCCTCAGTGCGACCTGTCGAGCCCCTAGCGTGATTTTCAGGGGCCCGGGCGCGACTTTTTGGTACCTTCAGGCTTGCGTGATTTTCAGTGGCTCTGGCCCAACGTTTTGAGTCCCCGTTGCGATTTTCAAGAACCCGGCACTACTTTCTTCGGCCCCCAGCGTGTTTTTCTGGGCCCAGGCACGAACTTTGAGGCCCCCAGCGTGATTTTGAGCGTTCCAGCCCGTCTTTCTGCGGCCCCCATCGCGATTTTCAAGGACTACGGCACGACTTTTGTGCTCCCAGCGTGGTTTTCAGGTGTCCCGGTCCAACTTTGTTTGCCCCAAGCGCGATTATCAGTAGCCCCGGCCCGACCTTTTGAGGCCCAGCGTGATTTTGAGGCCCGACCAGTCTTTTTCGGGCCCAGCGTCATTTTCGGGGCACCGAAGAAACGTTTTGGCCCCAGCGTGATTTCTAGGGATCTGGCCCGACTGTTAAGGCCTTAGCGTGATGACATCGGGCCCTGGCGCTACTCATCGTGGTCTCGGCGCGAATTTTTGACGCCCAGCGGTAATTCCAATGGCCCGGTCCCACATTTTGGAGCAATCAGCTTCATTTGTATGGTCCCGGAACGATTTTTGAAGATTTTCAATGTGATTTTCAGGGGCCTTGGTGGGGATTTAGGAGGGCCCCAGTGTCATTTCAGGGACACCTGCGCAACTTTTGGGGCCCAAAGTGATTTTGGGCCCGGATGCGATTGTTGGGAAACCAGCAGGATTTCAGGGAGCTTGACGCTATTTTCCAACCCAGACGCTATTTTTGCCGAACCCATTGGGACCCACCACCTCTCATGAGGGGGACTGCCCAATGTCCCCTCCCTTCGGTACTCTAATGAGCATGCCCCAATTATTGTGTAGTTTAACAATGACGTCTATGGAGTACATCTTCAAAATCGACTTTCATATGCTCATTTAGCTGCTTGCACCCACACGGAGTGTTCGAAATATACACCCTGCAATTGGCCCAAATTCCATTCATTATCTTCGGGGTTGTTAAATCTCAGCCTGGACGCACATCACTGGACGATGAAAGGCCTTGATAGTAATCTCCTTTGTAATTCGGTGATTTAGTACATTTAATAAAAATGTCTTCATTGAATAGATTATGGGATCAGTGTCTTTCTAAGCAGCGATTGTTACATATACCATGGCCCCACCATCTCACCGAACCATTTCTTGTCAACGACACAATTTGTATTCAATGTTTAACATGCTGTCTATGTCACTACGCAGTTACCCAGCTCAAAGATCCACTTCGGGTCAGTTGCCATGCTCGCCATGTGCCTCTCAGGTCACATAACAAGCATCGCTCGTTACTCTTCACATCATCACTCTTCATATCACTCCTCGTGTGACCTTGTCAGGTCATCGCGAGCGTCTAATCTTCTCGGGATTCTGAGATTCTGACAGACGTTCTTGCAATTGAAGTTGATATAATAGTGTGTGTACTTCATTATTGTATTCATGCTACCATAATAAACAATGTAAATTAGCATTTTGCTATGATGGATACCAGTACCGATAATACCCAGGCATCTCACTCAAAAGGTTGAGATATCTGTGCTGTGCCAACTGTGAAAATCCATTGAAATGTAGAATTTTTACGTTCTATTTCATTATACGGTCACGCAATGTATCTATCGTGGCAGTAATTGTATGCTTCAATAACCAAATACATGTAAATGTTGAAGTGTGTATGGCAGCTAGGACCAAGGTCATATATAATACATGGCTACGTATTATCAGAGGAACTTGCACTTGCAAATTGAACGCCTTACCTTGTGTTACGTTACTGCCTTCAGCCTTGATAATTTCATACTGCAGGCAATATTAATGAAATCGATGTTAAATATGTTAACAGTAAAAGAACCACAGTGAAACTCTAGTATGAATGTATTTCGGTACTAGCTGGCACATCATCTGCTTTATAGTCTTTTCGATGCATATTATATGGTGTGAATTTCCTACATCTGTTACATTACATAAACTCCTGCATTAGTTGTGTTGTTGTAGGTCATGTCCAAGTGTGTATGACTTCAAAATGAAATACTACCATGTGATATGTACAACTTGTATTTAGTTAAGGGTTGCAGGAACTTTTCACATATTCAAATGTATGCATTCTGCTTTTTATTAAATTTAAATGTCTCAAGTGGGAGGGCCAGCTACCCATTGTCCCCCCCACACTTTGAAAAGTTGGTGGGCCATGGCTCCCTGCCACTCCCCCTGTTCCTACGCCGATGACGCCAGTTGCTCCAAAATTGGATAGCAGCCTAATTCTGATTATCTGGATCCCCCTCCTGTCAGTGATATCAAACATAAGCTCAAAATTCAACGTGTTCACACCTCAGGGACAGCTGTGCTTGCCTACCTCTAATTATTATGAACCATTCCCTTTACTTTGAATATACCTAGCATAGATGCCTCCCCGTTTAAATTTGGGAACTTCTTATATTATTTCATTTTGGAATTACAAGGACATGAACACGGATGTGATGGTGTACCAGTGCACTGGTACACCATCACATCAAACACAATATGTGGAAACCACTGCAGTGGTTTGCAATTATAATCTTGAAAACCCACAAAGCCCTTTACATCCTGCCTTGGAACAGTCTCTGCCATGTACGAAGATCCGTTTTTGAACTTTTTGTTACTTTGTTTTTTTAGGGTCATGTCAGTTTTGAGTATCTCAAGAAGGTTGAGGAATGCTTTATAATTTGAATTCTTATCCAGCGAACAGTTCCGTCATACGGGAATCATACGCTGTTATGTGCATAGTATGACAGGTCGAATATCGCTGATGGTTAGCTCTGCCAAGGTTTGAAATGTTCGGGCTCTGGATGTGACGAGGTTAAGTTGGTGGCTGACAGATTGTTTTGAAAGCTAAGCTCAACTCCGGGTGCTGAGTTCATAGCTTCACCTCTAAGCATCCAGTGCAAGAATGGGTGAGCATGGATTTTGCCTTGAATCAAAAGAATCTTGTAGCATTATTTCCGGCCTGGTATTCATTCTGGGCTCTAAGCACAGTTACCTCCTCACGCACCCTGACTTTCTGAATGCGATATATTACTTTCCGTATTATCATTTCAGACACGTAAACTGCAGCTGAAGCCGATGCCTGCAGTCGAGTACCGCTTTCTGAGCGACACGCACACACCAGCCACGTGCTTGGTGATTCAACCTCTAATGAAGACTGGCACATTACGGTACGGTTCAGCACACTGCACCTACCTCCACCCGGCCTGTCGCCTCGACCCCACCGTTGTGAGAACAGCACACTGCACCTACCTTCACCCGGCCTGTCGCATCAGGACCCTACCGTTGTAGAACAGCACACTGCACCCACCTCCACCCGGCCTGTCGCATTGGGACCCCACCATTGTAGAACAGCACACTGCACCCACCTCACCCGGCCTGTCGCCTCGGGACCCCACCGTTGTAGAACAGCACATTGCACCTACCTCCACCCGGCCTGTCGCAGGACCCCGTTGTAGAACAGCACACTGCACCCACCTCCACCCGGCCTGGGCTTCGCATTGGGATCCCACCATTGTAGAACAGCACACTGCACCCACCTCCACCCGGCCTGTCGCCTCGGGACCCCACCGTTGTAGAACAGCACACTGCACCTACCTCCACCCAGCCTGTCGCATCAGGACCCCTACCGTTGTAGAACAGCACACTGCACCCACCTCCACCCGGCCTGTCGCATTGGACCCCACCATTGTAGAACAGCACACTGCACCCACCTCCACCTGGCCAGTCGCCACGGACCCTACCGTTGTAGAACAGCACACTGCACCCGCCTACACCCGGCCTGTCGCCACGGGACCCCACCCATTGTAGAACAGCACACTGCACCCGCCTCCACCCGGCCTGTCGCCACGGGACCCTACCATTGTAGAACAGCACACTGCACCCGCCTCAACCAGCTGTTCTCTTGAGATCCAGCCAGTTGCTACAGTTTCCAACAACTGCACTGCTTGGCAGCCTGAGGTACAGCGTCACCATGCATGACAAGACGTTGATTTGTGAGCAATGACACCTATCCTCTATCCATTTAGGTGTGTCCAAAATCTCTGCTCAACCAATTCTACATTAATTGGTTGCTGAGCTACACTTAGGTAAACAAAATGAGTGGAGGAAAATGTTTCTACCCCTCCGGTATGTAGGACCTTTGTTCTTCGTGGGTTAAGTAGTATTCAAGAAGATACAGCCGATATTAATATTTTCCAAATTTGAAGCTCTTTTGATAATGATCAAAATGGTCCCTGTAACCAGTACACTTGTTGTACGGCCAATTGCTACTACTTTTACAGGACTTACAACGGTGTGCAATGATTAGGTATGTGAATAAATTAGGTATTAGAACACGAGTGCACATTGCGAACATGTTCAATAATGGTGCATGGCGGACCCATTTTGCAATACGTGGCCCATATGCATGTATCTGGATCCTCTCCAGACGAGACACCTACCCAAATTATCTAACCATTATTTCAGACTTTATGGAATTTAATCTTAGGGCAATGTATGGCATGAATTTCATATTTCGGATTTTCAGCTCGATTCGACCAACAGCTTATGTGCTAAAGCTAACCAAAGTTTCAAGATATCACGTCTTTGTACCATAATTGTTTTGTTTTAAACTTATAATATTTCAGTAACCAATTGATATGCTTTAAACTATAGGGTGTCGTTATAATTAGCGTGGGCTAGCGCAGCTTCGTGCCTTTCACCGTTACGAAACCTTCGTGACCTAGTTCTTAATGCTGCCCTTTTCATGCTGTAATATCATTCATATTTTGCGAACTTCATATCTGCCGCGGTCAGGTATACCGCCTTATATATGAACGCATATCAGGGACAGATGCAGACATTGTGTATGGGGTGGGGCACTCGTCAGCAGTGGTGCCATTTCCTCGAGGAGCGCACTGCAAAGGTCTCGGAAAGATGGCTTCTGGAAAATCCATAGGATGGGAGGGTGGAGGTGAGGTGTACTCGAGGGTAGTGATGGGGCGGCCTTTCCTCTCAAGCGGCGCCTTTGGCTGATAAACCCGGTCAGCAGTGGCGGGGTGTTAGCACTCAAGTTTGCTATAGAGGGGACCTTTTTCCCTGAAGAAGTCATCTTTCCATGTGGATAGGGGTGGGACACATGCTCCCAGCGCCTTCTCTCTCCTGTATCCCCTCCTGGCGCACACTCCATATTTTCCGTATGCATTTGCTCAGTGCGCGTTTCCACACGGCCCGTGCCCATGCATGCTATGTATGTTGTTGGACATTTGAGTCATCCCAGTGATGGGCGTTTTGATTGGCGACTGACCTGCCAGCAATGATTACCGCAGATGTTAGAGGAAGGGGGCTGTGGATGCGCCATCAAGAGCTCGAACTTAGTCACAATGGGCTCTGAATGTGACCGATCATATAATGACAAGTAATTGTAAATCCAAACGAAGCCCAGCCTAACACTACGGCATACCCGTACCCTAGTCTAATCATTTCGTTCATTAAAAGAAAACACATTTTGTTTAATTGAGCAATCTCACAAATTCCAAAATATAGGAGCAAGAAAATAACTTATTACCTAACCTTTTATTCATTTTGCCTTTGGGGGGAGAACATGTGATTGTAGCTCATTTCTTGAGCGACCTAATCTGCAATAATGCTACATGAATAAAACATTGCACAAGGAAGTTTTCCGAGCCGAAAATGCATCAATCACCGCCCCGAATCATTGATTAGATGCATGTAAGTACCAGGGCCCAGAACAGGCAATTGTTTGATCACGAAACTCAATGATGTACCAAGCTTGGCATGCTTTTTTAACAAATGTTTCGCAAATGAAGCTGGCTTTGCTAGGCACATCCCAGTGACGGCGTGTCCTTATCAAGAAGGATGCAAGCATATAGAGGTGGCAATAAAGATAAAAGAAGGGCCTGCTCAGCCTCCTCAATTTTTTTATAGCTATGTTTGATCTTTAGGCATAAAAGGAACGCCTGGAATATGGATGCATCCATGCAATGGAGGAAGCTGTCAGCATCATTCCTATCTGATTATTTTCATGTATTACAACATGGTGGCGAATGCTAAGCACCAAAGTACGGTGTGGTGCCGGTGTTCGAGGACTCCTGAAAAATTATATATGGAGGGCTTAAATACCACTTCTTTTCGGCTACATTTCTTGCATTGCTCCATGGTTTAGGCATATTGATTGAGACGCTGGGTGGTTTTGGTGGCCATGTTATTGGCAAGAAAAGCAGGTAATGACCCTAGGTTTGTCAGCCAGTGGATCATGTGCTGGATTTAGTTGTCAGAAGACCCCAACTCTCAATTCCGTTCCCATGCCTGTGACTGACCCCACCGCTGATCACTCTACGCCCAAATCAGTATTTTC
>JAOTOM010004186.1:2500-222500 GCA_034440615.1 Ashinkailepas kermadecensis
TCAAGGATAACTTGGCAAAGATTCCAAATTTTAACAGGGCAGACTTTGACTCCATGAGAGAGGGTTCAAGTGCCATAAAATGGGAAGAATAGTTTTTTTATTTAAATGCCTGTGAAATGTGGGAAAAGTTCAAATCTTACTTGAGGGAAATTCAGATTAGACATGTCCCCCAAAAGCAAAGGCGCAAAAGAACGGTAGGAAAGCCAGCATGGCTTACACCAGATTTGAGGAGATCAATTAAGGCGAAGAAAGATGCATTTAGAGTATTTAAGGAAGCTTCAAATATCGTAAATCTAAGGTCGTATCAAAAAGCTAGAGATGCCGTGAAGCAGAAAACCAGAGCGGCAAGGCGGGCAAAAGAATTGGATTTGGCTAGGAACTGTAGTGGGGACAGTAAAAAGTTATTTAGTTTCTACAAGCGAAGTAAAGTTGCAAGCACAATTGGTCCACTGGAAGTAAATGGGACTATATTGAGTGAGGATGGTGAGATGGTTGAGGAGCTGAGCAAGCAGTTTAAATCAGTGTTTACAGTGCAGGATGTGACAAATTTGCCAACCGTGAACCACAGTTCAGTGACAGGTGATCAGATACACAATGTTGATTTCATTGATAGTGATGTTGTTTTCAATTATATCAGAAAAATAAAGCCAAACAAGGCAGCAGGACCTGATGGAATTTATGCTAGGGTATTGCGGGAAGCTGAAAAGGAACTGGCAATTCCACTTAGTATAATATTTTGTAGATCAGTTTCACAAAATGAAATTCCAACAGATTGGAAAAGGGCAAATGTAGTTCCTATTTTCAAGAAAGGAGAAAGAGGAAAAGTTGAAAATTATAGGCCAGTAAGCCTCACATCCCTAGTCTGCAAGGTACTCGAATCAATTATCAAAGATAGAATAGTTAGTTTTCTGGAAGGAAACAGATTGATTCAAGATACTCAACATGGGTTTAGAAAAGGGAGATCGTGTCTCACAAATCTCTTGGACTTTTTAAATTTTGCTACAGAACAATTTGATCAGGGAAATCAGGTTGATGTAGCATATCTTGACTTTAGTAAGGCCTTTGACAAGGTACCCCATAAACGGTTAATGATGCAGCTTCAGGTCCATGGCATTGCAGGTAGCATCCTCAAATGGATCGAGTTGTGGCTTTCAGATAGACAGCAGAGAGTGATGCTTAATGGTACAAAGTCATCATGGCAAAATGTTCTTAGTGGAGTCCCACACGGGTCGGTACTGGGGCCACTATTGTTTATTATATATGTGAATAGCATTGAATGTGGCCTAAGCAATATGCGTTTGAAATTTGCGGATGATTTGAAGATCTTTATGGCAATAACAGGGCACAATGAGCAGATTTTGCTGCAGAAAGATTTAGACGAGCTTGTGAAGTGGTCCAAAAAATGGCAAATGAAGTTTAATTTTGATAAATGCAAAGTAATGCATGTAGGTAGGCAGCATATGAAGGCTCCATACTTGATAGGTGGCCAAGTACTATCTGTGACTCAGCAGGAGAAGGACTTAGGTGTTATTTTGAACACAAAATTGGGGGCATCAGAACAGACCAAAGAAGCCAGGAAGAAGGCACCAAGAATGCTTGGGGCGATACAGAGGAATGTGTCATACAAAAGTGAGGTCATCAGGAAGCTTTACTGTGCATATGTCAGGCCACACATTTAGAATACTGTGTCCAAGCTTGGTCCCCTAGTTATGAGAAAGATTGTTGGCTTTTAGAGAGAGTACAAAAGAGGGCAACACAAATGGTTAATGGTATACGCAACCTGGCATATGAGGAAAGATTGAAGAAATTGGATATGTTTTCACTTAGATATAGAAGGCTGAGAGTAGATCTCATCGAGGTTTTTAAATTTTTTCATGGTCAGGAACAGGGATATCTCAGCGAAATGTTTGAATTTAACAGAAATGATGCAATTAGAGGTCATCAATTCAAAATTAAAGTTAATCACAGCAGAACAAGGTTAAGACAGTCTTTCTTCACCAACAGGGTAGTAGAACACTGGAACCAGCTGCTAGGAACAATTGTCAGTACCAACACACTGAACATCTTTAAAAACGGCATAGACAATCATTATCAGAATAGGGGGCTTGTTTTTCTGTATTCCAGGGTGGGTTGATTGACAGATTTGGTGGACAACTGGTTCAGTGTACAAAGTGCAACCAAGAAGGGCCCTTGTGGCTCATAGTTGCACTGATCTTTTATGTCTTTATGTCTTCATGTATATATATATATATACATATATATATACTTATATATACATAGATATATATACATATATTATATATATATATATATATATATATATATATATATATATATATATATATATACATTATATATATATATATATATATATATATATATATATATATATATATATATATATATATATATATATATATATACACATATATATATATATATTGTAGGGCGGCGAGGTCGGGGGCGGGGTCGGTGTGGGGGGATGGATGGGGAGGGGTAGGTGGGGTGGGGGTAGGTAGGGGTGGTGGTTTGGGGAGGGGTTGGTAGGAGGGGGGTTGGTAAGGGGGGTTTTGTGGTTCAGTCCGGGTGTCAGTCTTCAGTGGTCTGTCTGTGTGGTGTTCTGAGTGGTCGTCTGTTGTTGTCGGTCCGAGTGGTCGCACGGAGTGGTCATCTGTTGTTGTGTCTCGTGTTGGTCTACTGCGGTGCGCCCTTGACTTCGGAGCGACCTTGAGAAAGTAGTTTCCGCACGGCCGCCGGCCTGCGGCCATGTTTTACTACACTCACGGGCGCCGGGCGTCTCCCCGGCCCGCGCCGATCCCGCTTCCGGCGTGCCTCCGGCCCCCAACCGGGACGGCCCACAGCGAGCAGTGACCCGCGAGTCCTCGCTGTAGTAGGTGCAGTCTGAGCGTGCCATATCATCTTGTCTTCGTCGTATTGTCATCTTGTCGGCGCCCCGTGACTCGTTATCCTAACACGAATTTATATTTAACGAGGTCAAATCTCCTCTCTTCACCACTTCCATCCGGGAGTGAACCTGATTTGGTCGTGGCGCCAGGGATAGAGGAACCGCATGATTGGAGAGACCTAGGAGGGGAGGGGGGGGGGGGGTCATAAGAGTAATGGACGGACATTGGAGTTGGAAATGCGTCCGTCACCGGCCCCCGTCCAGCTTCGGGGCCCTCTTAAGTGTTAAAGTCCCCGCTTGTTTCCCTCCATGTCATCCATCCGCATGCTCCCACGGGTCACCGGACTGGCAAATTGAGGGCCTAGGTAATTATTCTGGGTCAAATTTTGGCAACGATGGTTTCTGACAGCTAGATGCGTACGCAGAGTTCCAACAGCTCACACTGGTCCTTAACTACCCATAACTACGTCATGCATGCTCCCACGTAATCCATTCATTTCCATCTTCCATTCCGAACATTTGCTCTCTATTAAAAGTGTTGGCCCGATAATTTCCCTTCCAGTGGTGCATGCGCATTCAGCGAGTCTTACTTCCTCAGACCGTTGCTTAGGGCCTTCTAGCCCAAGGTTAAATGTGAATTACCCGTGCTTAGGCCCACAACTGTGACCGGCTGACGCGACACTGTTGGTTGGGAATGATACTATTTACTTTGACTGCCTTCAAGGCTCGATGACACTGGGCTGCGATATTCCGTTAGTTTCTGATGGTCTTATGCTGGACTTGAGTATTAATGGCCGACATACCTACGCTTTAAATGAGTCAAATGCCTTGCCAGGCCTTGCATTGCTCTAACTTGCAATCGGCGGGCACCCCCACAGGTGGTCCTGGGCCACAAATCGGTCGGGATGTCCCCCTATCGTCTTTCTAACCTATCCTGCCCGGGGTCATGGTCGGGAGACCCTCAAATCCCCTGCCTGTCCTATCCTTGGGGGGCTTACGGAACGCCAAACTTCATCTCCCCTGTCTGTGCCGTAATCGAGAGGCCCAGGCCTGCTGGAATAGCTGAGACGGGAAAGGAATACCGACCTAGCCGTTTTTGGCTTTTACCTAACTGTGCGCACAGATTCATCCCGACCCAAAATTGGTTGCCGCTGCCTGCGAGCTTAACCATGGATCCCGTCGGATCTGACCACCCTCGGGATGCCCTTCCGCGCTCTGGGATCACCAGGCCGGAGGGTTTTGCGGCCTAGAAATTCTCAAGTGAACCAGCTGCCCTGTGAATATCCAGTCTTTCCGGCACGCTTTCCCAGGGGTTCAACCAACAGTGTTTCGTCATTTTCCCGTCTTCTATCAGCCCTCCTCCGTTTCCTCCGAAGAGAAGAGGGCGGAGGCTCACGTTTGGGCCCATGGAAGTTATCGCCCGTGGAAGGGCGGCTTGCAGGCCGTCTCCTCGCTAATTACGTAATGTTGTGTCCCGTTTTCCCGTTACAGGCGGTAGTCGGGTTCGTCCTGTCCGGTCTTGCCGGCTAGCTTTTACATTAAAGTAACGGACGAACTCGGAATTTATTCCCTGCTAAATCCCTCATTCGCACCTAGTACGTTGGTCACTTAATGGTCAGTGGTTAATGGTTCGTTCCTCAACTGCATCGACTTAAGTATTTTGGACCTCCGAGTATTTACCAGGCCCGCGGCATTCAAGGGTAATATATGCGCTGATAAGTACAAAGCCTGAGGGCGAGTTTCCAGCGATTTCACGGTAACGTTATTTCCCATCGTGACTGCTTTGTGACATTTCCCCTGCAACAATTTACTTGTACGAGTCTGGTCTCCAGCATATCTCGGCGTGACAGAAAACGCACACCACGGACCACGGGGTCCTCTATAATTAACTTGAGTCTCAAGTCCATTTCATTCCATTATAGATGTTATCCCCGGTCCCATATGTAATCCGCTTCCTGGGTTCAGTTGTTCGGTACTATTACCCGCACCATTTTAAAGCAGGTGGAAGTCTCGTAGACCCGTGGTGCGATAGTTTAGTGACCCAGTGCCCGAAAAATATTTGCCGCAGCACTTCCAAGGTCAAGAACCCTCGACTCGACGCCTTCGGCCGGGCGACATGTTGATTTGGGAAGCAGGTGTTAGGCGGGTGAGTGGCGAGCGAGGTAGAGAGAGCGAGAGAGAGTGAGAGAGAAAGAGAGAGAGAGAGAGAGAGAGAGAGAGAGAGAGAGAGAGAGAGAGAGAGAGAGAGAGAGAGAGAGAGAGAGAGAGAGAGAGAGAGAGAGAGAGAGAGAGAGAGAGAGAGAGAGAGAGAGAGAGAGAGAGAGAGAGAGAGAGAGAGAGAGAGAGAGAGAGAGAGAGAGAGAGAGAGAGAGAGAGAGAGAGAGAGAGAGAGAGAGAGAGAGAGAGAGAGAGAGAGAGAGAGAGAGAGAGAGAGAGAGAGAGAGAGAGAGAGAGAGAGAGGAGAGAGAGAGAGAGAGAGAGAGAGAGAGAGAGAGAGAGAGAGAGAGAGAGAGAGAGAGAGAGAGAGAGAGAGAGAGAGAGAGAGAGAGAGAGAGAGAGAGAGAGAGAGAGAGAGAGAAAAGGAGAGAGAGATAATTATTATATGCTGGGACGACCCGGTCCTCTTCCTCCTCCATAGTGACGCTCGAGTACTGCCTGATATGTTTCTGGACGAAAGCCCCTTTTCCCTGTTTCCTGACCCAGGAAAAGTCGGCTCAAGTCGTGTAGTGTGCCCCCTCCCCCAATCATTTAGCTGCCCTGGACCCGTGTTTATTCTTCGCTCCCATGAGACCAAGCGGGTCGCCGCCTGTAATGGAACCCGTGATCCTTTTCTGCGTGAAGGAAGAATGATAACCTGACCCCTGTAATTCGTTTTTTTTCAGGCCCGTTTAAAGCTTACCCTTTTTTGTGAATAATTGCCTGCACTGTCACGTTGCGCTGGTCTCTACGTCGGAAGTGCCCGGAAGTTTAGTGAGCATGGGAGGATGAATGTTCGTGACTCAAAGCTGAGTGAGTATGGAAGGGCTGCACGTCATTTAACGCCTGGTTGCTATTTCATTCTTGATAAATGCCATGAATGAATCTTGTGCGGTTACTCTTGTACGCTCAAACGCACTGGAATGGCAGATCTCTGATAAACAAATGTCCATGTCATGCGATACTCCCGTTCACTACTGACTATTTGGGTTAACGGTAATGGTCTGTTTCCTCCACAAGGGTTAATGAAACCTTGGCTTAGTGGCACCGACCGCTCGGCTGCCTGTGTGCTGGGGAACAGGTGTTGACGTGTGATTGGAGTGCGAGGGAGAGAGGGGGGGGGGGGGGGGGGGGGGGGGGGGAAAGGGGGGGGGGGGGGGGGGGGGGGGGGGGAGAGAGAGAGAGAGAGAGAGAGAGAGAGAGAGAGAGAGAGAGAGAGAGAGAGAGAGAGAGAGAGAGAGAGAGAGAGAGAGAGAGAGAGAGAGAGAGAGAGAGAGAGAGAGAGAGAGAGAGAGAGAGAGAGAGAGAGAGAGAGAGAGAGAGAGAGAGAGAGAGAGAGAGAGAGAGAGAGAGAGAGAGAGAGAGAACAAGAAAGAGAGAAAGACGGAGAACAGAAGGGCAGAGGGACAGTGGGGAAAGAGGTATTCCCACCTTGTCTGTTTGCGCATTTTATCCGCTGAGTAACGTGGGGTCCCAGCGGATCTACGTTACTTTCATTCTCCCATGGAAAGGAGGGGGTTTATTTGACTGCAGTGAGTCAGAAGGCCTGCACTCTTCATTGACGTCTTCCCGGAACCACGTGGCTCCTCAGTCACTTAAACCGGCTCCTCCGTCACTTAAATTCTTATCGGTAATGTGTGTGCGTGGCTATGTATTCTTTTCCTTCCATTCAGAGTATAAGCATTCATGGATATAAACAAAACATTCGCGTATCATCCACACCAACCTTAAACACCATGCATGTTTAAACGATATAACATTCCGGTATCCTCCACCAACCCTGAAAACTATGCTCCAAAAGAACCTTATTTGCCACAATTCGCTCCTCCATTTTTACCCTTCCCGGGGTCGACGGCTACCCATATCCCACCGCTGGCTGGGGCCATCACATATGCAAAACGACCGGTGACGGACGGGTCACATTTTTGGGCATGATGGTTCACGGGATATATTGCCACTCCTTGCTCTAGTTCACTCACATGTCTCGTAGTGGCCGCGTTTACCCGAAGTTCACAGATATACCACAATCACTCCACTCAGCTCGCGAGCGACTCCCGAACGATTATGTTGGATGTGCGAGCTTCTCGGCGATTTCGTCCAATGTTCCTCCTCCGTCGCAGGCGTGGGTGGTCCGCCTCCGGTGGCTGCCTTGGGTGATGTGTCCCGACTCCTCCGGGGTGGCCCGCCTCCGGCGGCTGCCTCGGGTGGTGTGTTCGCGACGACTCCTTGGGTGATGTGTCCTCTCGACTCTCCCGGGGTGGCGCTTATAAATGCGCCTGTTATCAGACAACGCACGTCAGGCTCTTTGTGCCCCGTGGCCTGGCTGGTGGCTGATGGTGCCGGCTGGTGACGCTGGTGACTGGTGACTGCCGACTGCCGGCCGCTGATTGGCGGTTGGCAGTTGGCAGTTCCTGAGCGGTAGCTGTTTCCAGGTTACTGGGTCAGGCTGATACCCGTGGCTGGGCGGAAGTCACTACTTGCATTCGCGGCAGCTTCAAGTGACCGCTATTGACTGTGTGGGTGTATCGGCGACGAGTAGGCTTGGTGTTTGCGCTGGTTTTTCACAAATTTCTCCGCACCTGCCACGGGTTTCCGGTGGCTGGATTTCTCGTGTCGGGCCGCCGCATGGCGACTGCGTGAAACGCCGTGTTAAAAATGTAAGCCTTCTTACAATATATATATATATATACATATATATATATATATATATATATAGATCAATATATATATATATATATATATATATATATATATATATATATATATATATATATATACGTATATATACGTATATATACATGTATATATATATATATATATATATATATATAAAATATATATATATATATATATATATATATATATATATATATATATATATATATATATATATATATATATATATATATATCTATATATATATATATATATATATATATATATGTAACTATTTACCTATCTAGGTACGATGTTGGTGCGTTCTTTGATATCTGGTTTCACATGGGTACATGTCTTACCTACATAGGTACCTAAAGCGCAAATTGAGAACAGCGACAACTACACCAGAGTATCCACCTACCCTCACTCCGTCCCCGACTGGCATAACCACAAGACTGCGTGTTCAAGAAACAGAACAGCGAGTGCCCGCGGTCCACCACTGTTACTTACGCAAGAAAGGTCACTGGTATCCAAATACTAATAAAAAAATCCACCTCTTCACGTCCTCATTTCCGGTCGCACTGTATATATCTCCATAAGCAACTTTAGTAAAAATTCCTACTAAACTTCCGGAAGTTTAGTAAATATTCCTACTAAACTTACTTCCCCTCCTAGTAAATATACCTACGAAACCTTCTGGAGGATGTGTTGCGCAAGCCTTGCTCTGCTTAGTTTTTATTCGGCGTTCTTGTTAAATAGTAGTGGTGTGTCATCTATGTGGCAAAGAGGCGGAAATTAAGCATTTTCGACGTGAAAAAGTGTTGAATCAACTGCGTGAAGTGTTGAATGTCCATTTAATCACGTCTGAGAAGTGCCAGGTGAGGGATGGATAAATTATGCAACAAACAACAGCGGTGTGGCATATATGGCGCATTATAGATATTATCGCTAAGATTAACCGAGACGTAAGCATTTACGGTGAAAACGAATGATCGCATCTTCCGAATCACGTTAATAAACATAATATTCCGGATAAAAAAAATCCAAAAAGTCCATAAACACCGTTTAAGACAAAAATACTGTTTTTTACTTTGGATATGTAATTTTAAGACAAAAATATTATAAGAACATGTTTCATAATGGGATTAAGATGATGTAGCATGTTGCCTACCTAACCATTTACCTAATACCAGCACAAGTGCATGCATACTTTTCAGTTGGTAATGAAGATAATATCAACATATTGATAGTTAACATATAGTTGGGGCAATGAAGAGGAATGTAATATGCAAAATGAATCCTAATCTGACATAGCTGCTGCTGCTAGGTGATTTTATGCTTTATCCCATGTGTTATGCCAAGCCTTTCATTCTAACCTAGTCTTTTTCTTTCTTGAAAGAAGTATATCAGAGTCAAACACTCTATCTTTAGAAAAAGGAAAAATCACACATTTTCTGCAAAAAAAAGAAAGCAAAACATAATTTCATTCTATTTTGAGCAGGAATGAATGGTTCCATTGTCTTAATCATGCTCAGAAATATGATCTCACAATATTGGGTATAATTGCACTTCAAGGTATGCATGAGGCAAGTTTTGCACACATTTTACCTCCATGAAGCAAACAATAGGGTAAGGATTGCTTCGGTTAAGCTTTTCTTTTAAGTTAAAAACACTCCTTTTTTAAACCTTTTTCAACAAAAGTCTTTCTTCAAAAACAGATTGAGCTAGGGTAGGCTATGTTAGGTTTTTTAATTTGAAAATGTTTGAGAAAAATTGAAAATTTCACTTTTGCTAGGAATGTATTTTCTTACAATGAAGGTTAGGCTAGGCTAGGTTAGGTTATGTTGTGTTACGTTACATTTTTCTCTTTCTGTTGCACATTATTTGTATGCTATATTACCCAACTCCAAGCCCATTTGTTGGTGTTATTTTGCCTACTAACTGAAAAGTATGCATATGCACAGGAAATGAGTGGTCACATCATGTTGACCACCTTCATAGAGATTGCATTGGAAAAAGAAATTCCAATAATCAAAAATTACCTGCAGGTGCAGATTTACCTAATATTGTCCTGAAGTGTCATGTCATTCTGAAAGTTTAAAAACAAATATCTGGTGTAAAAGTTTGGGTATTATTGTGCTTTAATGTATTCACAGGACAGGTTTTACACACATTTTACTGCCATGAAGCAAATAATTTTGTTAGGTTTGGTTACATGAGGTTAGTTTAGGTGTTTTTATTGATAACAATTTTCCTTTTTTAAGAAAACAAATGTTGATTTTTCCTTGAAAAGCAGGTTAGGCTAGGTTAGGTTAGGTTTTTCAATTGATGAATCTTGAGAAATAAGTATGAAATCTTCCTATTTTTTAATATTTCTTTTCTCATGGCAGCTTTGTTAGGTTATGCTATTTCTTTTGCTTTTGAACATTATTTGTATGCTATATTACCCAATTGAAGGCCACCTTTTTAGTGTACTTCTACCTGCCAACTGAAAAGCAAGCATTTGCAGAGGAAATGAGCAGTCACATCATGTTAACCATGTTCATAAACCATTGGAAAAGGAAGGTCCAATAATTCAAAAATTACCTCAAATCATAAATTTACCACCTTTGGTGGGGACAAAATTAACTTGTACTTTTTGTATTTCATTAAATTAGAAATCCTAACATAACATATCCTATGATAACACCTTTGCTTTACAGAGGAAAATCATGTGATTACTGATTAGCATGTCTTGTATACAGTCTAAACTACAAATTACTGAAGCTCCTAAGATAGCAAGTGGAGAAGGTTTAGATAAAGATACCTATATGGAAGAACATTGGAATGTAGAGTTGGTGCTGATTTGGTCTGCTTACTTTGCTTTTCTTTTCCATCCACCTTGCCATGCCAGAATTTGTTGTGCCATTTCCAATTATTTTTTTAAAAGAAAAGAACAGCAACTCTAATATGTACACAGATTACAGCACAATGATGTTACTTTTCTTTGTATAGGTATCATCCAGGTACTTTGAATGGGATATATCCAGGATAGATGGTATTTTTCCACTCTGGCCATGATATGGGTCTTCAGCATCCAAATCCAGTGTGAAAAGAATACATGCATATTATGCTGGATTTCAAATAAAGTAATTGCACCAGAATTTTGGTGCACTGTACAATCATTCCAGGACATGCACAGATGTGTAGAATTTGGCTTGAAAAATATGCTTTGTTCAGGCATATTTGTGTCCAAGTTACTTATTCAGGTATCTTGAACAGTATATATATAGAATAGATGGTATTTTTCCACTCTGGCCAGGATATGGCTAGGATATGGGACTCCAGCATCCCAATCCAGTGTGAAAAGAATACATGCATGTTATACTGGACTTCAAACTGAAATAATTGCGCCAGAATTCTGGTGCACTGTATAATCATGACACAAGTAAAGATGTGTTGAGTTATGCTTGAAAGAAATGCTTGGTTGAAGCATAATTTTTGCCAAGTATCCCTGGATATGTACCATTATTTCATTTTTTAAATGGAACTATGCTAGATATGTCTATGCTAGATGCTAGATGCTAGAATGGAACTATGCTAGATATGCTAGAGTAATATGCAGTGCCGGGCAAGTGCGTTCATTTAGTGCGCTCCTGCGTTCTTGCGTACGTACGCACTGCCTTTTAGGAAAACGCAAGAACGCAGGAACGCAAAGTTTTTCAAAGGAACGCAAGTAAGAGGAACGCACCGCCCGAAATTTTAAAGCGTTCCTCATTGTGTGAAGTGTGAACCCGTCTATACCTGTCTAACCAACGAACTTTGTAATTTTTTTTCATTTCCTTCACAGTTTCACTGCGATTGTTAATATAAACATGGACAGATTTGTGAAGAGAGGAGGAGGTAACAGCAGGAGCAGGAGTGTGTCTGCCTCTGGGGACTCGGAGAACAGCGCTAGCGCTAGCGCTAGCATCCGATCCAGCACACCGGGACCTTCTGGAGTGGCGCCGCTTGTCAGTCAGATGTCGGGCATCTCCGACATCAGTGACTCTCACTTCCTGGAGCCCTTCCAGCCGTTGCAGGTGTCCGTGGACGACAAGGACGACAGTGGGACTGACACTGAGGAGGTGGAGACCCAGGAGAGGCAGGAGGGCACCAGACTGCTGAAGGCTGGGCTGGAGGACCTTCAGATGTAAGTTTAAAATGTTATTTAAATGTCATAATATTAAATATTTTTAATTTAAAGACTTCAATAATAAAGACTAAAGAGTAAAAAAAAAGTTAAAATAACTTTAAAAAATCAGTTTGTTTTTTACGTTTTTATGGCTATCGTCGTTATTATGTTATCGCCTATTGGATTTTCTCATTTTAAACATATTTTATACATTTTACAATTTTTCAGGTTCTTTTCCTGGTCGTCTTATGTCAAGACTGAGAAGGACAAGGATGGAAGGAAGATCCACATGGGGAGGGCTGAGTGTGAGGAGAAGACATGCGTCAAGAAGGGCGGGAAGGCTACCACATATAGCTACACCACCAAGACCAAGGCCAACCTGAGGAAGCATTATGAGAGTGTAAGTAAATAACAAATATTATTTGATGTAAAAAATTTAATTTAAATTGTTTAATTTATATGAGTAGATGCTTAATGCATAGTTGTCTACAGTTTTTACTTTTTAGCACTTAGACTTAGCATGCAAAGTCACAATGAACTAAACATTTATAAATAATAAATGTTTTATTTCATTTCTATTTTTCCAGATGCACAAGGGCACCTTCAACACCTTCAGGGCAGCGCTGGATGGGGCCAGCAAGAGGGGCCGCTCCAAGGGCAGGGAGGACGACTTCCCCGACAAGAGGACCCGCCGCCAGATGTCCATGGAGGAGTCCTTCACCAGGAAGGACAGGGTGACCCCAGAGGTCTTGAGGAAGACTTTCACCAGGTATAATAAAAGTTTTATAAAATAAACACTTATACCTAACCTAGCGCTACTAGTAAAGCTACATAAGTTCTAAAAATAAACAATATTAAATATTTATTTTCTATTTCAGGTGGTTCATCGATGCTATGATGCCCTTGAGCATTGTAGAGCACCCCAGCACCAGGCACTTCTTCAGCCTCGTCGCGCCGGACTTCTCCCTGCCGTCCAGGAGGACCCTGGGGAGGGACATCGATCAGGTGTCGGCCACTGCCAAGTCGGATATCTCCAACCTGCTGTACGACACCAGCTATGTCGCGACTACCGCAGACAGCTGGACTGCACACAGCAGGGCCTTCATTGGCATGACTGGCCACTGCATTGGCAAGGATCTCCGCCGCCAGCATTGCACTTTGGCATGCAAGGAGATCAAGGTAATAATAAAAAAAAAGTTTAAGTTAAAACCTTTTAACTATATAAAAACAAACTAAAGTTACCTTGCATTGCCAGAAATATAATTTCGTTTTTATAAATCGTATCGCTAACGACGTTCAGATCGGTAAATATAAATAAATATAAATTATTAAATATATTTTATTGCAGGAGAAGCAGACCAGCGACCTCCTGGCCAAGGTCATCACCGACATCCACCAGGAGTTTGGCCTGGCCAACAAGGTGGTGGCCACCACCACGGACAACGGCGCCAACTACGTGGCGGCGTTTAGGCACTTTGGTGCGGCGGAGGTGGCCGTGGAGGGACAGGAGGAGAAGGACCCGGAGGTGGTGGTTGGCCAGCCTGGCAACCTCCATGTCCAGCTGCATCAGGTGGCGCCTGAAGTGGCTGTCCATCTGCCAGTCCACTACAGAAGTGGGTATGTACACTTAATTATTAATTATTATTTCAATAATATTTTTTTCTTTCAACAGGTTTCTTTTGTGTGAGATAACTTTGGAAGAAATGAGAAAGTATCTGAATGTTACAAGTTGAAAAATTTAAATAATTTAAATAAAAACTTAATTTTGTTTTTTAATTCCAGTGCACACACCATCAACCTGATGGCCACTGTGGACGTGCAGTCTGTGCCAGGGTGGAACCAGGGCCCAAGGGCGCCTTTCACCAAGGCTGCCTCAAAGGCCCAGGCCACCTGGAACCTGCAGAACCGCAGCTCGGTGGTGAGCAACTCCATCAAGGAGAAGACTGGGAGGAAGCTGAAAACCTTCTGCGTCACTAGGTAAGAGTCAATCATGAATATTTGAGATCAGATAATCTTGTTAGCGTCAACAATAGAACAGTTAAAAATGTTTTTTATTTGTTTCTAATTATTTTTCAACTTTTTTTTCAAAGGTGGAACTCCTACTACGACGCCGTCTCCAGCCTCATGGACGTCCTGTTCAACCAGGACAAGATGAGAGCCCTCAACGATATCATCAGCAAGGGATGGCTGCCAACTTTTGATGAGATGGACAAACAAGTAAGTAAAAGAAATTGAAGTTATTAACTTATTTTTCATATTTTACGCTCTTCTATAATGTATAATGTATCATCTATAAAGTATATTAATTAATAAAGTTAAAGTAAATTTAGTTAAGTAAATGAAAATCATGTGCAAGTTTTGACATGACATTAGAATTTGAAGTAAATGAAATAATTTTAAACTTTCTTTTGTAGGTCCTCTCAGAGTACATGAAGGTCATGAAGCCCGTGGCGGAGTGCCTGGACAACGTCCAGTCCGAGGCCACTGCCTACATGGGCAACTTCATGCCGACCTTGCACATGATGCGCCTGCACCTGGAGAACCTGAAGACTCACAGACTGCAGTATGCCCAGCCGCTGGTGGCCGCGCTGCTGGGGAGAGAGTGGGAAGGGGTTCTATGGCAGGTTTGCCGCGAGGCTGAAGGAGAAGGACATCCTCATGGCCACTGCCCTGCACCCCCACTACACCATGTCCCTGGTGCGCCACTTCAGCCCGGACGAGGCTGTGAACATCAAGCAGCGCATCGTGGAGGAGGTGACGGAGATGGTGGACACTGAGGAGAGGCAGCCTGAGGAGAGGCAGGAGGAGGTGGACCAGTTCCACCTGCTCCTCTCCACTGCCGCAGTGCCGGAGGTGAGGCGGCAGGAGGAGGTGGAGGAGACGGTCACCAAGACCCTGGACCAGTGGAAGAGGGCGATGGTGAGCGTCCCCCTCAGCCACGACCTCTTCCCCACCAACTACAGGGACGCCTGGCTGGACCTATTTAAAAAATACAATACTCCTCTTCCCAGCTCAGCTGCTGTGGAGAGGCTGTTTAGCTCAGCGGGAGACATTTTGCGGGCAAAGAGGTCCAGCCTGAGCAACATTAACTTTGAACAGCTGATGTTTGTGAGGGGCAACATGCACCTCCTTGGGTACAAGGAGGTGCAGGAGCAGGACAAGGAGGCGGAGAAGGAGTAATACTGTAATACAAAATAATGAAAATGTTTAGAAACAATGTGTCTACTTGCCAAATACAGTGCAGTACCTTGTATTTTGTTTTATTTTTGAGTTGCGGAATAGTTCTTTTGATGCGCACAGTAGTGTTCTTGAGGAACGCAGTGTTTTTTTTAATAACTTTTTTCAAGTTTTTCGACGAACGCACTACTTTTTTTTAGGGACGCTTTAACCCGCTATTGACCGGGTGGGGGCGTTTAACGCCCCCCCTAGCAGTTTTTTGCGCTAGCAAAAAAAACGGTTGTTGTCGTGTTCCCCAATTGTTGTCGTGGGCTATCCAATGGTACTTTATTTTTTTCTCTATCTCAAACGGGAGCCGAGTTAGCATGGGGGGAGGCGAAAAACGGCCCCCCCGGTCAATAGCGTTTGGCTCAGGACCCCGGTCAATTGCGGGTTAATAGTTTGGGAGCGCTAACGCAGGCACGCTAACGCACCGAGCGAAAACAATTTGAGGAACGCTATTCCAGGAACGCACTAACCGCGGCCGGAGGAACGCAGGAACGCTAACGCACTACCCAAAATCGAGGAACGCGCCCAGCATTGGTAATATGTATTCTCAAGTTGCTTCAGCATGGGCAACAACTTAAAACCAGGAAAGTTTGGTTCCATACATTTCCCTTCAATAAAGCTGTCATGAGCTGTAGCATATCTGTACATGTGATGTAAGTTTGGTGCTGTGTGTCAAAATTCTGATGGAATTCTTCAGTGTCAAAGCAAGGAGGGTTGGACATGGTTGAATTTGTTATTTAATGTTGCATTTCGAGAGCAAAATGTTTAGCATTTCATTCCAAAATTGTAATTTTTTATTTCTGAACCATTAACTCCTTTCTGTATTTTCAAGTTAGCTTGGGCGTGTCAATCAAACAGGAAGAAGTTTGCAGTCATTTGCAAAGATCTCAAATCTTTTGGTGAAAAGGTCCCATATATTATAATCCCATATATTCCAGATAATTCCCCATGGAGGATAATTTTGTGGATGACAAACATCCAGTACAGGAACATTCTTTCAACCCTGGTTGGACAGAATACATGTCAGCAGTCAGCAGGCTGGATTTGTGCTTTGCAATCCTGGATCTGGAGAGGAAATTTTTGGGTGTAATTGAATATGGAGAGGATGTTTTTATTCCAGCTTATGGCATCAGAATCTCGGCTTGTACCTTCCAGTAAATCTTGAGCACATCACGGAGCAGTTCATTGTCAAGAACCATTATTGACCTACAATTGAGAATAATGAAGAAGATTTCCTCAAGAGGATGATGCTCTGGATGCACCACATCCAGGATTAGCCAATTTTTCCAACCCCAACAGTCATTGATCTGGTTGTATATGTACCCCCACCCTTTCTGATTACTATCGATCGCATATTCTTCTATGCTCAACTGAGTGGGGTGATGCCAGGGTGCAAGATTTGGTTTGTGGGTGCAGTATATTGATATATTATGGCCAGCCAAACATTTTAATTCAAATTAGTATTATTCGCGTTGATCTCAGTTAACCCCACTATCACCTATTATTATATTCCCTGCATGCATTGCGTTTTGTGTAAACCAATTTCTCATCAAGGTATGTGGGATATCGGCCTTTACGTCGGTCCTGGCTCCGCACTGCAAGAGCCGAACTAAGAGCATGGATTCGCGCGGCTGCTTCAAGGACAGCAACAAGAAGTTATCGTACAAGATGGACAACATCCGCATAGTCGGTGACCTGCGCGCCATCAAGGCTTCGCCGACCGAGAGTGTCGTCGGCGCTATACTGTCGGCTGCGTCTCGCCTGCATATTAGCGGGTTGATTTCCAACACCGTGCCACCAGAGTCCGTCCGCGCCGCTCACCGCGTCCTGAAGAAACTGCAGTGCTCGCAGTGCAAGTCTCGGCACTGGTGGTACATCTGTGGCTTATCTACATGTTTGGCACACATCGCGTGCTGACCACCAAAACGTCTCACATCAGTTGATCGTTCGCGGAACGCCCCGGACGTGGCACGCAGACTGTATCACAGAAAGAGTGCTGCAAAGAAACCCTTGCTTGAACAATTGAACAACTTTATACTTGCGAGCATTGGGGAAGGGGGGGGGGCGATGGAATGAACTGCAATTTCCCGCTACAAGTCGTCGAGGCACCTTTAGAGTTTAGCATATCTTACGTCTGTAGAGATGTGGCAAAATGGTAGCAACTACTTGTGATACTTGTGATGACTATTTGAGGCGTCCGCTGCCGCACCTGTGAGGCGACTACTGCCACGGCTGTGAGGTGGCCACTGCTACGGCTGTGAAGCGGCCGTTATTATGTTTGCGAGGCGGCCACTGCCACGGCTGTGAGACGATGGCTGTCATGACTGTCAGGCGGCCACTTCCGCACCTGTGGGGCGGCCGCTGTCATGACTGTGAGGCGGTCACTTCCGCACCTGTGAGGCGGACGCTGTCATGACTGTGAGGCGGCCACTGTCATGAGTGTAAGGTGGCCGCTGCTCTGGCTATCAGGTGGCCGTTGTCAGGGCTGTGAGGAAGCCGCTACCGCAACTGTGAGGCGGCCACTGCCACGGCTATGAGGCGGCCACTGCTGTCCGATTGCCGAAGATCGCTTGGGATTTTTAACCTTTATGTGCCGAACTCCGGATTGTGTCATTCTTCGCTATCTTCGATGTAATTTTGTTTATCCTCCACTGTCTCCGAGCGACTTTGCTATCCGAGCGAGTTTGCTATCCGAACGACATTCAGGAGTTCCTATGGGAAGGGCGACACTCCTTTTGGTGCGCAGAAATTTACTCAGGGCGCCAAGCGACACCTATATCTGATGAAATAATCGAAGAAAGCATGGAAGGCCGTCAGATCTACAAAAAGTGGGTAATCATGAAAAATCATGTTTTGGAAATTTCATGTTATCCAATCCCGAGGGACAATCGCCCCTTTCACCACCCAACCCCACCCCCTCCCCATTGGACCCGTACCTGATTGGCGACCAATTTCCCAGAATTGTATCTCGTCGGCGACCACCGAAAGGCTTTTTTGAGCCCTGGGAAGGGATCGCAACAGATCCCCTGCACAAGGTAAGGTGGAAAAACACCGTACAAGAGCAGTGGTTAATTGTCTATCTCACGACTGAGGACTGATTCAACCTTCTTCCTTCAGGTTGGTCTAGCAAATGCTGGGCTTCAGATCTGCTTTGGAACCTGAGTATGGCTGACGCCAAAGGGATATGGCTTGCCAAATATTTCTAATTTTAACGTTTCGCCTATTGCTGCGTTGCACTTAATTCAAATATCATCGTACACACATTGTTTCCTTCTCTTGTCCGAGCCCATTGCGACGTCATGTCGTGTGAGAAACCGGTAAGTGTAAACGGCACCGACGCGAGCAACAAATGGCGCCGACACGTATTCGTGACATTCCCGTCATTTGATATCAGAGGGCGCTCATTAACTATGTTACACATGGGGGGGGGGAGGGCTGGCCAGGCTCAGCCGGGGCGTAGCGTTCCATAGCGCAGCAAGCGTATGGGTGACCGACACAAGGCGTACTCCTTAACGTTGGAAATGCTGTACCTGTTAAAGTAAGGTACGTGACCTTATATACCTACATAACGACAGGCATTAAATCAAATCGTCTGGCTTGCCGGTTTGGAAAATTGGCGAAAAAAATTGGTCTTGCGGGAGCTTCGATATCTGTTTTTGTTAAACATATAGGTGCACTCGAGCCTTCCCAGAGGGGCACCATTCCCAGCCGGAGGGGCGCTACCTTCCCATGCCAACAGTGCCCCTTCTTGTATCCGCCCCTGGGATCAGATAGGGAAGGAACCTTTTTCGGCAAAACGTATTTAAAAAAATACATAATTTTTGTTGGCCATTGGCGCACCTGCATATAGATGCGTGCGGCCTGAGTGTAATTGATGCAGATTTAATGGCCAAATTTGTCAAGCAGAAATTCCAGGATATGACAATATTAGGGCTTTGTCCATAGACTTCTACCGGGAACTGCCCGCTCTGGACCACAGTCCTGTGATGTTGTTTAGCAATAAGGGAAGCGACTTGGTGTGCTCGACCACCGACCTGCCGATATAGCCTAGCTCCGCGCCCTGGTCAATTCGTTCTGAAGCAAATGGCCAAAGTATTGACAGTACATCGGGATGACGTCTCAAGGGTGGGTGAAGGTTAAAATGTTCCTGCGAAAGTCTGTCGATATTTCCAGACAGCCGCACTCCCACGATTCGGCAGGGGATCCGTCGCCCGGCTCGGCGCGCGTGCGGCGACGCTGACTCACGCCCGGAGGGGGAGGGGCGGCGGGTCGTCGTCAGTTCCCAGTCCGGCCGCCACTGCCAGTCGCGTGCCGGAGTGCTCGTGGTGGGTGTCGCCGCGCGTCCCGGGTCACATGTGAGCGCGCGGCGTCGTGTGCACATGGTGGGCCGGCGGGCAGACGACACGCAGTCGCTGGCAGCGGCCACCATGCAGCACCAGGACGAGTCGTGGGACATGGACATCCAAGCGGCGCGCAATTCCGGTGAGATGGCGATCGGCTGCGATTGGAGTCTTGTGATATTTTCTGGACTGATATCGCGTGCTGGACTTCCACGGCGGTGCATTTCCGCAGGCTACGGTCGCGCTGGACCGAGAGAGACGGTTTCATGTACATCACATTGTTGTCGTGCCAATTGGAGGAATATCCAATATCGGAATACACGTATCGATATTATCTCAAGTATGGTATTTATATTGTCCCATAGAATGCCATTTTTAACATCATACAATTTCCTAGGTCCTCAGTTCTGAGTCAGGGACGGATACAGGGGAGAGGGCACCGGGTTCATGTGTCAGGGTGTCCAAATTCGCTCAGTTAAGCGTCAGTATGTAAATAAAGTAATTTCGTCCTGGAGAGTTTGCGATAGGCAATGTAAATGGAACCACATCCAGCTGATTCGTTATCTTGAAATAGACCCAACTTCCGATTTTGATGACTATATTCCACAGGACTTGGATGAAATTGATGAATCAATATGAAGCTGTGTTTACATCCTGGCGCGAAAATCGCGAATTTCGACACACTGGCATGTGTCCCCATAGAAATTGGCGCCACTCCGGCCGGGAAAAGGCGTCCCTCAGGGAAACCTCGAGTGCACCCCTCCAATTGTTCAGCCAGAGGAGCCACTCTGAGAGGAAAAGGCGCCACTGTGTGCTTTCAGTGTGCTTTCAGTGTTCTTTCAGTGTGCCCCGTCGAACGTTTCAGCTAGAGGAGCTCCTTGGAAGGAAAAGGCGCCACTCCAGGAAAGCTCGACTGCGTCGATTCGAATTATTCAGTCAGGGGCGTCTCTCTGAAGAAATGGTGCCCCTCCAGAGACCAAGAGCCCCCATGACAATTCCTGGATCCGCACCAGTTCTGGATACATCATGATTCAAAGAGTATTTGGCATAAGTTTGCTGTTGCTCTCAGCTCTAAGCAGAGGCGCAGTCAGGGGGCCTGAGCCCGGACCCCCTCCCCGGAAACCAAAAATACACTAGATCAAAGAAGAAATTTTGCCATCTAACGGTGGCGTCCAATCTCATTTCACCCGCGAGGTTCCAGTGTAACTTCCCGTGTACGTGTATGCACTCGCTTAGTGCCTGCCAGCGGCACTTTGCACGGGTTCAGCAGTGGCTGGACGTGACCGGCTGCTGGTCTGTTTCAGTGCACGCTCCGGCCCGGCTTGAGCTGGCACGCGCTCCCGGCCACCGCCTCCGCTCGGACAGCTTCCAGCGGTCGGCCACCATGACGATCGCCATGGCCGGCGAGCAGGTGAGAGCTCACGCTCTCCGGCGCCGGGCCTCCGTGTCTCCTCCGCGCCTCCTCCGCGCCTCCTCCGCGCCTCCTCCGCGCCTCCTCCGCGCCGAGCCGTGTCTCCTCACTGCGCTGACAGTTCCACCTCGTGTGCGGTGGCATCCCGGGCCTCTACTGATGAGTTTTGACTGGCCGACAGGTGACCATTGGTGGTTACAGGACTACCGTCTGAACCAGCCAGACTCTGCCCCCAGTAATGCTATAGCAATGAGGAAAGGCCACTAACTGGGGGCAACGCCCCCTTCCCCCAGCTCACATCTTAGAGGAGGCCCTGTGGGGTTCGGCGCCTCATGTGGTTATACTTTCAACGTCAACGCATGGATGTGTACATTGTGCAGATTGTGCAGATTGTATGGCGGATGTGTGGCCAGCGATGTATTTGTGTACGTCGGACTTGTCGATTATTGACGTAAATCCTTGAGCTCTTTTAAGCATGAAATATATGGGGCTTAATCCTTCTCAATGACATGTTGCTTGTTTCATTGTTCGTTGCGTGATAGTGGGAAATAATCTGATCCTATCTCCATGCTGATGAGCATGGCGTATCCTCTACGTTTTTTGCAACTTCTGTGGAACGAAAAGAGCTATTTTCGCCTATCGTGCCGAAATACGCATGTTGTGATGATGGATGCTGGTACAGCAGGTGGTGTTTGAGCACCACTTAAGTTTTGCTGAGAATCACCGATATTTTGGAAATTTAGCATTAGGCCTATAACGATGCGAGGAAAAGCACGTCGTAGAAGCGCCGTGAGAACTATTCTAAAACACCACCTGGAATATGCGGAATACTCTGAACGAGTCCACTAGTGATTGCGGATACTTCATTCGGGAGTTGCTGCAGTGGCCATTTATCGAAGGCCAGTCCGACCAAATGACTGCAGCATTGCTCATTCTTCACTAAATTGCGAGCTATGTGTAGCCTTCGTTAGACTACTTGGCTCTTATAACGATTCGGTGAGTAGTAAGAAACTGATGGCCGTGTGATAGACACGGGATATGTCTTGGGACAGCAGCACGATGTTTTAGTTCAAGTTTTACAGTTCAATGGGTTTACTATTCCCCATCCAGACGAAGTTCAGTCTGTGCAGTTCTACACTGTAGGAAGACATGGCATGGATTATTTTATCGTGGATCCGAGGACTTGACGTGCCCGTGCACATTCGGCGTGGTTGTTCCTCCGTTTTCCTTCTGGTTCCATTTTCCTCCTTGCATCCGGTGCTGATTATTAAACACTCTTCAAAATATGTTGGTATCCAAGCTGTAAGAATTCAAGTAGCTTGTTTTGCATTCGCATTGCATTTGTATTGCACATTGCACTCGCATTTTGTTACAATGATTTACACACGTGTTTAGGGCATCTGAATGCGATACTTCCTAGTGCCGGACTCAGTGAAGAAATATTAAAATGCCACACCTTGTCATGCCTGCGTGTGCGCAGGACTCTGCATGGTAACTTGGGCCTTCAAAATGTAATTTAACACGCGCACTGGAGGTGGGGGGGGGCGAAATCCGCCCACCCCTCCGGTTTTTCGCAAATAACTGCAGATTTTACCAGTCGATATACGCGATTTTCGGTGTACCTGCTTAGAAATGAACGGCGCGTCGTTTAAAGCAAGAAAAATGGAAATCGGCCGAAACATTTTCAAGTTAGGGGCCGCTAAATTCAAAAAATGTTATAGCGCCAGACCACAAAAATCGGCGCTGATGCGCTTCCAGTATGCTGACAAAAGGGAAGTGTTCTAGGCAACACTAGCGACTTGTTTGATGCATATTGATATGCTGTATAGTTTCAAGGTCATGTTAGGTCACCAAGGTCAAGTCAGGTCAAGTTAATGACAGGTTAATGGAACCAAACTTGATCAACTGGAATGTTGCCATAAATGCACTGCTGGTTGTCATTTGTACTGTTTGTCATTGCGTTTCCATACTTTATTCATGTACTTCACTCCCTTCTTCACGAAGCCGATTGCTCCGAGCTGCCCGACGGAGCAGTCGGGCGGGCGGCCGGTTCCGGTAACTGGAACAGGTAACTCACCTGATAAAGTGGTGCTATATAGGTGACCTGAGGTCAAATGTTGGGTCTAGCATCTGCATTGCATCATTAGTAATGTCCAAAACATCATTGATGCCCATTTTTGAGCATTTAAACACAATCACAGCGATTCATAACGATGACAAGCCAAGCCACGCAAATCCGGAAAATTTTGCCAATCTGACCTCATTTGACCTTGAAGATATTGACCTAAGGTCACTAAAATTGCACACAATAGAGTTCACTACCGTGCCCATCCACCCTGCCAATTTCGTTCCTCCAGCTTTACTAGGAGCCGAGATCTTAGGGGGGCGGAATCCCCCCCCCCCTCCAGTGCGCGTAATTCTCAGAGGCCCTCCAGGGCGCGTGTTAAGCTTACAAAATTGCTAGGTAGCTGGGTTCGGCAATGAAACCAGAAGCAAGCAATTCAAGCGAAATGAATCGAATCCCGTGTTTATGTCTGCTGAACCAACGCTATTTTGTCCAATATGGCCATCGCATATGATTAGGGAATTTAAATACGGTACCAAGAAGGACTAGTATTGTATAGGCACGCTACCACCGGCCATTAACCTGGGAACGACGGAGCCCGTACTATCAAACGGGCGTTAGTCCACCAACTTTTCTCAGTTGTGATATTGGTCGCATGGTGTTACATATGAGCATGATTGGGCTGACGGCATATGCTTTTGATCTCTTCCGACCGTGCCCGTTTCTTCCCTTAGAATATTCCGGTTATGCTAAGAGGATTGTCTTGGCTATCATTTGTTCTGCCAGTTTAGAAGCTCTTAGGGGAGAAGAGGAGCTGTGGAATATGTCCCACCTGTGTGGATGTCAAACAAAATGGGCCACGAAAATATGGCGCAATTGTTGATGAACTTGAACACAGCCTTTTGCCTTGCTATGCGTTAAAAGACAATTGACTCCAGCAACACAGAATGAGCAGGAAAGGTTGGAAAAAGCTCAGTTGCAAAGATGTAGCGAAAGGAGATGGGAGGTTTATGATGTCAATGAAGTATTCTCTGGCCCAAAAATAATAATAGAATGTCCAACATTTATACGTTTTAGAAATGTAGTTCGAACTCTTGCTGGGGTGGCTTTATGAACCAGGATCCAATTGCTAAGAAGAGCTGGTTTCGTGAGCCCTGGCCATGATTCCATGAATTACAGTTTTACAGTCTAAATTTGGCAAAGCGCTTCACGTGCCGTCAATACACCGACACGGCGACCCCGGCAGCTCGCTCTCGACCTTATCCTGCCAATTGCCAACTGACCCTCCCAGCCGGGGACTAAAAGCGAGCACGCGAAGCGACTCGAATCCAGCATTGCCAGGACAGCGGAGACGGGTGCACGACTGCGCTCTAGCCAACTAAGCTACCGAGGCGGCAAGTCACAGGGAGGCACTTGCTTGCTTAATTCAGATTCATTGACAGTTACTTAATTAAATTGCATCTACTTCATTGAGAATCACATGTTTTAGGGCGCAAGAAATGTGTTGCATGATATCATATTATTTATTGCATATGTTGTGCACTCTACTGCAAGCGATATATTCGGAATTCCGTGGGGATAAAGTATTTCGTCACGCTGATACCATCCAACTATTTTACCATACAAAGATTTTACGTTATATTGCCTCATATAAAGTAAAATCTTTGTATGGTAAAATAGTTGGATGGTATCAGCGTGAAAAATACTTTATCCCCACGGAATTCTGAATATGTCGCTTGCAGTACAGTGCACAACACATGCAATAAATAATATGACATCATGCAACACATTCCTTGCGCCCTAAAACATGTGATTCTCAATGAAGTAGATGCAATTTAATCAAGTAACTAATTGACTTGTCAATTAATCTGAATTAAGCAAGCAAGTGCCTCCCTGCGACTTGCCGCCTCGGTAGCTTAGTTGGCTAGAGCGCTGTCGTGCACCCATCTCCGCTGTCTTGGCAATGCTGGGTTCGAGTCGCTTCGCGTGCTCGCTTTTAGTCCCCGGCTGGGAGGGTCAGTTAGCAATTGGCACGATAAGGTCGAGAGCGAGCTGCCGGGGTCGCCGTGTCGGTGTATCGACGGCACGTGAAGCGCTTTGCCAAATTTAGACGGTAAAACTGTAATTCATGGGATCATGGCCAGGGTTCACGAAACCAGCTCTTCTTAGCAATTGGATCCTGGTTCATAAAGCCACCCCAGTAAGAGTTCGAACTACATTTCTAAAACGTATAAATGTTGGACATTCTATTATTATTTTTGGGCCAGAGAATACTTCATTGACATCATAAACCTCCCATCTCCTTTCGCTACATCTTTGCAACTGAGCTTTTTCCAACCTTTCCTGCTCATTCTGTGTTGCTGGAGTCAGAAATCCGCAGCTATCAATTGTTGCTTATCGACAGAAGTCCAGTAACCTGCTCGTTTAACTGCCAATGTTGTTTCGCCGACAGAGGAATGCAAGGCGGGAACAGGGAAGACCCGTGTTTACCACTGCATGGCTGCAGGGCAAATGGTCGCGTTACACGCGAATCCTATGGCTCGGACGCTGGCCGGTGGCGAAGCTGGTAGACTGTCACGCAACTCATAACTGTGAAACGGCGCAGCCTACCAGTAATTTTTGGTGTGCAGCGTCACAGCCTACGTTCCTAGTGAGCCAGCCATGCTAAGGGTACCCCCGAACATCCCACCGAAAGCGAGTGTACTAGTAGTCAAACGGCCACGCTTGGCGCGTAACCTTCGCGAGGTCTGGGGCAACTGCGAACAAATGCTTTTTCAGTGAAAATGACAGACACCAAGAATCCCTCTAATGGGGCAATGGGGGTTCGCTGTTCGCGCGAACCTACTGCACTTTATAATGCTTCCGATTGATTTGGATACAATATATTTGTGGTATGTGCAATACACCCCCCCCCGGGACACACAGATAACAAGTTGTTGGTTGATTGTGTATTTCTTTAATATTGGTGTATATTGCGATGCGACACGACAGACCGCAGAGCCAGACTGGTGACGTACACACACAGACACACGAACATACGCATACATACACACAGATACACGCACAAACACATTTATATACACACACACATACACACACGCACGCACGCACACAGGCACGCACGCAGACACGTCCCCCCCCCCCCCCCCACACACACACATACATGCACGCACGCAGACATGCACCCCTCCCCTTCTCCCACACATACACTCCAGTTAGATTATTTCCTCACTTTCAGAGCCTGGCGTGTCATGGACATCACCAGGCGTCCTACCCAATGCACAGGTCCAAAGCGCATCCACGCGGAAGAGGCTCGGGGTCCAACGAAGACCGGTACCCACGAGTTATCGCCCGCTCGTGACGTCCTGCTGTGTTGTTAATCAGCGGCGAGGTGCCTCGGAGGCCGGTTCACCCGGCACCGGCTTTATTTCATGGCCGCCGCCTGTCGTGCAGCGGTGGCGGCTCAGTATTCAGGATGGGGGCGGCTGCAGCTGCTGGTCTGACGACTAGTTAGAGGCCGTCAGAATGCTCAAAAGGCATGCTTGGGTTATCAGAAGTCTGCTATTCTCTGACTGACTGACGACTTTCATTGCAATGCCATTGCATTGCACAAATGTTCCTTCGATGCGCATATTTGGAAAGCGCTGAGTTACGATGTCTGGATTCCACACATGCGCATATATGCAGGGTGTATGCAATATGCACACTTGTTCATATGTCATATTTTATAAAATAGCTGGCGGTTATGCACCATAGTGCTTAAAATAGCACCTTCAAATTTCGCCGAAGAGCGCCACTGGTTAATACATTTTAAGAGGAGACGAGTGCATCCAAGCGTTCTGAAGTGAGTGTCGTGGAGTGTGCCTTTACTACTCGGAGAGGCGCCTTCGGCTGAAAATTCGAAGAATGGAGTACTCGAGCATCCTGGAGGGTGCCGCACCTCCACGGGGCGGATTTCGAGCCCCAAGGGGGAAGGGAGGTAGCCCCATTCGCCCTTCTGGGTCCGTCCCTGTGGTCACGCTAGAAGTATTGGGTGTGCCACCAAGGGCAGGGTTGGAAAATGGGGTGTTTCCGGATGTTTGGCATCCAGAACATTATCCTTTCCAGCAAATAATGTTTTTTTTCCATGTGGAGAATGATTGGTGCTGTTTGGCAATTAATTGTTGCACTGTGATAATGTGCTCAAAATTAAATGGAAAGTACAAGCTGAGATTCTGGTGGCAAAATTTACGAGAAAAATATCCTTTTTATATTTGTTTACCCAAAAATTGTCCTCCCAACATCCTGGATTACAAAGCACAAATCCAACCCTAACAAGTGTGAGTGACATATTTTCATCAATTTCTAAAAGTCAATTCATTAACTACAAATATTACCATGTTATTATTTAGCTCGGCTCGGAAGACCTTTTACCTGGATCTACGTCCTGGGCTAATTTTTACTCACCGTTTGGTCTCTTATCTAGCAAGATACTTACCATTCGCTGCACTTCATTTCTCTGTTGTTAAATCAAAGACGAGAGTTGAAAGTCGTTCATTTTGCACCGGATGGTGGCGCAAAAGGAAACATTTGCGCAACTGGTGAGCAAAAATATATTGATGCACCTCAGCAAACTGCTGGCCCTACTTCCCTATGGTGTGGCGTGTATGTTGTGACGTAATATACAATTACTCTGCATTGCGCTCTGAGCAAGTCTGCGTTTTTTTTCGTTGCGAGCCTGAACACTGAAGGTAGATCAGAATAGTCCAATTGTACCAGCAATCTAATTGGCTGTTTTTACACAAAGGAAATGCAACCTTTAGTTTCCTCCCTTTCACTGTTGTCGCCTGAGAAAATAGTCTTGGTATTAAGCAATGTATTTGTAGCAAACGGAGCTCACCAAATGCACCATGTTTAGCGCTGTATCATCCAACATGATGTCTTTCCACGATGCCGCCTGCCTTTGGGAGTCTCCTGTGTCTCCTGCCTGTCATGTGAACTTATGATTCTCGCATGCATTTCCGACCGGTGTCCTGAAGTTGATTTTGTGTAGAGTAGAGTGAGAGACGCCATTGGACAGAAACCATAAGCATTTCTAAAGACCATTTTTCACCCATAACCTGGCAAAAGTGGTGCTTAATGATGACAAGAAGAAACCGTGATGTCAAGCCAGTTGTCGCCAAGTGTGTTTCTCCATTCAAATTTCGGAATTTCAGGACATACTCCCAACTCCCAACCCTCGAAACTCTCGAGACTGCAGCACGCTCTGACCAGAGCGGTCGATGACCGGCCCGGGGCCCCCGTCGAGGTCGACGCGGCCAGACACCGTCGCAGATTGGCGCTCATCTGGTCAGATTGGTGGCCGCTGCCGTCGCCGACGTGCCACTCTGACAAAGACTGGTCAGATTGGTGGCCGCTGCCGTCGCCGACGTGCCACTCTGACAAAGACTGGTCAGATTGGTGGCGGGTCGCCGACGTGCCACTCTGACAAAGACTGGTCAGATTGGTGGCGCCGCGCTGTCGCCGACGTGCCACTCTGACAAAGACTGGCAGATTGGTGGCGTGCCGTCGCCGACGTGCCACTCTGACAAAGACTGGTCAGATTGGTGGCCGCTGCCGTCGCCGACGTGCCACTCTGACAAAGACTGGTCAGATTGGTGGCCGCTGCCGTCGCCGACGTGCCACTCTGACAAAGACTGGTCAGATTGGTGGCCGCTGCCGTCGCCGACGTGCCACTCTGACAAAGACTGGTCAGATTGGTGGCCGCTGCCGTCGCCGACGTGCCACTCTGACAAAGACTGCGCCCGGCCGACCGGAGGCCTGACGAGACGTCGTCCATCACTGGGAGAGTAGTTAGCCGACGGTGCCCTCAGTTCCCTCAGCCTGGCTGCGGTGATGTCACCTTCCCGTGCCCAGAATAGGCGGCCGATTACAATGCTCTCTGGATGCCGCATGGCTTCCATCCAGGAAGAAGCGTTGCTTGGTTCGTGAACGAATTGAATCATAAGTAGCTGCTCATTTTTTCCTGGATCACCGGTTCGGGATTGTTGTTTTTAGCATAATTATTAACGTATGGAATAAAATAGGAGAAGAGGATCATTGAATAAATTAAGAGAATATACAGAGGCGCAGTCAGGGGGGGGGGGGAGGGGACCAGCCCTCCCCCATAGCAACCAAAAATGCACCAGGTAAAGCAAGACATTTTCAGATTTTTACTACGCAAAACCAAACATCTAATAACATTTTTTGGTTAGGTCCCCCTTAAAATCTTGGCTGTGCCACTGAAAATATGGCGATATGTTGACATAGAAAACAATTGGATAGCTTATTCAGGATAACTACATCCAGTGACTACCATTGTCTGGTTCGAAAAAAAATGATATTCATATACCTAGGTGTTTTCTTGGCATTTGTCGTCCATCGAAGTTCTATGTATTCACCACCAAGTGCAGGAAGACTGGGGATAACAGGATCATCAGAATATCACTTGCGATTGCAAATGTGATTTGTATCTCAAATATCTGCTGTCAAACTTCAGTTTTGAGATCATGGCCTGCTAGGCTGCAGGACATGGTATTTTGATGTCATGTGTTTCAGTGTGGGTGGAGTTTTAATGTCACCAGCTGGTACTACTTGTGTTGATCTAAAGAGAATACACCGTTTTCTAAGTGCTCTTTGGATATACGATGTCTTTTCCGTACCAGCTATAAACACAACGTGAAAATGAATTTTCTCGGAACAGCCTGAAGAGGCTAAGCTTAAACTTCAAATTCTAAAACTCCAGTTATCCACCAGAAAAATGTGGTGTAACAAAGCAAATATAAAATATAAAATAATCATTCCGATCCATGTTCCACGTCAAGAGCTTGAAAATACGTGGTTCTTTTTGAAGCGATGCATATATTTGCCATCCTCTGCATTGCTTTCTTTACGTTCTACTTCCTTCACCTTGGAAAAAACAGTCAGAAGTGAGAAAAAAACGCATGCCTGGGTCCCATATTAATTTGTGGTGCAATGTCTCTTGCCATGTGGTGGCTGTTCTCGCCTCACGTTCACGCAGAGACTACGTGTGCGCCAAAATTTCACCCGCCGCGACATACCAAGAAAACATCCGTGTTGAGAAAGAGACCATTGAATGACGTTAAATGAAGAACTTATGTAAAAATTGGGCTGTGTTTCTCGCAAATCGAAAGAACTAGATGAGCGAAAGATCACGCTGCCCAGTGGCGACATACCAAAAAAACATCCGTGTTGAGAAAGAGACCATTGAATGACGTTAAATGAAGATCTTATGTAAAAATTGTGCAGTGTTTCTCACAAATCGAAAGAACACGGTAAATGAAAAATCACGCTGCTCAGTCAGTACGAAATAAGTCAAAATATAAATATGAGTTTGTTCGCAACACTGAACATTGCTATTCATTGTCTTCTAATATTTTCTTTCTTTCCTGATGATGCCGAGAGAGCCCTTTTCCCAACTATCTAAGCATACGAATATGCTTACCTTTCATATAAGCTAAACAAACCTTAAATATACCTTATATAAATACCTTACGTTGCAAATATACATGGCATTCCCTCCACCAAGTCCCACCAGCGTTTTTAAGCTTAAGCATTACAGTTATGGTGATGCATGAAATAACAACACCTCGGAAGCACCGCAACAGCAGGCACCGCTCTGCATCCTACAGCTTCCAAATTCAATCAATTCATCAACAAGACCACTGACAAGATTTGCCTTGTTGTTGGTGTTTGTTGTGATTTGGCAGTGTTATGATGAAATTATGGAAGACGTGTCATGATTATGCCCATTGATGTATTATTAATGTTACAAATAATACATGGCACATAGTTTGGTTATGTTTGCTCCTCCTGTATGCATATCCTATTAAAGGTGCAGTCGCGGCCAAAACTACTGCTTACTCCGCCCTCCAAGATTCCTCCTAGTTGATTGAGATTGCCACTTCGCTTGGCTGGAACCACTGGGCATTCTACCGTGTCAGGAAAACGTGCAGTTATCGATGGCGTGCCTGGCGCATTTCATGTCCTGCTTATGGTGTCATGTCTTGTCTTTCATCGAACACGTTCCTCTTTCGTCAGTGGTCCTTGTACTGTCTAAAGATCCACCTTCAGATTTCGATTGATCCGGCGCCAGTTTTCCTCAGCGTTCAACGTAGGCGACTGGCGCCTGTCAATCTGTGCGGACCTGATGAGCGCAGTTGTCTTGCAGAGGTACTAAGATAGCACGGGCCACGGGTGTCCGCGGTGTTCCAGTGTCTGTGAATGATGCCAATATTTACCATCAAGTTTGTGTGCGAACGCGTATTCTCCGAATGTGCCTTTTGAGCAACGACAATTTTTACGACGACCAATTTTTAAACGATGAAGCTTTACCAAATATGAACAGCGCTTTCATCCTGGTTCTGAAGCCTCGTGACGATGTGGATAGTTGATATTTATGCTTGCGTCTGTTTCGAATTGTGAAGTTATTGGATATTTATGCATGCGTCAGCTTCAACTTGTGAAGTTATTGGGGATGTCTTAGCCGCTGATCTTGCAATTCAGTACGTGGTGTGCTAGTTTGCTCCTCCGACCGGTACTATGTAACTGAACTGTACGCTTTTCTTCTTCTTTTCTTCATGCGCCTCCACAACACAGCGATTAATGTAAGATTATCAACATCATCGATAGGTAATGCAAGTTTGGCTGCCAGTTGGCGAACTCATTGTTACCCTGCTCCCTATACCTCCGACTTCAGGTTATGGTTGTAGTTTGGTAAAGTTTTCACAGACGACGCTAAAATGGCATGCTTTGCTCGTCCATATCGGCCAGGGCTGATTCCACCGGGACGGAAGAATGATTCCCCGCCGGGGGGGTTGTAGGCCACAGTGGAATTAATCCACTGGATAGTGTACATATACACCAAGATGTGCGACGCACGGTGTACTTTGGGATCGAGGGCTGACCAGGGATGGGCACAGTGGATAAATGGAGAAGAAGCCGACAGTGTTGGCATCATTATTTTCCCGAAGGTTATGCTTCCACAGATTGCCATGCGCTGCCTGCAAAGGAGTAGCGGAAGCACGGGGAAGTATGTGCAAGCTGGTGGTGGGCGGTGTGAGATCGGCATGTTCCACCGATTTCGTGAAGGAAAATGGATAGCGAGTGGATCAGCTACGACAGCGACGAGTTTCAAGTTGAATAGTGCACAGTCGGACTCCAGATGCACGTGCCAATGTGGTGACGTCGAGCTGCAGGCGGCGCCAGCTGTTGGAAGGTGTTGCAGTCTGCCGCCTGCCGCTATATTTACGCGCTGGCAAACGGCGTGAGCGAGACGCCTCGCCGCCGCCGCCACCGCCACCGCCACCGCCACCGCCACCGCCACCGCCACTGCCGCGCGACCGGCGACTATTGATTCGTGGCCACAGCCGTGGTCGCTCCGTCGCTGGACGGCCGCCTGCCGTGCTGTAGCTGCATCGGGTGCCGGCCAGGTCGTTCCGCTACTCTTCTGACCGGTCAGTGTGACCCGTGGGCAGACCCCCGTCCCCCGGCGCGGGCCGGCCGTGGCCAGGTTGCGGTGACCGCGTCGAGGTCACAGGCTCGGGTGGCGCGCGCAGCGCCGCGCCGCCGGCCCGCGCCGAGTCAGCTGGTGCGCGTGCTGGTCGGCGTCGACGATTGCTGCTGGTGTGGCTGGTGTCGACGGCGACCTGCGGCCACGACACTGGTGAGTGTCGTGTGAGGGCGCTGGCGATCCTGGCGGGGTCAGCCGGCGGCGAACTGAGGTCATCCGGTGGCCGGCAGAAGTCACAGGTGAGACGGTGTCAGACGGAGTCGACCAGCTGAACACGGAGGTCAAAGGTGACAGACGGTGTCAGCGGTAACACGGGTACAGCGTGGCGACAGGCTCCTCTGAGCGGCGGCGCCGGTGGAGCCAGTCGAGGTCACCTATAGTCAGGAGACCCACGCGGCAGACAGACAGCAAAGGTGACACACAGAGTCACCGGAAGTCACCAGACAGAGGTCAGAGTTAACACGGCGTCCTCTGCCGACAGGCGCCTCTGAGTGGCGGCGGCGGTGGCGGCTGGTTGTTGGAGGTGACCTGAGGTCGTCAGACAGAGGTCAGAGTTAACACGGCGTCCTCTGCCGACAGGCGCCTCTGTCGGGCTCAGCTGAGCAGAGGCACGTGGCTGTGGTAGTGAGCAGCGCCGCCGGCGGTCTGCTGCTGCTGGCCACCGCGCTGGCTCTGCTCACCTGGCGCTGCCGAACCATGAAAAGGAGCAGCGAGAAAATATGCAGTAAGTGCCTGCGGCTCTGTGTAAGTGCGTGGCTCTGTGACTGCTGACACCACTGTGGTTCTGCCACTGTAACCCTGAGACTGCTTTGCTTAGCTCGAGACAATGTGGCGATCATCCGTCCCTCCCTCTCAATTTTTGTTGCGTTAGCCGATGAACTGAACTGTACATCGGGCTGAAAATTGGTACATGTTTGGTTTGAGGTATTCAGTTGAAATGAAGTGAAGTGAAATGAGGATTTTTTTTCTCGACATTTTTGCTATGTTTTCTTTTTATTACAAAAGACGTATTTATTGGGACATGCTATGATCAAAGACAACATAATCTTACTTGATGACCAATGACCTGCGGTCAGGTCATCCAGCTATGGTAGGTAGATCTACGCCCCATTCAACACTACCAAATAAGGTATTGTCCCAATAAAGGGAAATACACTAACAATGAAACGTTCTTGTTGTGTGTATGGTTGCTAAGTTCCAGTTTAGCACAAAGGAAGTATCCCATGATGATTACAAAGAATAAGACATTACCTGAGGGCACACGAAGTAACCATAGGTACTGCTTTATTTTACGAACTTGCTTTGTATCCTCTGGTCGAACTCAGGGTGCAATTTTGTAGGAGATTTATCGCTGATATTGTTCTGGAATGCCAAAATTTAACTATTGCTAAAATAAAAGCAGTGATAAAGTTCGTTTTGACGTACCGTGACGTTTAGCGGTAGTTCATAACGAAAAACTATGGTGGAGGCGAATTTTTATGGTCCCCGTGAGCTCAATATTGACCCTATAGGTCAGACATTTCATGCATTTTCAAGACTTGCCTAGATGTATTCAGTGACAGTTTTTTGGTGATTCTAAGGAGCAGCAATTTTCCCAATATCCCAGCAATATCCCAGTTTAGTGACCCCACTTCATCCATCTACCCTGGCGAAGTTTGATTTGTCAACTGTCACGGCATGGGTAGAGCCCGTTCTGAAACACTCTAACGCATCCACCATGCTCATGAATGGTTGACGTTGGGACATAATTATCTTCGTACCTTTTTTCTTCCTGGATATATATATATATATATATATATGTGTGTGTGTGTGTGTGTGTGTGTGTGTGTGTGCGTGCGTGCGTGCGTGCGTGCGTGCGTGCGTGCGTGCGTGCGTGCGTGCGTGCGTGCGTGCGTGCGTGCGTGCGTGCGTGCGTGCGTGCGTGCGTGCGTGCGTGCGTGCGTGCGTGCGTGCGTGCGTGCGTGCGTGCGTGCGTGTGCGTGTGCGTGTGCGTGCGTGTGTGTGTGTGTGTGTGTGCATATGTAGTGACTTTTTGTAACTGAAAAACGTCAAAGCAGTAGCGTTAGCAAAATACTTCGAAGCAGAGTGCACGTGCGATATGTAGATCCAGTAATATTGTGTCAGCTGATTGCTCCAAAACAAAATAGAGGTTCATCCCCCTCCTCAGCGACCACATTGTAGCTATTGGTACACCATGCATTCACATGCAAGTGGTGGCATCCGGCTTGTCTGCTGCAGTCTCGCCTGACCATCCCGTCCCCGAGTGACCACGGCCGCCCCAGTAACGGTTCTGGCTCAGCAGAGGTACATACACCAGTTGGGTGGGTACGGAGGCATGTGCGTCGGTGACGAGGATCGGGTGCTGGGGCTCCGATGGCAGATAAGGCATGCCTCGCCTAGTTCCTGAGTCCTTTCATCACTGCTACTGATGGAACCATGTCGTCGGCTTGGTAGTGTAGGAAATTGCTATAAGAAGGTCAATCCACTTCACAATCACGCAAATGAATTCAAAGCTGCTTGGGAAAATAAGAATAATTTGGTTAGTTCTAACTCGCTGTACCGCACTCTTAAAATGATGATCAAATTGGATGCATATTCTGAACATCGTGCAGACATTCTTTGAATTTTCGGACACACACTTATGAATTGTCGATAGGTATGAATTATCTGATGAATGCATATACTTTCATATCGCTGGATATATTGGACTGTAGGGCCCTTACCAGGGTTGAAGCCACCTTATTATGCATGACGGCAATACATACAGACATGGGTGGAGTTTCCTACGCATTGTCCACCTTGGTCCTACCAACTTCTTGCTCCCTTAACATGGGACCCTATGGGGTGAGCCTCACCAATCAAATTGGCAGCACTCATTTCCTCCATGCATTGGTCCCACGAATAATTTTCCAGATTCTCCGCCCATGTCCACAGGTAGGGCTGGATATTTCTCGCGAAACCAGGGGGTCCAAGTCCTTATCTTCAAGAAATATGTTCAGATTTAATAGAGAAAATGATAAAATAACACTGGCAGTAGTACCAAACGAGGGGGTCCAGACCGCTAGGTAACCATACGACTGGGGAAAGCAAATCGGCTCATGTACGTCCGGTGCCATTCGGGGATGGCTATTTACGTTATTCCTACCCGTGTATCGCGTGCACGCATTGCGTATGGAAGTGAGTGTTGGTGGTGTGGTGTCTACCATGTTTTTGCTAGTTTTGTGGGGTACATATATTTAAACAGCAATTGAAGTAGTTCTGGGTGCTTGTCACCCAGAAGCGACGGAAAGGACAGGGTGATACCCTCTTTTTGGCAGAAGGCCGAAGTGGTTGTTTTGGGCGTTTAAGCTACTACAGTCTAGCACCAAAATATGGCCGTGATTTCAATGGTTGAACTTGCAGGCCGGGTCAAAGGTCAATGTTTCAAGAAAATATGCCATTTTTTGGTAAAACCACGCCTGGAGAAAGCGTACACTGCTACACAATTGGTGATCACGTATTGTATTAGTTTATATTAATCCGTGTGTACCTCCAGCGATCTATTCCGATAATAGGTCATATGCTTTGATCATCTCAGGTAAAGGTCAAATGAAGTGAACCTGCTATTGGTAGTGTAGTCAAGCGGAATCCCTAACCCACCAGTCTGGAACGAGCGGCATGTTTGAAAGGTTTGGGGCTTTATGGTTTTCCAGTCGCCAAATTTTGATCCGCAAGTGGGCCAAATTTTTGCCCTGCATAATGAGCTACTGGATAAACACAAGTACGGTGTTCTGCAGCCGTGGAATGTCGATGACACGATGATGACACGATGACGATGACATATCGAACGAACACAAACCCACAATAACGCTGGCTACGAAAGGGAACAAGCAAGTGGGAAGAATGACAAGTGCCGAGACAGGACAAAACTGCACGGGTGTACTGATGCTCGCTGCCGGTCACTCACTCGCTACAAGGTGACGACAGCCGGTCACTCACTCGCTACAAGGTGACGACAGCCGGTCACTCACTCGCTACAAGGTGACGACAGCCGGTCACTCACTCGCTACAAGGTGACGACAGCCGGTCACTCACTCGCTACAAGGTGACGACAGCCGGTCACTCACTCGCTACAAGGTGACGACAGCCGGTCACTCACTCGCTACAAGGTGACGACAGCCGGTCACTCACTCGCTACAAGGTGACGACAGCCGGTCACTCACTCGCTACAAGGTGACGACAGCCGGTCACTCACTCGCTACAAGGTGACGACAGCCGGTCACTCACTCGCTACAAGGTGACGACAGCCGGTCACTCACTCGCTACAAGGTGACGACAGCCGGTCACTCACTCGCTACAAGGTGACGACAGCCGGTCACTCACTCGCTACAAGGTGACGACAGCCGGTCACTCACTCGCTACAAGGTGACGACAGCCGGTCACTCACTCGCTACAAGGTGACGACAGCCGGTCACTCACTCGCTACAAGGTGACGACAGCCGGTCACTCACTCGCTACAAGGTGACGACAGCCGGTCACTCACTCGCTACAAGGTGACGACAGCCGGTCACTCACTCGCTACAAGGTGACGACAGCCGGTCACTCACTCGCTACAAGGTGACGACAGCCGGTCACTCACTCGCTACAAGGTGACGACAGCCGGTCACTCCCCCCCGATGCTCGTATTTCTGTTGGCACGGATGAATGAATCGCCCAAGAACGGAGCTCCGCCTGGAACGGTGGATGCTTGCATCAGGTTCGGTTGAACTGATCAGGATTGATTCCTGGCGTGGCTTTGGCACTTTATAGCTGCCGTGAGGCCCTGTAAGAGCAACAGGCGTCTCATCATTCTAGATGGACACTTCAGCCACTGGAGCCTTCACGCAGTGGGCCTCACCAGAGAGCATGGTATTGGCGTGGTGGTGTCCACGCGCCGCCGCACCACATCCATCGGCTGCAGCAAATGGATATCGACTGGCTCAAAAACATCCAACACGGCGGCAGACAACTGGATGACAGCGGCATCCGGCCGTTCGACAACGCAAAGTTCAGCCGTGACGACTTGGCTGCGTCATTTCCGACTGAAGAGCCTGAGGCTGAGGCCGGAACTGCGAGCCGCACCCGGACCGAGCGCCCTCAGCACCCACCGTCCGGGCCGTCCGGTGTCGGACTGTGAGCCGCACCCGGACCGAGGGCCCTCGGCACGCTCAGCCCAGATCATCAGGTGCTGATCGGTTACTCGGACGGCTATGCTCACCACCAAAAGCGTAAAAAAGAAGCGTTCGCGCGAAACACTGAGGGTCCCCACATCGTCGCCATTGAAGAAGTATTTAGAGGCCACCAAACGCAAACAAACAAGGACAGTCATGCTGAAGCGGAGGCAAGAAATCGGCAGCCAACCAATGACTGTCAACTAAGAAGAAAAGGTCGGCAGTGTGATGGACACCAACGACCGCACAGCACGATTTGTGCGTGACATGAAGCTCCGCTGACCCGGCGAGGAGTCGGTGCGATGTGACCTGAAGTGTGCACTAAGTGGGTGTGTTTCGTGCGCAGATTGTAGCGTGGCGTGTGCACTAAGTGGGTGTGTTCCGTGCGCCGATTGTAGCGTGGCGTGTGCACTAAGTGGGTGTGTTCCGTGCGCCGATTGTAGCGTGGCGTGTGCACTAAGTGAGTGTGTTCCGTGTGCCGATTGTAGCGTGGCGTGTGTACTAAGTGGGTGTGTTCCGTGCGCCGATTGTAGCGTGGCGTGTGCACTAAGTGGGTGTGTTCCGTGCGCCGATTGTAGCGTGGCGTGTGCACTAAGTGGGTGTGTTCCGTGCGCCGATTGTAGCTTGGCGTGTGCACTAAGTGGGTGTGTTCCGTGCGCCGATTGTAGCGTGGCGTGTGTACTAAGTGGGTGTGTTCCGTGCGCCGATTGTAGCGTGGCGTGTGCACTAAGTGGGTATGTTCCGTGCGCCGATTGTAGCGTGACGTGTGCACTAAGTGGGTGTATACTTACTCTCCGGACCTCATTGAAAGTCGGAGTACGGAAACGTTTGCTTATTTCGTGCCGTGCCTCTGAGACTCTCTGAGCCTCATTTGAAGTTGAAGATAGAAAACGTGCATCTATTGCCCGCCGTGTTCAGGAGGCTCTCCGAACCTCATTTGAAGTTGAAGGTAGAAAAGTCTACTTATTACTTCCTGAGTTTAAGAGACTGGTTACTGCATTCATTTACCGATAAAAAGTAAGTATTTCTCATGTTTGTCACCTGGCGTGACTCCTTTGCGCTGGTAAGAGGAGACACGTGTCTCCCACGCTCTGCGACACGTGCAACACCGTTGTACTATCGCACTATTGCACGCCAGCACATTGTCACTAACATTGTGTTACATTAACATTGTCAATTTCTACGTCACGGTACCAGTGTCCTGGAATTCATTTTCGTATCGTGGAGAGTAGCAGGCGAAGACGTCAAAACTTCCGATGGCGTCGAAACAGCTTGAGAGTATAATAGGAAAACATGCGAACAAAAATCGATATTGACAGAAGGAAAAGGTGCGGGAAAAAGTTGATATTGACAGAGGAGGACATGATCTTCTACCAAGCACTAGTGAAGTTATCTAGTCTTCCGAAAATCGCAGGTGGTGCTTTTGCATGGCCTTGTGGCTTATAGGTTGTGCTTTTCCATGCATCCCCAGAGGCACTGATATTAAGTTTTTAAAAGCTAGGTGATGCCCAGCCACTCATATGTGGTGCTCAAGAATATACCTGTTAGCATCGAAGCTCATCCCATGCTACCAAGGTTTTGATAGCTCTGATGTCAGCAATCGACTGTGATGAAAACGTAGCAGCCACTGCAGTCGTATGTTGTGAGGTTTCTTGGAACTCAATTCAGGACGTCCGCCGCCTGCAGGAGGTCAAACAAGTTCCGGATACGTGTCGTTTTCCACGTAAATTTCGAAATTCCAGGACATCGCATAGCACCTACCACACGCCTAGCGACACCTGCCACACGCTCTGGGGCGACAAGGCGAAACCTGCCACACGCTTCTAGGTAGTCCAATGACACCTGTCACCCGCTTGGGACCGACACACGTACTCATCCGTTCGGGAACGACACGCCCCCACCTATCATCAGCTCGGGCATGACACACCTACACCTCATCCACTCGGAAACGACACACCCGCACCTCTCATCCGCTCGACACATCCACACATGTAATCTACTCAGGAACGACACACTCACGTATCTCATCCGCTCCGTAGCGACACACTCACTTATCTCATCCGCCCCGGAACGACACACTCACGTATCTCATCCGCCCCGGAACGACACACTCACGTATCTCATCCGCCCCGGAACTACACACTTACGTATCTCATCCGCCCCGGAACGACACACTCACGTATCTCATCCGCCCCGGAATTACACACTTACGTATCTCATCCGCCTCGGAACGACACACTCACGTATCTCATCCGCCCCGGAACGACACACTCACGTATCTCATCCGCCCCGGAACGACACACTCACGTATCTCATCCGCCCCGGAACGACACACTCACGTATCTCATCCGCCCCGGAACGACACACTCACGTATCTCATCCGCCCCGGAACGACACACTCACGTATCTCATCCGCCCCGGAACGACACACTCACGTATCTCATCCGCCCCGGAACGACACACTCACGTATCTCATCCGCCCCGGAACGACACACTCACGTATCTCATCCGCCCCGGAACGACACACTCACGTATCTCATCCGCCCCGGAACGACACACTCACGTATCTCATCCGCCCCGGAACGACACACTCACGTATCTCATCCGCCCCGGAACGACACACTCACTTATCTCATCCGCCCCGGAACGACACACTCACGTATCTCATCCGCCCCGGAACGACACACTCACGTATCTCATCCGCCCCGGAACGACACACTCACGTATCTCATCCGCTCCGTAGCGACACACTCACTTATCTCATCCGCCCCGGAACGACACACTCACGTATCTCATCCGCCCCGGAACGACACACTCACGTATCTCATCCGCCCCGGAACGACACACTCACGTATCTCATCCGCCTCGGAACGACACACTCACGTATCTCATCCGCCCCGGAACGACACACTCATGTATCTCATCCGCCTCGGAACGACACACTCACTTATCTCATCCGCCCCGGAACGACACACTCACGCATGTCATCCGTTCTGGAATGACACCATGACATACTTGCAATCGTACCGACTTATCACGCCTTCTTGGCATCTTGATCATTTTGCCCTACATTTGTTGCACGGACCTATCGTCACAGTAATCGAGGCCAACATTTGCTTTCTACGTCATTACATGATGAGTGCTGTGATGTACAAGGCGGAAATGTAATCTTCGCCTGTGCACAACATTTTCTACCTCCTCCAGTGCAGGTGGGAGGAGGGGTGTTGGGACTCCATGGCGTTTCCAAACGGAGTGCTAGTGATATGAAAGAAACCAACATGTTGCACGTGATGAGATACCTTGAATCACAACTTGATTTCTATGTATCTGGCTACTGGTTGATTCATGTTTTATGCTGGTTGCTGGTATGGCTGATATCTGAGGTCCGTTTAAAGTTTTTTTTTCTCGCAAAAACAAGTTAATATCCTGTTCGTACTTACCTGTGCAACGACAGCAACAAATGCACACTAGGAAACGATCAGCATGGTGTTATTCAGTATCTTGTACCGAGTACTAACAATGTGCGATGCGCTACATTTCAAACCACTGGCCAAGGATCAGATGAGGTCGAGTGTTGACGTCGTTGTGGAGACTTCCTTAACAGTGCAAGGAAGTGCTATTTTCCAGTAGCTGGGAGTCACAACGGATGCCACATTCAGTTTCAGCATGCATAGTGTCTTATAAGTTGAAAAAAACGTTATCCAGGGAAAATTTGGGTCAATGATCTTGAGTGACTGTACAAAGGTCAATGAGCCATGTAAGCAGGCTAGCTGAATTGTCCATCATCTTACCACATCCATCTATCCTATCAACCATTTGAGACCAAACGGTAGGTAAATTACCAATAAATCGCGATTTCGGCGCGAAAGAAAACCGCTACTATGTTCCGGTGTCACAGGTCAGTGACCTGACCGGAAATCTTCAGTTATTTTTACCATAAAGTCGTTGAGGAATGCCCCATCCATCGGGCCAAACGGCGGCACGATAACACCGGTCGTTTTTCCTCGGTTACAACAAAAAAAAATATTGGAGGGTTGCATCGACTTCCTCCAGATGCGGGCGGGGGTTAACAGCGACTCAGAGTTATGGAGGTTTGCATAGATAATCCCTGGCATGAGACGTGTTTTGTGTTGTTGCTTTAGGGAGTCACGTGCAGGTGCACTGCACGGTACTTGCACCGCACGTGCTATTTGCGTGCATGTGCGGCTGTGTTTGTGTGCTATAGTTTCGCAGGTGCATAGTGATTATAGTTCATTAGTTATGCTACTTATGACAATGTGTGGAGCCGAATACCGTCCCCCTCATCGGTTCTCCATATAACTTATACATGCTACAGTTATGCACAAGGAGCGCCTGCAAACTGTCCGTTTTTGTAAGAATTGTGAAGGTATATTGCTCTTAAATAAGTGTCTATTTGTATGAAAATAGAGCGTTCACTACGTGAATTGAAATTCCTATGGTGTATAATTATTGCTTGAACAAAGTAACGGAAATGGTCAGAAAGGGAAGGCGAAGATGCTATTTGTACAATAAAAGGTAATTAAGAATGGAAATAGTATGCAGTAATTAATGGAATGCATAAGCGTATGCAGTAATTAACCGAAATATGCAAGTGGTCCTCCATGAAGCCATGGCTGGGAAGCAGAATGGATCGAAAATGTGTTTCCTGCATGCAACATTTAAATGCTTAGCCCAGTAACCACCAGCAGTTGCCCGCATTACACCTACTTCCGGGCGGGGGGGATTATTACCCCTCCCATTTTGCTCTCGACCACCTAAAGAAACGCGGGTGGTTTCACCAGCGAGTAGTTTGATCTGTCAACTCTTCACGGGTGTCAAAAAATGTTCTTTCTCTAATAGGTCAGGCCAAAAGGTCCATGCAAATGCAAGGTGGAGGCCACGCGAAGGAAACATGGGAGCATTTTGTTACGCATTCGAAAGTAATCGTGCGGTAGCTTCCAAACTAAGAAGGATAGAACGATGGAACAAAGCCAAGCGGACTTGGAATGACGAATACCAATTATTGTGTCCAAAGGTTGGATGAAAAGTCAGGTAGTCGTATTTGGCTAGGCAATGTCACTCACTTTTAGAGATATGTTTTTCACACAAATCATCTATTTCTAGAATTTGTGCATTGCTGGGGTAAACGGAGCGCTAAATTTGGATTCAGCACTAAGAACTACCCTAGAAAGCAATTTGTTGCAAATAAGTGTAGAATTGGCCTTGTCAGATCATCTGGGTCCTTGACCTAAGATGACCTTGAAATAGCGTAAACATTAAAATGCGCGTAGAAGACATGTGAACTGATATAATAACAGCATGTGATATACTTGTCTACAAATGCCTACCAATGCCAATGCGGCAATTGTCTTTCGGGGGAGAAAAGCATTGGAGTACATTTCGGGTGATGCATCTTTGACCTGATCTGATATCAACAGGAAACGTGCCACACCTTTGTAAGACATGATCGGCTATCACGTATATTTCGGTTTTTGTGTTCTCGTATGTAGGCTGTATTCTGCACATGGAAACACAAATTACGTATTGGCATCAACCTGACCTTGGTACCTGACTGAGGGTAATCAATTATTTTGTTATATTTGTTGTCATTAAATATTCACACACTCATATACCAAATGTCGACGAGCCTTTCAAACCTAATATTTGACAAGCCTTGTAAATTTATCTAAAGAACGACACTTTTTTAAACTTGGTGACCTGAGTTTGGCCTCGTCTAGCTCGGTGACCCCGAATCATCGCGAATAAAATTTCATCAAGACATCCGCTATTCAATTGTCGGAAGGTAGGCTGCATTTGAGCCGACATCACTAGACGCTCCTGAGTTATCCCTGAAAAGCATGAGTGTGTGTGTGTGGGGGTGGAGGGTGGGGGGGGTAGCATTTGCACCATCTCCCCCGACAATTATAGAGGAAATGCTTCAGTTTTTAAAATAGGGGATCAGCTCGGATCAGACGTCTCGGGTGTCGGAACCAACGAAGATATGCATGAGATTATATTGAAAGTAAAACTGGTGTTCTTTCCTCTAAAATGCTGCATACTTTCCGGCACAATGCATGCCATCAAATGTTTTTTTTTACTCTTGTTCAACCTAAGTCAGCCAACACGACCTAACCTTTCGATTGTATTCAAGTACCTGAATTCAGAATAAGCGAACGATTCCGCATGGTCGTGGCACCGTCTCCGTCGTGGTGAATGTATGATATATCTCCAGGCCAGCTGCCCAGACGGTTATATGTGGCCGTGGCACCGTGGTGAATGTATATGGCTCCGGTGGAGCTGCCTGGCACCTCTACATTAATTACCGCAATCAAAATCTGTCAGAGGCGCTGGGTCCACTTAGTGCTGTCTTTGGCGCAGCGAAATGCATTAACTTGGCACCACCCTGTGTTTCTATGGTGTCAAATTTGACAGTGCACTCCGGTCCCGTGCCGTCCCGCACACGGATGCGCAAGCAAAATATCGGGAGGGGAGAGCACGCCACCTATTAACATTCCAGACCTCCATGAGATCGTGCTGATGTAACGATGTTTGCACTTTTCAGAACTGCGACAGGACGAGAAGGACCCATGGATGGAGAATACCTCTGGCAAAAGGTAAGCACCATTACGTGCAGGTGTCGTGTGCATATGGTTTATCTATGTATGAACTACTGTGGTGTCTATATAATTACCCCTCGCAGTGCTGGGGTTAAGTTGACCCCGTAAGACTTTTCTAATAGTGTTCATTATAAACCTAAGTGTAAACTGCAAAGCAGAAGCTGTTCACGATATCCCCTTGGAAGTCGGATTGAATCCCTATAATTGAAGAGCGCACCTTGTGTCAAATAAATGCGCCTTCAGAGTATTAAAGTCACGTAGCTACGATAGGTTAATGTCCGGTCACGCCCTCAATGCGGTTCTTAAACATACATCGAAATATTTGACATGAATTCATCGCGGAAGGCGGAATGGAAATGATCACCGAAAATAATCACCAAAAGCCGACTTTAGATGTCGATTAGCACAGAGGGCCAAATTAAGATTTGTGCTGTGAGAACGCTAAGGCATAATTTTGGCTGTAATTCACACTTGAAGAAACCGGAACGTCAAAGTTTCAAGTCATATCCTCTAATAATGTTGCTGGTTTAAAGCCAACATCAGGTCAGGTTTTTAAAGGTATGAATTGGCAAATTCCGAGGGTGCACGTGTCGCGGACCGTTCTGACAACTAAAATAGTCCTTTTGCAAAGTAAAGAAGGTTCGTCCAGGGTATACAAGGATGATTTGGTGCTCTGACTGATAATTTCTGGTTTCTTTAACGTCTTTTTCTCGAAGCAAAATGAAAGCATACATTTTGTTTTCCTTCGGAAGTTTTGAAAACAACTGAATAATACTTGTCTCTACCTTGGTGTCATTCATTGCCTTTTCCTGGACACAGCTTGTTTAAAAAACAGTCAAACTCAACAGGCTATGACATGTTACCTTGTACTTGACCCGGTCTAGATGGGTGACCCTGATCTTGGCACGTGACAAGGTGTAATAGCACGCCTTCAGTTCGCATCCTATGGACATCGAACCATGAAATAACATTTGCGTCACAACCAGGGTCTGAAAACTATGGCAACGATCGAATGACTGCACCCGGCGTCGGCTATATTTAGACTGGACCTGGAAGGTCAGCCAAAAGAGGCAGAAAATGTGCTGTGTAACTCGGAGAAGTTCAAGAATGGAGCTACGCCAAGCTGTTTACCACATTTCTATCTAGCCTATAACAAAAGTTAATGCGGCGATGGATCAGTTGACGCCCCCCCCCCCCGCGCACTGCGATGGGAAAGAAGTTTGCCGTACTGCGAGGGTTAAAAGGGCTGCAACACCATTTGCACCTCAACACTCATCAGTTATCATCCGAACTTCATTCCTGGTGTTCCATTCATTGGTTAATCCCGCAATCGCATTGGGTGTGTGAAAAGTAATTGTATACACGTTGACTTTTAGCTCCCAAAACACTTCATAGAAGATTATTTTTATAAGCACCTACCACCATGGCCGGAAGCGCTATGTGATGCGTTTTACCAGCACGTAGCATCAAGGCCGGAAGCGCTATGTGATGCGTTTTACCAGCACGTAGCACCAAGGCCGGAAGCGCCATGTGATGCGTTTTACCAGCACGTAGCATCAAGGCCGGAAGCGCCATGTGATGCTTTTTATCAGCACGTAGCATCAAGGCCGGAAGCGCTATGTGATGCTTTTTATAAACACCTACCATCAAGGCCGGAACCACTCTGTGGTGCTTTTGACCAGTGTGCTTCAGGTTTGAAGTACGCGTCTTCATGTTGGATGGCTGTGGTCGGAACAGCCGCGAGGCAGCCTGCTGGCACAGGATGCTGCGGGATGGACATGCTAAATTCCGCGCTGCGGGGCAGGACTGCATGTGATCTCGCCGCTCTCCGTCCGTTCATTTGTCAGCTGACTGACGTCACTAGCCGTACCGTCGCGTCTGCGGTCCCGTCGGCGGCTGCGGGGACGCCATGCCGTGTCGGCGCGGCGACGGCGGCACCACACGTGCTCCCGAACAAAGGCGCCGCCAGACGTGCCGCCCGTACTCCGTCTGTTCCCGGTCAGCGGGTTTGATTTGCTACAGACACCCAGTCGGTGCCCCCATGCGCCAGTCATGACACGGGGCACGCGACCCTTTGCACGCCCCACTTGTTCAAGTCGACACGGACGGAAGTGTGCAGAGGGGAGCGTGCAGCAGCGTGCATGATGCATGATGGAGCCACGCCAGGTCGGCGCCGCGCTAATTCGCGGCTGGCGCCATCGACCACTCGACCCCCAACCCCCCACCACTATCGACCACTCGACCCTCCCACCCCTCACCACTATCGACCACTCGACCCTCCCACCCCTCACCACTATCGACCACTCGACCCTCCCACCCCTCACCACTATCGACCACTCGACCCTCCCACCCCTCACCACTATCGACCACTCGACCCTCCCACCCCTCACCACTATCGACCACTCGACCCTCCCACCCCTCACCACTATCGACCACTCGACCCTCCCACCCCTCACCACTATCGACCACTCGACCCTCCCACCCCTCACCACTATCGACCTCACCCGATTGCATGCATCACCACCGCACTCAACAATTGGGTCCGTGAGTGCTGGCTATTTTTTGGCGAAAGAACTTTGGTTGGGGTACAGACGTATTTTTGAATCCATAGGAAAAGGTTGGATATCTGAACCGAAAAGGAGTAAACAATTAATTCAAGTGCGTGTTTATGGGGTGTTGCCAATCTGTGGTTTGTTGAACGTGCACTGGCCTTGTTTCGTCTAAGATCGCTAGTCCGGTCTTAAATGCATTGCCGATGTGTTAAGCTCGGCCGACAGCGACCTTTTTCAGCTTTGTGGTGTTGAATTTCGGGTCACACTAAACGTACTCGTAAGCCAAACGAGCAACACGCCGTATACTCTGAAGGCAGAACAGGCAGATCAACCATAGCAGTTTAACAACATGGAAATTATGGGTCATCATACGGAATGCGTGCCAAAAAAGAATCAGAATGGCCCCGGCCCATTAGAATCAGGTATGTTTTTGTGTTGCTGTCTACCACAGGCACACAGAGTCTGCCTTAAAGAACAAATTCTGATATTTAATATTAGACATTGTTATTTCCGCGCATAAAAGAGTAGAAATGGCTAAAAACCTGGTAAGACCTCCCTGTGATGTCTTAAGCCATGTCTTACCATTGTCAGGATCAAAGTGCCCACTGCACATAATCTACATGGCTTTATAAGATTTCCCATTGCGAATTTTCGCGGAAAACCACCAACAAAGTACCTGTCGCCGGCTCCAAAGTGGATGTTGCCCAGCTAAAAGTTGATGAGGCGCGATAAGAAAAATAAGCAGGGAACACCCTGCAGCGCCAATTTGACGTTACAGGTTCACAAGTTGGTAGTGTTGCAGCTGTGTCCACAGTATTATATTCTCCACTTATTACCGTGAATGTATTGGAATTTATCATTGCCACTGCAGAGTGACTGGAGCCTAACCTGGCTGACAGAGGCTGTGAAGTTATTATCGCTAAACTGTGACTGGTCATCATCATCATCATCATCATAACGTTTATTGCAATTATCTTTCAATTATGTTGGACATTCTCTCAGAGTGGTGCAGAAGCACTAGGTGCTTAAATCATGGCACCTATCTGAAGTTGTGGATTGACATTGTAGCAAAATTTAAACATTAGCACACTCTTCACAATCTGATATTTTCTAATATATCCCTAACCGCCGACGCCACAGATCACCCGTGAAGCCACCGCCCAATCCAGCATGGGTCGCGACCCCAATTTAGTGCAACTTTAGGCCATTATTAACTGGTTAGCAATGTTAGTTCATGTCAAATCTATGGGTTTCGAATAAAAAGTTGTGAAAATGGCAAGCCACCACCCAACCGTCGTTTTCGCTCAATCCGTCCCCATGTAGCAGGATACGAAGCTTGGTTAGTGGCTGAAATTCTGGAAAATTCTGGCAAAGATGTTGTGAAATGTTGTTGAATAGTTTATTTCGAGGGTCAATGTGATTTGGACAATCTAGAATTAGGTGCCGGACATTTTCGTTTTGGCAGCCGCAAGAACATTCGGGAGATGCACGTTTTTGGATTCGAAATAGATGGGAGTTTAGATGAGACATGTCAACCCGAAGTCTGGTATGAAGGGAGTTGCCTTTTTTATCCAAAAGTGTAGAATTTTGGTGGACTGGGCACACCGAACTGCTGCGTAATCGCTTTCTTGAAGGAGATGTGGGGGAGGCAGCGTGTGCTTTCGCTTAGGCTGTTCCAAAGACGTCCGGTAGCTGGGAAGAACGATTTTTTAAAGGATGATGTATGGTTTGCAGCTAATGTGTGATGGCTTGCGTTACGAAGTTCCCTGCCTATTTCGTGCACACGTGTTTGAGGTATGATAGTACTGATATAGTTTGGTGTGTTCTGTTCCGAGTCGCTTAATTTATGATAAAGTATCAGCTTGTGTATGCGTCGTCTGTTATATAGTGAGGTCCATCCTAGGTCGAGTCGAATTTTGTCAGTAGATGATCTAAAGAGTGTCGCGGTTACTAGCCGTCCTGCTCTGGCTTGTAGAGTCTCTAGTCGTGTTGCATCTTGGATCGTAATTTGTCCATCGTAAATAACATCACAATAGTCAAAATGAGGTCTGATGTATGTGGTGTATATCTGATCTAGAATCGGTCTGGGTATATATTTTGCAATAGGATAAAGTGGACCAAGTGCTCTGTTAATTTTTTTGCAAATTATGTTTATGTGCTCGTGAAAGCGAAGATCGTGGGACAGGGTAAGTCCGAGATGGGTATGTGTGTCATGTATTGGTATGCTATCGCCTCCAAATATTAGTGCTGGCGGGCTGTGCTGACGTTTGTGCGAAAATGTTTGTTGAATTGTTTTCGAAGTGTTGAAGGTGATTGCCCATTCTTGGCCATATTTATGTATTTCGTCTAAGTCACGTTGAAGTGTCCGTTGCACAGCGTTAATGTTAGCAGTCGTGTGAGAGGCATACAGCGAAGTGTCATCAGCGAATAAGAGAATGTCATGTGATGTACGTTTTGAAAGTTCATCAAGATACATTAGTGATAATAAGGGTCCTAGGACAGAACCTTGTGGGCATCCGGAATTTATAATTTCGGTCGTTGAAAAAGCATCACCGATCCGTACTCGTTGTCTTCTGTTTAGTAGATATGATTGTAACCAGTTATGGAGTGAGTCAGTAAGTCCGAATTGATTTTTGCATTTGAAGAGGAGCCCTTTGTGCCAGATCTTATCAAAATAGCGGGAAATATCGAGATAGATGGCAGTAAAATCATGTCCAGAGTCCAGTGATTTGTACAGGTTGTGCGTCAGGTACAGTAGCTGCTTTTCTGCGCTGTGGCTGCGACGATACCCACTCTGTCTATCTGTAAGTAGAGAATGTTGAGTAAGATGGCAGTAGATATGTCGATAGACGATCTTCTCGAATATTTTTGACAATGCTGAGAGAATACTTATGGGACGATAGCAAGTGTAGTCTGATGGTGACCCTTTGTGTTTGTATACTGGTCTAATGTCTGCTTCTTTGAATCTGCTGGGGTAAATGCCTTCCGCAAGTGATTTATTGAATAACCTTGAGAGAGGTTCTGAGATTATAATGGCAGATAATTTTAAAAGTTTGACTGGAATTTGATCTGGACCAGTGGATTTATTTGCACTTAGGGAATTAATTATTCTTAGAACTTCCTGTTCGTCAGTTTGAATACTTCCCAGAGTAGGCACTGTAGTCGAGTTATCATGGGCTGGGACCGGATGTGCATCAGTTATGTTCAGAGTAGATTGTGAAGCAAAGTAATTATTTAGTAGCATAGCTTTGTCATAATCGTCTGTCAGTACATTTCCGTCAGGTCCTTCGAGCGGTGGTATCGTATCTTCTCTGGTTCGTCCTGCTAAGGCATGCAGTGTTTGGTGATATTTGTAGGGGTCATACTTGTGATCTATGAGCTTTTGCACTTGCCGTTGTATATGTTGTTTTTTTAATTGTCTATTCATGCTGGTCACTGTGTTCCGTTGACATCTCCAGAGGTCCCAGTCGCTATCGCTGTTACTTTGCCTCGCATGCCGAAAGAGTCTGTCTCGTTTTCTAATATTACGTTTAAGCTCACTTGTTAACCACGGTTTTTGAAGTGGCCTCTGTGGTACAGTTCTCATGGGAATACATGATTTGGCAGCGGTTAGAATGGCAGATATATACTGGTCAGTTGCAGTGTCCAAGTCATTGTCCAAGAATTGATCCCAATTCGTGTTTTGTAGCAGTGTAGTTAGTCGTGCTGGGTCTAGTCTTGTGTAATCCCATATTGTTTTGTAAACGCCGCGGCTTGGCTGTGGAGGAAGGATACTAAGTGATACCATGATGGGAAAGTGATCCAAGTGTGAGAAGGGGGACATGATTCGGCTTCCAAGAACGATATCATTGTTAGTAGTAAATATAAGATCACGTAAGTTTTGGCAATTTTCGGCTAGTCGTGTTGGCTTGTCAATAAGTTGAGTAAGGCTTAGCATGTTAGCGGTGTCTCGAAGTTTGTGGTCGAAGTGTGTTATGCCACTGTGTGCGTACAGCAGCGGATCTAGATAGATATTCCCTGCATTAAAGTCGCCTAATACGAGTGTCGACGTCGGTGAGTGAGTCTGTGCTAAGCTGATACTTTCGGTGAAGCGATCGATAAATAGTTGTAGCCGTTCGGAATTAAGATTCGGAGGTAAGTAAAGGCAACATATGAGCAGAGTGGATTCCTGAATTTTAACTTTGGCCCAAATCCATTCCTCACCCTCTATTTCTAATTCACTGAGCCTTTTGATCGACAGTGATGCATCTGCATATAATGCAACACCGCCCCCTTTTCTATTCCTATGGCGTAATAATACATGATATCCGTTAAGCTTGTACATAGATGGATTGATTGCTTCATCTAGCTTAGTTTCCGTTAATCCTAGGATCTTAATACAGTTATTTTCAACCAATTGCTGCAGTTCATCTTGCTTATTTCCTGCAGTAATACTGTTAATATTTACGTGACAAATATTCAATTCCCGTGGTAACATAGGTGCCCCTTTGTTTTTTTACTATTGCTTATATTCCTATTTAGTACTACCTTATCCGTGAAAGTGGTGTGAAAAGCTTGAAGTGAATGTAGAAGACTGCAGTTAGGCACGGTCCTTGTGGAAGCCGGTGAGGTGGTAGGCAAGTATAGGATAGCAAGACGATTACCAGCCGTTGGGTGCGTAATGCTAAGATCAGTTCCCGAGCGAGATGTGCGGTTCTGATAAGACGACACGGCAGGTCGGGTAGTGACTCGCAGCCTCAGATAAGGTGTTTGCAGCTGAGGGCTCAGGCGGGGACGCGACTCCATGCTCCGCTGAGCGGCGGCGAAACACAGACACATTAGTGTTCGTGGCAGTGGCAAGTGACACCAGGTTATTACTACTGTCATACTCCATAGACTAGGACACACTATTATCAAGAGCAAGTCTCCATAGGACTCAATTTGACCCGCACAACGTTAGAGACTAGCCAAGGCATTCAGAGGTCGAGGTACAGGTAAGACAAACATGTGTACACACATTCGCGCAACAGAGTTATCCTTAACAATTAAACATGGCACTCGTGTAATATATAAATCCTAACATAACATCCATAGCTCTTAATCAACTTAACTACAATGCTCCCAATACATGCTTTGGGTAAACAATAATGTCAGACCGACGGCAACTAGAGGCCTGACCCCGCGCTCGTACTGGCACCCTGCGACCTTGTCATACATTCAATGAAATATCACGTGACCGACCGACGGGCAAACGGGCCGGCGGGCAGACAGGCCGGCATGCAGACAGGCGCCGCCAGGCCGAGCGGTAGCGGGGGTCGGCAGCAGACTCCACAGCGGCGGGTACAGGGAGCAGTGCGACTTGAGTATTAATATCGCATTCAGCGCGCACTCCGACTCGAACCCCGGGCCCTAGTGACCAGCCTGTACCCGTCTGTAGCCGGGTCGGCTTGGGCACCAGCAGCGGCAGGAGCTGCGCGTTCCGGGGCGGTCATCTTGTGCAGGTCGTCTATGGATCGGATTACCTTTGTTGGCGCTCCTTCGTGTAGCCGAATTTTCATTCTGCCCCCGTCCGACCATGCCGAGTGAAGCTTCCCCTCCTTCTTCATTTGTCGAGCGACGTACAGAGTATGCTGATTTTCACGTGTTAGATTGTCAATTATGAAAATGTTCCTCACTGCGTCCGCCGCAATGGCCGTGCCACGAACTCCCCGCGACTTCCGAAGTTCTCCAGTAGAGGCTGGGGAGTGCTGACTGCGAAACTACGAGTGCTGTCCGACAGTGGACTAGACAGTTTGACTGCCGACACTACGAGTGCTGTCCGACAGTGGATTGGACAGCTTGACTGTCGACACTGCGAGTGCTGTCCGACAGTGGACTAGACAGTTTGACTGTCGACACTGCGAGCGCTGTCCGACAGTGGACTGGTTGGTTATTGGTTTTACGACACGTCGACCGTTGAGTCATATAGCGTCGCCAATCTCTCACGCCGATTGGTCGCGGGCGAAGAGTAGCGACAGATGAGACTCGAACCCACAATCTTTCGATTGTGAGACGAGCATCTTACCCCTAGACCACTCGTCCCCCCCCCGACAGTGGACTGGACAGTTTGACTGCCGACACTGCGAGTGCTGTCCGACAGTGGACTAGACAGTTCGCCTGCCGACACTGCGAGTGCTGTCCGACAGTGGACTAGACAGTTCGCCTGTCGACACTGCGAGTACTGTCCGACAGTGGACTGGACAGTCTGACTTCTTCACTCACCGTTAGTGCTGATGGACCGCGACCGTTCCACGGCCCATCGACGCTGACCCGACCCCTAATGGCCGACCTGACCCGACCCGGCCTGGGCGGTCTCCATAAATCACCGAGTGGGATTCATTATCGCCGAAATTAGGTCGTCGGCGGGGGTGGGGGTGGGTGTGGGGGCGCAGGGAGGTCGGCAGACCCGCCTGGATCGATGGCGCCATGCAGCTCGAGGCTGCGTCGCCTCGGTTTGGCGACTGCGTGCGGACGCAGCCGGTCGAAGCGGGTGGGTGCCCAAGGAAACGCCGCCGCTAAATCGACCGCATTAATGATGCAATGGATCGTCTACCGGGAAAGCCTGCGTGCTCAAAGTACATAATGGACATCCCCACGAGTGGCTATTGTTAAATTCAGTTTTCGTGCTGGCGTTTGTAGGCCGTGACCTATTAGACCGCTTTGGACGGCGGTGGTGGACCATACAGGAAGAGAGTGAGCCACTAAACACTGCTGAGGACGGCGGTGGTGGACCATACAGGAAGAGAGTGAGCCACTAAACACTGCTGCCTGTCGCTGGCTCAAATACGGAGGAACTGCACCGCCTTCTGTACGGTGTCTCAATCGTGGAAACCTAGACTCTGACGTTGGCACGCGGTTCTTAGTTCGTGTATTACGTCAACATGGATGGGGATTCTCGTGGGTTGGCCTTCTGAACCTTGGTTCGAAGCAAATTTAACACTAGCCCTATGACGCACACTAAATATTCCAGACCTAAAACATGCATTGCTAATATCCGCTCTCCAGACCGAGGGGAGGTCGCTACAGTGATTCGATGTGTCTTCCACACATCATGACCCTAGCCGCATATCATAGTACATTTAAAACACCAGACATAATAAGGGTTACCATGTACACTAATTAGGCACACATGTATGTTCGTCAACCGTACTGAGTTTGAAAGGGAATGAGTAGGGTGCTTTCTTGGCCAATCACGTTGGACAAAATGTCGTTCATCAGGAACAATAAATATAGTTTTTAAAAAATAAGTTGAAAGTCGACATTCAGATATCAAACAAATAATCCCTTTGATAATTACATGCACTTAAAGCTGCCTTTGAAAAGTTTCAGATTTAGCTCGACCCCGGTCTTTTCATTTAAGGCTAACGCTGTGCTTGTTGCACATATTTCGAAAACACCCGCATTGTTTGTTTATTGGGTCGTTTACGACGCATTTTGTGCACGATCACGGCTAATGGCGTCGCCCACTGTTTCGACAGCGGGCCGCGGATTTTGGAAATGTCCCGAGTGGTGCGAGTGTTGAACCCGGAACCTTCCCATCCAGAGCTCAAAACCTTAACCATTCGGCCATCCCGCTCCCGGGGTGGCCGAGACAAACACTCGCATGTATTTGCATTTAGTTCTCTTATCGTGCAGGTGCAACGTCGGGCAAGAAAAAGTCACTGGATATAAATGAGGAACAATACAACAATATAAAACAGGGACATGCCCCACGTGGGATCAGAAAGTTACGTACGACGTAACGTCGAAACAAGGCAATTAAAAACAAAATTTTGTGATGTTATCCGAAGGGATGAAACCGTAAAATAGGCGAGTGCATACGGAGTACCAAATTTATTTGTTACTTTGAAAAGGAATATATATATATATATATATATATATATATATATATATATATATATATATATATATATATATACATATATATATATATATATTTGTTTTCTTTTTTGCTGGTGTGGAATGGTTCTTGAAATAGCTCTGTTATATGTACCACTTGCCTTGCCACTTTAAAGTTGTTTGGAGGACAACCAGACCTGAGAGCACTACAAATCCTGAATTTCACCTGTTTACACGTCTTCTCACCAATTGTTCCATTGAAGTTGTTTTATGGTGTGATTTCGCTGGTCTGTAGGATATAATTTAGGTCATAAGTACACCTTAAGAAAAGACATATGTCCATCCTCATACACTAACATTGAAACTGAGCCGCAAGCTATATGCATTTGATACCAACGCTTGCTTTTTCACCGGACCATTTTTAATCATCTCTACTTCCATACTATGGTACGTGCTTTATGCACGTGCATGTACCTGGTGTGTGGGTGTGTGTGTGCCCATCAAATGTGGGAGCTGTACCCGATGCACCCGAACGTATTTCTAAGGTGGAGACTAATAGGTTTAGTCACTGTTGCAAGTTTTCTATCGGTAATGGAGAAGTTAGCTTAGAACTACGCAAATTGCGTTCCTTCAAAGCGTTGAGAATGGGGAACCCCCTTCGGCGCACCACTCAGCATTATGCAGATATCCGGATTCAAACTGTTTAATTCGCCCAACCCATCATTCAGATTCTTCCTTTTTTAATCTAGCGTCATTTCGGATGGTCAGGTAGCCGAAGAACGGTTGACCTTAAGGGCTTGTCTGAAGAAGCAAACGACTGACGCTTGAATCAAAAATGGGTGGGTGTTGCGAAGGTCAGCTGACGTCACGGTGCGGTGCGACGTGTGGCGGAAAATGAGCCGCCGCTGCCGTGTCGGCGGCAGGGATTACAGTCGCGGCGCCAGCGGTACAGCTGTCGCATCGCATGGCAGCTCAGTGTCCAGGTGGAGTGACAGCAGTGGCGTGCTGACGGAACTGAGAGTCACCCTCGCCAGCCGCGCCACCCGCGCCACCCGTGCCACCCGTGCCACCCTCGCCACCCGCGCCACCCGCGCCACCCTCGCCACCCTCGCCACCCTCGCCACCCGCGCCACCCGCGCCACCCTCGCCACCCGCGCCACCCTCGCCACCCTCGCCACCCTCGCCACCCGCGCCCGTAGCCAAATGCTCGCAGGGCTCGGTATCCGCTCACGGCATACCCCGATGCTGCTCAAGTGTGACTCAAGGCTGCCTATACTAAAACCGTGACAAATCGCGTCAAGCAAACTGTAGATGTTGACTGACTTGCATAATGAAAATGATGGTGGTGCCTACGCTGCCATGCGATGCCAGCAATGTCACGTTAATTTTGTGAAGTGTAACTGAGCGTTCTTTTCCTTTGCACGGCGACGCGATTAAGAATGCTTACAAAGTATATAGCAGTTCCCATACACCTATCCTAATTTCATCGTGATCATGGGTGATATTTCCAGGAGCGTAGAAACAACTTTATAGTTCGAGACGGAAGGGGAGAAGGGGAGTTAATGCAACTTTATGTATTTTCTTTCCATTCAACGCTACTGGGCTGATGCTAGAACCTCCCAGACTGGCAGGGGGAGATGCTCTCAACCCCTGTTGCGACGTCCACTTTGTGGATGTAGTGTCAACCTTCCTTGACAATGATTTGATTTGACAGCCGACGTTTGCTATGACACTGCAGGGAGTTTCTTTTGTAAAGACACAACGGGTTTGGATAGAGTTTCCGTCACGGGCTCGATTTGAGGGCCAACGCGACTCGACCGGCACACTGTCGTCGGCCGGCACTTCTACACCCCTCAAAAGCGACCTAATGAAAGTGAAAGATGAAAATAAAATACAAATTACTGAGGATATCCAATGTGCTCCCGGGGTCAGCGAAGATCATACCATGAAGATAATCCCGCTGACAGCAGTCTTACTCGGCTACATTTAGGCTTCAAAGTGCCCGGAAATTCAGTCTACCAAACACTTTTAGTGATGGTAAGACATATGTATTTCAAGCATCATTCCAAGTAGGAAAACAAACAAGTCGTCCTCGCGATAGTGATAAATAAATGTCCGGTATTCTGTATGGCGTAGCTACCGTCAACTCGGATTTAGAACAAGTCATGCGAAAAGCCTGCTGTCTCGGTTCCACGTTAATTTCTTGTTCGGTGACTCCCTTTTTATGTCGTGGTTTGGTTCGCCTATTTTAACAAGCGAATGTTTCTTGCTCCACGATAACATCATTCAAGAATATCACGAAAACGTCCGTGGCGAGAGATATTCTGTTTGCATTGTATTTTCACTCATGGTTGAAAGTTATGTAACAACTGCGCAGGGTCTCTCCAAGTGGAGAATGTAGTGGTAGCCAAAGTAGTGTGTATAATGGAGTAGCGGGTAGAAGAGTGCGTAGAATGGAGTAGTATGGAAAAAGGTGCTGATAATGGTGTGGTGGGCAAAGGCGTGCGGAGAATGGATTGGTAGGTAAAGGAGTGCGAAGAATGGAGTGGTTAGTAAATGAGTACGGAGAATGGAGTCGTAGGAAAATGAGTTTGCTACTTGAAGCCACTACCAACTACATCACACCGTAAGCAACACAAGCAACACCGTAATAAGTTTTCGCCCCATCTATGAATATTGTTTTTCAATTTAGTTCTCATTTTACATTTTTTGCCAAACAGTTTTCACGCAATTTCTCACAACTGGAGTAGCCTATAAAATGTTCATTTCCATTCAAATCCGCACGGTCAGGCGCCAAGCTGTTAACGCCGACCAGGGCCGTGCCGGCGGTGCGATATCTGCCCATCTCGTCCGGATGGCGCGCCGCCGGCCGGCCCGGCCCATCGATCCAGCGGTATCTGAAAGCCAACACCCGCGAAGTGGCCAGGTAGGCGCCAATTTTATGGCGGGTGCGGCTGACGTGACCAACAGCCAGCGGCGCGGCGATATTCGCCCGGTCGGTGCCGGAGCCGTAAATAAGGCGACGTCGGTCCGCGAGGTGGTGCGGATCGGCGCGGAGGCGAAGAGAAGTAATAATTGGTGGACGAAGATCGGACGAAGGCAGGACGGGCTGACGGAGCAGGAGAGGCTGGCGAGCAGATATCGAGGATACGTGGACCAGGGCTGCTAGACGAAGGCGGATGGGTGAAGAGTGTGGAATGAAAACGTCTGGACAAGTGCCAACGAGGCGAAGATGACCGCCGGTGGAAAATTGTACGCGTTAGAGGCGCTTTGGCACGTCACAACATTGCAAAGCACAATTGCTTTACCATTGCTTTACAAGCTTGCCAGGCATGTCAAGCTTGTGAATCACCCTTATGGTTAACATTGGACCCCATGAGTAGGTACTCCCCATGATTTCAATGTATCGTACCTTAAGCATGGGCGCAAAATGATCCAGTAGTCGGCTCGTCTTGAAGCGACAAGCCACCACCACATGCAAAGCACTTTTGATCCAGTTACTATAGCAGTCTACTAATAGAGATGACTGCGTGAAAGCGACCGGGAGAGAGCTGACCGGACGAAGGTAGGAGAAATTGAGGTGGTGGTTCTGATGAGGCCAGGGATTCGCCAACCACGAAGATCCCTACTGAACTCGGCACCCCAAGTGCTGGTGTCACTGGCTATCGGTCACGCCTGACTCCACCTGAGACAGGTACATCGTTCAAGATCGATATCGGACATTCATTGTTCGCTGTGGAGAAATGGAGGCCGCACCGTCAAGCGACCCCTGGCGGCGATCTGCCGGCCGAACGTGAAGCGTGCCCACCCAGCCGGACGGGACGGGCCGTCGTGCGAAGCCAGTAGTATCGTCTGGAAATCATCACCGACCTGACCTTGCCGCCGGCGGCAGACGTGGAAGACGCCCCAGGGGCTTCTGCACCGACCACACCCCGAGCGGCTGCCATCCGCCGTACGATGGGCGACCTGAGCAGGGCCGGTGACGGCCCTACTGTGCATGAGTCACCCGGTGAAGTGTGCCGAGGGGAGCGGCACAAGTGACGGCGGACACCGGTGGAGGGGCACAGCTGGGTCGATTATTCGATACCCGCCACTCCCCACGGCTGATACGTCAAGGCCAGGATGAGGGGGAGATAGCATGGCGGGAGGCTACCGTCTGGTTGGACGCGTTCCCGGTCAGTGCCGTCGGTCTTCTGTGTGTCGCGGCGGCAGACGTTGACACGAGTCGGTTCCTGTCACCTTGACGCCATGGACGGTCGGCGAAGGTCGGGGAGCTGGTCGCCGTCGCGACATGTGTGCCTATATCGATTGCAACGGCTAGCAGTTCTTTTGCGGGCCGGTCGATCTGCACTGTCCTGCCTCACGATCAGGAGTGGATTTGGAAATTATCATGGGAGTACTCGTCTGAAGGGGCACCATTGCGGAAGTGCCTGGAAGGGCACCTTTGGCTGTGAAGGAAATAAATTGAGTGGGGATGGCAGGGTGCGCTCGAGCACACTACAGGGGCGCCTTTTTCTCTCAGGGGACGCCTACCTACGGACTAATTAGAAATTTCGAAAGAGAAATTGTGTTTGCGCGATAACATCGGATGATAGGCGCATTGCTATATTATGTTTTCCATCACATTATTACTCCAACGCTAATTTGTTATATTCGTCACATTTTACTCTTTACTAAGATACCAGCTTCGCCTCTCACACCTCCTTTGCAGGAAACATTGTATCAAACTACCACTACGTCTGTAAGAACCTGACATTACTATGGGCTAATATGATACAAGTGACATTGCGTCACGCTTCGCTTTCAACAAGGAAATATAAAAGTGGCGTTTGAAAAGTAATTAACATCAGTCCACTCTTGAAGGATTAGGTACTTTGTAGATGTCAATTCGTTTTCCATGTCTCTTCAAAATGACATGGTTTGTGCATTCCACGCTCCCGGAAAGTTGTCCTGTAGCCCCTGTCCTGTCCGTAGCCCCTGTCTTCCCCGGAAAGTTGTGTCATGCAGCCCCTGTCCTGTCCGTAGCCCCTGTCTTCCCTAGCCATATGGATTAAGCGTGTATGACATTGCTATATGCGCAGGTGTTTTTGTTGTTGTATAAGCTTCCCGCTTGTGACGCAAAGCAAGTCTCTTGGCACATTTGCTTGTGTACTTTCCCCACAACGTATCGAATCGGCAATAGAGACTCTTCGGGTCTATAATCTCCATCACCACCACACCCTTCCCTACATCCGGCTTAGTTTTGACTTTTGAGCGTGCCTGTGGGAGCTGGCGTTATCCATTTTTAATTCATTAACACACCTCTTTCCAGTATTACCGGCGGCATTGATGATACCGAATGTGCGACGTTATCACGGTTTCCACGTGCCAGGTGATTACAGAAGTGCTAATTAGTAATTGCGTACTAGCCCTGGTGTGTAAAGTATCGATTTGTTTTCCCCCATTGCGTTCATTACCGAAATGAGCCGTGCAGGAAGGTCGGAACACATGGTCCCGTTTGGCTCCTGACCCTCGTAGCGCGTGCTCGCTGCTCAACTTGTCATTGACTCCCCAAAGTGATCCGCTGTCGCCAGGGCTCTGGCGTTGCGCGACTCGTATGGTTTTCCGTCAGGCGTGTAGTTAACAAAAATAGTTGTGGAAGTCCAATGTGCGATGTTCTATCTGATCCAGGGTACACCTATGGGACTCATAGCGAAACTAATAATACGAAACCTGTCCTGTGGTTTCGTATAATAATACGAAATTGATATTCATAGTAGTCACACAAAATAGGAAGCCACACCGCTGGGCTCTGTCTACGTCAGTGCGGCGACTGTACTCAGGTACTGCTAACGACAAAACTGTTGCGATGCCAGTTCTGCGCGAATAACTGCTGCAGACTCTACTCCCAGCGGCATAGCTGACAGTTGATGTTGCTGTCACACACCTCACTTTGTTCCCTTTAATTAGGCGCGACATTGATGCTGCAAACCTGACTGCTGCCGGTATATAACCGCTGCACGATATTATTGCTGCATGCTCCACTGATAACGGCACACTTCGGCTCTTTGCTGCTATATATTTAACTTCCCAACGGTATCATGTACCGCCATCAGCAGACATGTTTCTGGATCCAATAGGCCGTTGTTCGAATCCAATTTTGATTCTTTGATCCCAGGATATTTTGTCCCTTGCATAAATGATCTGGGTTCGCTTTTACCACAGGACTGATGAGGTTCCAAGACCCAGCCCGAATCTGTCTTGCAAGATCCCTAAGATGTTTGATTTCACCTTGGTTTTTACCTGGGATTAGAGGGAATCCACTCAATTTGGAGTAGAATATCTGGCTTAGGTTTTGCAAGTTTGTTTTTTTCTTCAATCTTCCAGGTCGCTGGATTAAAGCTTTCTTTTCCTGGAATGATGTGAAGCCTGAAGGGCTCCAGAAGTGAAAAATAAAAACAGAGCATTTGACGCACAAGGCCTTCTCATTAATAATTGTTTTAATCCCTGACCTTGGAATGCTCCGTAATTATTTCTGTGCCTCGCGGAAAGTGGAGAGTAGAATCCCGGATTTTGTGTGAAACTGTCAACTTAGATGGAGTTCTAGATCCTGGCGGATTCGTCTGCAGTAAATGAAGACCATTCAAGATTCTGCTATATCGGGCCTGATTCTGGATCCGCACAAATGCCAACGTGGGATACGGGGAGCGGTGTATCGTGGGATCCGGGATCCAGCACAGAATGCCAAGGCTTATTTGTGGGATCATGCTAGATTACTGATGGCATGATTGCTGAGGAAGTTGCCGGAGAGATCTTAACAGACAGGCTTAACAGACAGCCTAAACAGACAGCCTTAACATACAGCCTTAACATACAGCCTTGTATGTTCTGATGTGCACAATGCCCTGCAGGCATACTCTAGCCGCACGGCCATCTCGCCCCTCCACGGTCATACAGTATCTGGCCTCGACTGTGTGCAGGGCAGTGCCGCTCGGTGCCCTGTTCGGCAATGTCCAGCGGGCATACTCTGACCGCACGGTCATCTCGCCCCTCCACGGTCATCCACTGTCTGGCCTCGACTGTGTGCAGGGCAGTGCCGCTCGGGCCGGGTGTGCCATGGGTGCCGGCTCCCGCTGCCCCGGTCCGATACGGGCGGCTCTCGTGTGTTCGGAGCGGAGCGACACCAAGTGCCGCCGTTACCAACTCGCGTGGGCATTGCGACGCCTCTTGCCGACGGTAGCACGAAATAATTGGTGATCTCGCACCAGCTCCAGCATCACTTGAACTTCACCTTCCCTCCAATCTCATTTCACTTGTCCATAAGGAACTATATGCATTTATATAAGTATTTGGGCAATAACAGAAACAATGCAAAAAAGGTCACACGGAATTGGGTCGCGTCCTTGTTTCCAGCGCAAATACAAACGAAATCGGTTCCCATTACCCAAATCCTTCTTAGCGAAAATATATCAGCCCGCGATGCATTCGAATGTACTTATCGTCTGACATGCGTTTTCGTGGGACGGCAAATGCGACGCTGCGCAGTTTAGCGTCGACATTCGAATTACCGCAGCCCGTGTAAACTGGCTGTGTGTCGACACTGGTCCCGGTCCTGCGCCGCTACCGACCGCGCACCCACACCCGGTGCCGTCGCGGCTCAACGGCCGACTGCTCCACTGCTCTCACTCCAGAATGGATGTGCCCTTGTCTCGGCGGCGGCGGATATTGCTCCAGCCACTGCGCCGCCGTGGGCTATTTGTCGGGTTGACCAGACAGACTCGCTATGAAATTGCGAAGCAATGTCTTCCGGGACGGAAACGGTGGGTGGCGCGCCCTGCGTGGGTGCGTCAGGCCAACGACACATCGCCAGATGCTCCTAATGACTGGCTCTGAGTACCACGAGTAGGAGTACCACACCGTAGGAGTAGGTTCACTTGTGAGAACGTTTCGCACTGACTTTCCCGCACACCCGGTTTTTATCACGAGCGAGAGCGAAGCTCCAGCGGGTCTACTCACGTGTATGTGGCAGGGAAGTTCACCTGAGCTCCCCGGATGTCTCGGTCCGGCCCTGCCCACCTTCACGCTTTTGCAGCCGTTATAACTTGTTTGTTGCAGCTTTTGCGTGCTGTTTTTTCCCCGGTCAGAATCAGATGTGTTTTCTTAGTTTTGTTTTGCCATCAATTTTCATCCTAACAATCTTCACGATGTGTGCTTAATCTTTGTTGAAAGACAAAGGATTGTGGCGTCTTTTCCGCTGGCCGCCAACCTTCAACAACGTCCCACAGTGTAATACAGCATTTCAAATTATAATTTTCACACTGAGCCAGATCTGCTCTTTTCATTTTGACATGTGCCAACTTCCATCACCATATTTCTCCTGCCGTACTTCGAGTCTCTCTTTTTCAAAGGAAGTGATGCGCGTCGATGTTCCTTCGCTCGGGCAGCTCGCGATGCACATCAGATTGCCGCGGGCGCCGGCCATCTGTCTCAGACAGGACTGGAGATCTGAGACGAAGCCAGGGAGGGGGTCCAGGTCCTTAGTGTCAAGACATATTTTCAGATTGAATGCGGCAAATGACAAATTAACATTAGCAGGATGCCAAATCAGGGGTCCAGTCCCCCCCCCCCCCACCCGACCCACCCGTGATCTCCAGCCATGGTCTCAGCTACTGCTGATTGACCTTGTGACGCCATGCACCACGTGACTAACATACCACCAGAGCCTGGCGGTCTCAAATGTGGGCTGTAATGTTGCCTGTGGCACAGACTATGCGGGTCGGCTGTGAGATGTAAGGTCAGTGACACAGCGTGACACCTATGCTAATCAGACAATTTGGCGTAGTGCATTAGGTTTCAGGCACCATGCATGCCTTCACGGACTGTGAAGAGCGTGCGATTGCCGGTCGGCTCGCCAGTTCCGTTTCGCGGTTTGGTGCCCGATCCCTGTGCCTGCATTAGAGAAATCCCACAGCTCGCCAGCCTCTTCCCCTCGCTCGTCTACGCCCCGAATGGCCGACCTTATACTGTTATGTACGGTAGGGAGTGGCCTTGGTGGTGGTGGTGGTTATTGGTTTTACGACACGTCGACCGTTGAGTCATGTAGCGTCGCCAATATCTCACGCCGATCGGTCGCGGGCGACGAGTAGCGAGTAGGTGAGGCTCGAATCCACAATCTTTCGATTGTGAGACGGGCAACTTACCCCTAGACTCCTCGTGCCCCAGGGCCTGGCTTTGACAACGCTTCCTTGTCTGACGACGCTCGGCTCTTGCTCCGAGAATCGATGACTGCGCTGTGGAAGCATGAGGCAGCGATCTAAAGCGACATGCTTCATGCTTCGCGTAGAAGAAAGACACGCGTTGTTGCCTGAAACGCTCAGCTCTCGTTCGATAGCTACTTATATCCCTTAGCTGTCGTGTGTTAACCTCTCACGTCTCCCACTGTCGTTCGGTATCCCGTTGAATGCCATAGCTGTCGTTCAGTGACGCCTTATATCTCTGCTGTCGTTCGGTAGCCCCCCATATCCCCTAGCTGTCGTCTGGTAGCCTCCTGTCTCCCAACTGTCGTTCGGTAGCCCCCCATATCCCCTAGCTGTCGTCTGGTAGCCTCCTGTCTCCCAACTGTCGTTCGGTAGCCCCCCATATCCCCTAGCTGTCGTCTGGTAGCCTCCTGTCTCCCAACTGTCGTTCGGTAGCCCCCCATATCCCCTAGCTGTCGTCTGGTAGCCTCCTGTCTCCCAACTGTCGTTCGGTAGCCCCCCATATCCCTAGCTGTCGTCTGGTAGCCTCTCTCCCAACTGTCGTTCGGTAGCCCCCATATCCCCTAGCTGTCGTCTGGTAGCCTCCTGTCTCCCAACTGTCGTTCGGTAGCCCCCCATATCCCCTAGCTGTCGTCTGGTAGCCTCCTGTCTCCCAACTGTCGTTCGGTAGCCCCCCATATCCCCTAGCTGTCGTCTGGTAGCCTCCTGTCTCCCAACTGTCGTTCGGTAGCCCCCCATATCCCCTAGCTGTCGTCTGGTAGCCTCCTGTCTCCCAACTGTCGTTCGGTAGCCCCCCATATCCCCTAGCTGTCGTCTGGTAGCCTCCTGTCTCCCAACTGTCGTTCGGTAGCCCCCCATATCCCCTAGCTGTCGTCTGGTAGCCTCCTGTCTCCCAACTGTCGTTCGGTAGCTCCATATATATCTTTCAGCGTCGTTCGGCAGTCCGTTATATCTCTCTGCTGTCTTTCGATAACCCCCGATGGCTCTTTGTTTTGAATGGAGTTGGCACTGTAGAGAGGGGAGGGTGCAGGGGTCACTGGTCGGCCTGAGGCGCTGTTCAGGTCATTGGCGCGTGGCTGATTACGCGTGACCGGTCACGATTGCATTCCTTTTGTGCTCACTCAAGTGGAGAACCATTGAGCAGCTCGACTGGAAAACTGAAACTGGAGGATATGCCATTATCGGGTACGAGCCGTTTCGAGTCGTGTTGAGTGATAATAGGTTTTTAGGACAGCTATTGATAAAGCTGGCGTGCGTATCAATCATCACCAGCACTCAGGGGTGTAGCAGATCAAAGGGCAGGTAGGACACCATGCTGCTAACTCCAGGTAATTCTACATTGGTTCTATTACTTCAAGACAATAAGTATACGGCTTCAAAATGATTGCTGTCCAACCGACCTGAAGCTGGTTCGCAGTTGATGCCAGGACCACCGAGCTCGACCCAAACGACCCCGGCGGCATTGTATTCTAAATGTACAGATCTGCGAATGTGCACGTAGCAAGCTAATTGGTGCAGCACCTTTACAATGACGCCAAATCTAAGCTATCAGTGACATTGGCGTATTTTCAGACCACGGCTGGTGTTTAATTGTGACGAGATGGTACAATGCCAGAGCTAGAATTAGACGTTGTACCTCGGTACAGCGTGTAATTCGAATGGTCCAAACAGCCGTCCCTTATGTAAGTTTTTCACGAGAGGTGTGTACATGAAATGGTGACATACGAACATTAAAATATATGTTCGTGATTAAGTATTGCCACGATATCCACGTGTATGTATGCAAAATACAAATACGTGGCATACAGATGGATAGATAGATAGATCGCTTACATACTGTGTAGACTAACATTTATGAACACTACCACTCGCTTCGCTGGGTAACATCACCAGACCGATGCCAAGTATCCTGAAAACATGCTAGTCATTTATTTAAGAGCATCCATCGCGGGAAACTAGACCAAAAAGCTACAAGTTCGACAACATTTGACAGAGTATGCATCCAGATGTGAACTGGTAGGCCACCAATTTGAGTGCATGCTGGCTGCTGAAATTCGCACACACACACGGCAGAAAATGTGATGTACAGTTACGTCAAAACTGATGGACCTACGCCAAGATTTGCGCCTACTTGCTTTCCAGAGCTAATAGGCGCAAATCTACCCGTCTGCCCGTCCCTCTGGTAATCCAAACCTGGGATTGCCAGAGGGACGGGCAGATAGTTGGGGAAACCAGCAGGCGCGCGAAGGATGATGTTAATGCGAAGCCCGATAGACAAACCGCACCGCTATCGCTCACATTTACAGTTCTGAAGATGCATTCATGGTGCAATGTATCAATATTATATCGTTCTGCCGGCACTGACGTATGGGCGACGCATACCTCATCTCCACGTCGCTTGTTTTAGCAGCATTCGCAGAATAGTTGCCTCCGGACTATTCCAGTCATCCCAGTGTACTACAGCCGAGTGTACTCCTTTCTCAGCACGGGATGTCTGAAGCTGTGCACAGAGAGCATTCGAGGCTCGGGGCTGCCGATCTACTACCACCGCGCCGAGCAGCAGTCTCCCCTGCAGGCATCAACACCCACTGCCGACCCCGCCAACCTGCCCCGGCAACGTCAGCAGGTAACGGGTCCCACTGCCCCGGCAACGTCAGATGGTAACGGGTCCCACTGCCCCGGCAACGTCAGAAGGTAACGGGTCCCACTGCCCCGGCAACGTCGAAGTAACGGGTCCCACTGCCCCGGCAACGTCAGATGGTAACGGATCCCACTGCCCCGGCAACGTCAGCAGGTAACGGGTCCCACTGCCCGGCAACGTCAGATGGTAACGGGTCCCACTGCCCCGGCAACGTCAGATGGTAACGGATCCCACTGCCCCGGCAACGTCAGATGGTAACGGGTCCCACTGCCCCGGAAAGGTAACGGGTCCCACTGCCCCGGCAACGTCAGAAGGTAACGGGTCCCACTGCCCCGGCAACGTCAGAAGGTAACGGGTCCCACTGCCCCGGCAACGTCAGATGGTAACGGGTCCCACTGCCCCGGCAACGTCAGAAGGTAACGGGTCCCACTGCCCCGGCAACGTCAGATGGTAACGGGTCCCACTGCCCCGGCAACGTCAGAAGGTAACGGGTCCCACTGCCCCGGCAACGTCAGATGGTAACGGATCCCACTGCCCCGGCAACGTCAGCAGGTAACGGATCCCACTGCCCCAGCAACGTCAGATGGTAACGGATCCCACTGCCCCGGCAACGTCAGAAGGTAACGGATCCCACTGCCCCGGCAACGTCAGATGGTAACGGATCTGACTGTGGCGGCCTGTCTCGATGATGTCGGAATGTAGCAGAACTGGCTTCCCTAGCAGCGTCAGAAGGTAATGGACCCGGCCGCTCCGGTTACATTAGAGGGCATCGGGACCCGTCTGCGGCAACGGCTGCTCCGGTGACATTAGAGGGCATCGGGACCCGTCTGCGGCAACGGCTGCCCCGGTGACATTAGAGGGAATCGGGACCCGTCTGCGGCAACGGCTGCTCCGGTGACATTAGAGGGCATCGGGACCCGTCTGCGGCAACGGCTGCTCCGGTGACATTAGAGGGCATCGGAACCCGTCTGCGGCAACGGCTGCCCCGGTGACATTAGAGGACATCGGGACCCATCTGCGGCAACGGCTGCTCCGGTGACATTAGAGGGCATCGGGACCCCTCCGCGGCAACGGCTGCCTGAAGTGCCCCGGTTACATTAGAGGGCATCGGGACCCATCGCGTGAATAGCTCGGCACCCATCTGCGGCAACGGCTGCTCCGGATGCACGACCATAGGTAACGGACCTATCCTACTCAGCCTGTTCGGGCAGCATTAAGCACACTGCATGTACCTTATTTGACGTTGCATGATGATAATCTCCCGAGTATGCGGTTGTGCTCCCACATCCGCACACTTCGAACACTTGACATGCGTGACTTATGTGCGTCACTTCTGTGCGTCACTGCCATGCATGAGATATTCCCTGGGCGAGGTTTCTGCTATGTTCAGTTAGGTTTCTGGATTTCTGGGCATCAGCGGATATTAAAAGTGCAGTTGTTGCACAGAAGCGGTTGTGCTCTGGGATTGGTGATCTGTAACGCCTGGATTTGATCTCACCTTAGGTCCTATCGATTTAGTTGAATGTCTTCATATTGCTGGGGGTAATTTGTGTTGAATTAAGGGAATTGGAAGTATTTTCAGGCTTCAGACCATTCCTTTTGCCCTAATGCTTGGTGTTGGAACTGCATCCAGACACCCCCTGCAGCCAGGCACACCCACGAAGCTTCAGACAAGCGCGAATTTTCAGCCGCAACTGGCGTCGTATCAGCAGCAGCCAGCACACCGCGCTCGCGGCTGCAGAAGCAACCTCCACTGTATGTAGTTCGGGCTTCGACCGCCGAGTTTCCGAGCCTTGCGTGTGTCTGGAGAGCCGTATCTGACGAGTTTCCCGTGAACGGCTGTTTACCCGATTGTGATCGGCGGCAGAACGGCACGAGTTGGCTGTCATTAGCCATTAAAGTACGGTTGGATGGTCAGAAGTTGCCGCTTGGTCGATGGGAGGACGACGGCGCTTGTTCTGACAGCATAATAAAGGCTACGTCTCACTACGGCGGGCCGCTTCACCGACAATCACCCGCCTAGGGAAAGCAAACCGTAGAGCCGAAGAACTGGCGGGAAGTCGCTACGGAACTTGGGATGCCGAGGCTCCGGATCACTTGGCCAAAATAATCGCATTAGCTGACTAAGCGCATCAGATCGTTGTTAAGGACCACTATTCCATGCAAAGCCCACGGTCCGTGTGATCTAAGTGCTTTCACTTGATTTTGCAGCGCTGAACATCCCTCCACATCTGACAGCCCCACCAACATGAGGGTATTTATTTGTTGTCGCATCGCACGGGCTGCCAAAGCTGCTTTGTCCTGCGGGGTCGATCCTGATCGATGGCTGCGGAGTGGCATCAATGTCCAGGCGACCAGGCGAGGTACGCACCGAATGCCTGAGCCATCTGAACCCTCCAATATGTTTCTATCATGGAAGGGTTAAGTGAGGGAGGGTTTTGCAAGAAGCCGTGAGAGGCATAAGATGCTGCTCCACCCTGCTATGTGAAAATTCGTCAAGTTAATATGAGGACCAATGTTTCGGAATAGGGCCGATCGGGAGGTGGGCTTAGGGTTAACGCAACACGCTTGCGCTTAGCACTGGTTCTGATGGTGTAAAGCTTTCCAATACAAATTCGAACTATGATTATAAACACAAAATATAGACCGCATAACCTCAAGCGAGGAAGACTCTTATTTTCGCTTCAAACAAAATGTTCCTGGTGAGAGCAAATGCATGTTAGCAATGCATGGTCTTAGCTCCATGATCTGATAAAACATGATTCGAATCTTTAGAACATGCAGAATACTCGATATTTGGTCAGTCAGCATTATCGTCTGCGTGCCATTGGCAAATAGACGCATTGCTATTTTTGCATGCCGATCTGGGGGTTCAAGAACATCCATGAATATAACTTTGAAAAACTATGGAGCTCGTAATATCAAAGTTGGTAACCTTAAGAAAAGAGCACCGAGATAAGTTTTGTGGCGTCTGGTTTTAAAATCCGACGCTGTTGAGGGACAAGGCGAATATTCCAGGGTTCACACTCATCGCAAGAAGATAAGAAGCTGGACCTGTAACAACACCTATCATGTCATACACTGGTGCGCTTGAAGGTAAAAGACGCGGGCTGTTCCAGCACCTACAGCTCCCACATTGCAGCGGTTATTTTTAAAGTACCGTTTGTGATTTGAATATGATGCCTTAGCCTTGCTGAATAACTATTCATATTCCGCCATTCTACGTTCAGTCCAATCAGTTCTGTCGAATCAGCCTCCATAACAGTAGCTTCTTCTGTGCCATTTTGCCGAAGAGCCCTCTGGGGTCGGAAGTGTTCTCGTCTGACGCGCCATGCTCCGCGAGCTCCTACCAGCGCCACCACCGATGCACCGCTCCATCCGCATGCCTGCTGACACCACCATGGCTGGGTCGGTTCCATCCCGCCAGACACGATGGAAGGCATTTCAGCCGCACACTGGATAGGAGTGATCTTGGAAGGAAGAAACGTTCTGTACCAGCCTCGAGCATCGGTATGTGGAAGGGCATGCTGGACAGTGGAAAAGCTCTCGTAATTTAAAAAAGCACATCGCAAGCAGAGCATTATGGCTCTAGAGGTTGTTGTAGTCAGATGCACTGATATTCAAAGAAAAGTAGAAGCTAAGGAATTGCAACCGTGTACATAACCACTAACATTTGGAGGCAGGGATATTGCGTGTTGACCTCCCTGGATCCGCCAGCGTCTGTCGACACCACCGCACCCCTGGCTGAGCCATGGCGTTCGTTTCAGCTGCCGGCCGCGCCGCCGCCGGCCGCCAAGTCGCGGATCCCCCCACCGCTGGAGCACGTGGGCGGCGGCGGCGGCGCTCATCGGTGGACCGACAACGTGGTCTACATCTCGGGGTACAGCCCGACCCTGGAGCGGCGGAGGCCGCCTGCCGAGCCGGCCGAGCCGGCCGCCACCGTCCACCACTCGGCCGCCTACCGCACCCTGCCCTCCAAGCAGAAGCGCATGCAACAGATGCAGGAGTTCTACGCGGGCGCGTCGGCCCTCGACGTGGGCTCGGCCGGCACTGTCGGCGGTGCAGGTCAGCATAGGAGGGTGGGGTACTGTTGGCGGCGCAGGTCAGCATAGGAGGGTGGGGTGCTCTTGGTGGCGCAGGTCAGCATATGAGGGTGGGGTACTGTTGGCGGCGCAGGTCAGCATAGGAGGGTGGGGTGCTCTTGGTGGCGCAGGTCAGCATATGAGGGTGCGGTACTGTTGGCGGCGCAGGTCAGCATAGGAGGGTGGGGTGCTCTTGGTGGCGCAGGTCAGCATATGAGGGTGCGGTACTGTTGGCGGTGCAGGTCAGCATAGGAGGGTGGGGTACTGTTGGCGGTGCAGGTCAGCATAGTAGGGTGGGGTACTGTTGGCGGTGCAGTGGCGGTGCAGGTAGCATAGGAGGGTGGGGTACTGTTGGCGGTGCAGGTCAGCATAGGAGGGTGGGGTACTGTTGGCGGTGCAGGTCAGCACGGGAACTTGTGGGGTACCGCCGGACTGGACAACATAGAGACAGTGGGGTACCGCCGGGGGAGGGGGGGGGGGGGGAGGTCAGCACTCCGGTACTCCGGTAACGTGCGAGATACTGGAAAAGTGACATTTTTGCGCCCTTCATTTGTATTCGTATGAGGAACCTATCGGCGATGAACACAATTGGAACTTCATGGGGGATCGTTTTCTAATCCGAACAAGTAGTTTGCTGTTTCCCGTTGCGAGTGCGGATTAAAAGTAGTGGCACACAGAACATCTGCAACTAAATTAACCCTCGCAGTGCGAGATAATTTTCCGCCCTCGCTGTGCAGGGATCATGCCGGGATCAATTTGATCCCCAGCTAGCTTTTGTTCTAAGCGAAATCGAGATGCTGCAAGCGGCAAACGGCATCACTACATTCTTTAACATTTTAGAGGTGTATTGGTGCAGAGGTAAAGCGTTATATAGGCAATAACACAACGAAGAACAGCACCAGTATCACCAGCAAACACCTACCAGTTGTATTATCGTAACTGCACAAATACATCTCACAAAGCACATGGACAAATTATCAGGGACATAATATTTAGCAGTATAAAATGTACGAATGGTGTTGCTGATCGCACACAGCTCATTATACACCACAAAGCATGAAAAACAAGCAACCAGATCATAAAAACAGCTGATTCCAACTCTCGAAAAACTAAAGAAAGTCAACGTAGTTTATTAGTTTTGTTCTCCACACAAGAATTGCAGGCCTCGTTCCATAAACTACTTTGGAGTCACCGCTACTGGTCTATCTAGACGCTTAACAATGCACTTGCGCGAAGACGCTCCTAAGGATCACGTTACTCAGAGCCATGGCACACCAATATCAATTATTGAAATCGGGGAAATTGACAAATGCGTTGCTTGGAAGCAGGGTAACCATGCTATGTGTATAATTGCACCAACGTGGAGCCTCTGGTGTGAGAAGTCTGATCCGGGCGATTTGTCACAGGTGAAGTAAGCCCTGACCGTGTCGACCTGATGCTACTCGACGAGGAGATGAGGACTCGCAGTCTGCCCTCCTGGATGCGCAACAAGACCAAGGGGAAGCTTCAAGACGCCAGCCAACATCCCGTGAGCTCCTTTGGACTATGGCGCAATCGAAAAGATGTGTTGTGAACTCACAATCGAAAGATTGTGGGTTCGAATCTCACCTGTCGCTACTCTTCCCCCGCGACCAATCGGCGTGAGAGATTGGCGACGCTATATGACTCAACGGTCGACGTGTCGTAAAACCAATAACCAACCAACCAACCAACTATGGCGCAAGCCCCGATGGTGGTGGAACAGTTGTGATGGCCCTCTCTTCTGTGCTTTCTTGTCTGATACATTTTTTAACCCCTCAGTATGGAATTTTAGCGTTTTGTACGCCTAGATGCCCATTGGGATAACATGAAAGTTCACAAATCATGCGCCAGCAATCAGGATTTTTTGTTTGTTTGTTCTCTGTGGTGTTACTTTATTTCTATGCATGCTAAAACTGACCTCGCCATCGCGTGAACTAAATATTGTGCAAGCGCACTTGTTTAACGATAATTGAAAACCTTTCTTGCAGTTGTTTATTAGTAATGACATCGGCATATTTATCTAGAATCACATTCCATATTTCATCTCATCGTGCGATTTTCTCAGCGATCACTGAGTGTTATCACAGCCCAAAATAACTTTAATGCTTAATAACCTGAACATAAATCCATAAATACACCGGGCGGCGATTACCTGTCGCTGCACCATTTCGTCGAAGATAAACTTCGGTAGAGATCTTCCGATTTTGATATTAATCACTGGTTTTGAGCGTGTTGCCTGATGCTTTTTTCAGCTGAACTTCAGCCATAGACAGCGAAACCGGATGGGCAACGACGCGGCCTCGGTGATAGCTCGCGCCAAGACCCAGTACCCGAGTCGCTCCGGTCAGGAGCCGTACATCGTGTACGACGTGCGGACCGCGCTATAGCGGCCGTCAGCAGCCTGATATAGCGACCACGTGGTGACCGTCCGCAGCCAGACACAGCGGCCGTCCGCAGCCGGACACAGCGGCCGTCCGCAGCCGGACACAGCGGCCGTCCGCAGCCGAACACAGCGGCCGTCCGCAGCCGAACACAGCGGCCGTCCGCAGCCGAACACAGCGGCCGTCCGCAGCCGGACACAGCGGCCGTCCGCAGCCGAACACAGCGGCCGTCCGCAGCCGAACACAGCGGCCGTCCGCAGCCGGACACAGCGGCCGTCCGCAGCCGAACACAGCGGCCGTCCGCAGCCGGACACAGCGGCCGTCCGCAGCCGAACACAGCGGCCGTCCGCAGCCGGACACAGCGGCCGTCGGCAGCCAGACACAGCCGCCGTCCGCAGCCGGATACAGCGGCCGTCCGCAGCCGGACACATCGGCCGTCCGCAGCCGGACACAGCGGCCGTCCGCAGCCGAACACAGCGGCCGTCGGCAGTCCGGACGGCCGCCGCCGTGTTCCGCGTTTTCAGGCCGACCGACAGCAGTGTCACCGTCGGCGAGTTGGCGTGCAGTTGGCACATCGCGGCGACTGAGCTCAGGCGGGCTCGGGCGGACGGCACTGGTTCGCTGATCACGCCGTCACGGCCGAGGTCGCTGTCGGCCGTCACGACACGACGGCACACACGGCGCAGCAGGGCGTGGTTCGGACACCCCTCTGGGACGCCACCGGATGGGTTGCCGGTGTCAGGCTCTCGTTGTGCCGGCGTAGCAGTACTTTACGTGTAAGCCTGATTTCGAAGGAGACTGGGACCTGGGTGCATAGCGTATCACAGCTGAAAGTTGTACGGGAAAATTGGAAAGTAAGTCGGGGTTGGCTGTCAGATGAAAAAAATGAACTTATTGCTAGAAGAATATAATTTAGAGTACACAGCTTACTTCTCGTCCCTCGATGAAAATACCCGTGGGCTATGCCCATATTTTTTTATTACTGAATTTCCCTCATTATTGGCGGAAGTGGAATTGCAGGTGTATTTACACTGAATTTGGTTCAACATTGCAAAAGGTCAGTGAAGGAGGAACGTTGCCGACAATATGATCTCGCTACAACTTCCGAAATATTGTCATTGACACTGTGGCCTTACGTAGGGATAAGTCTGTTTGGCAAGCCAACTTCGCCATTTAACGTTTGTCAGCTTCCTCCTTTCTCCAGCACATGGAAATTGACCCCGGAATGATCGATCATAACTTTTTTTTTTGCACGCATTTTTGCCGACATACCAACCTTGTAAGCCATTTCATTTCTACTTTTATTTTATGTGACGCACTGATCTGGCAGCTGCTGACTCATACACGCTGGCTATTAAGGTACTTTCCACCCAAGACGCAAAGAAGCCGCTGCTCGAATTGCAATTTGCAGCCATATTTCGCATGGTATCCCTCCGCGGCCCAGTTGTTCCGTTCATCGGCTGGAATATTTTTCGGACCTCGTTGGGTTGATCTAACCTGTCAGAGTTACTAACAACCTTTTGCCGCGGTCACCTACGACTAGTGTGGCGGAGGCACCGGCTGTACAGCCCGTTGCCGCACTTGCACAACACTCAGGCCGTACATTACGTACGACAGGTGTCGTCGACCTGATCGTAGGATCACTACTGCACAGTCGCTGGTGAAATCGCCAGGAAGTGCAGCCCTGGCCTCGTCGTGCTTGAAGCCGTGCTTTTGAGCGGTACGGGGTGGGTGGCTTTCGTCCATTCCCACCGCGGGTATCTGAGCGAGTATTTCGGGTGTTCAGCATCCGGATGGCCCCACCAGCATCCGGACAGCCCTGTCGTCTGGCTGATCTGAGATGGCATCTCCTGCCGTCTGGCCCGGTCGTCTGGCTGATCTGACCTGGCATCTCCTGCCGTCTGGCCCGGTCGTCTGGCTGATCTGACCTGGCATCTCCTGCCGTCTGGCCCGGTGGCTGGCTGATCTGACCTGGCATCTCCTGCCGTCTGGCCCGGTGGCTGGCTGATCTGACCTGGCATCTCCTGCCGTCTGGCCCTGTCGTCTGGCTGATCTGACCTGGCATCTCCTGCCGTCTGGCCCGGTGGCTGGCTGATCTGAGCTGGCATATCCTGCCGTCTGGCCCGGTCGGCTGGACGGGTGGCCGGTTCGACGCCAGGCCAAGCCGTCCTTTTTTCGCACGGTGTCCGTGCCGGGTGGCCGGGGTGCTTGTGTTCGAGCGCACCACCGAGCGCTGGGGCGTGGCCGCGCCTCGTGCGACTCATTCCCCAAGTGGTCAAACGCCCTTTGTGAGTCATGACCCGTCTGTGTGCGAGGGTAGCGCGGCTCGATCGATGTCGAAGCTTCGCCACAGGCGCACCTGGCGGCAGTATTGACGGGCGCGAATTGTGTCGGCCTCGGAGAACAGAACCCCGGCGGAATGGACGTCGTTCTAGCATGTGCAGCTCGTGCTCGTGTCTGACGACCTCCATCGTGGAGCGACTTCTGGGGAAGTCGTGTTCATGCGAAGACAGCTAGTGCAGTCTGTACGGAGAACGCAGCGGCGCTCCGCGAGCACCGTCTAGTTGCGACTGCCGGTGCCAACTGCTGTATTGTAAACTTTTACTCCGCACAGCATGGCCTCGGCAGATGACAGACGTCGGTCCGCCCTTGACGACCGAGGGTGTCTCCGGCGAATGATGAGGCGAGCCGGGTCGTGCGGATCATAGGTCACTGACCTGTGATACGTGCGATGAGACTCGTTTTGCGAGATGAAAGAGCAGTCCGAGCAGTCACCAGATTGCGCGTGAGGAGCTGGATTTTCATCGTTGAGAGATATCGCAAAGCCGAGTGCATGCCAATGGTTTGTTTACACGCGTCGCTTTTTTTTCAATTTAGTCGAGTTGTTTGTACGTGACAATTTGTACGTGACAACACTTTATACGCGTCGCTTTTAGTGAGTTGTATTTGTACGTGACAACACTTTGTACGTGACAACACTTTACATGTCTGATTGTGCAATGCATCATTGATCAAAGTTGGTAGGAGAGGTGTGCTTGTATCATTGCTTGCTGGTGTAGCTGTGCTGTTGTCAGTTTCAATGATTCTCCGCGCATCATTTTCCGCCCGCCCACATCACCACGAGCGGATGAGTCGGCTCAGTTCAATGTGCCATCCTGCATGGAATACATCGAATACGAATAAAAACAACCCTGTCTGTTATCGGTCATTTCTACTGAGGCATCCTGCAGCCATCGGCGCCACAAACACTAGCGCCAGACGGTAGGAGCCACGGACCAGTGGCGACCGCAGCGACACCAGTGGCCGACCCAAGGCGACGCGTAGCGGAGGATGTGTGAACTTCGCCGCCTGTCCGGACGCGACGCGAGATACGGTATCGGTCGGCGAACTTGACGGTGCACAAACACATACTCAGGTCGCTGCATCCAATAGGGAAGGAAGCTTCGTCATGCTGAGCCGTCCTGACTGGGAACGTGACAATTAGCATGGCGAACCACAAACTTTCAAATGAGTACGGACAGGAATATGTTTCATACCCCACATCTTACCTGCTGTATCACAATACTTGCTGACATCGAAAGTATTTACGATTAACTGAGATCATGGGTGAAGCCAACACATCGAGAGAGAGAGGGAAAGAGAGAAAAAAAGGAAGAGAGAGAGAGAGAGATTCCTCATAGCCTTAGATGTAGCATACCCTCCAATGTATCATGACCATTAATGAATTACAACCTCCAGCGAGTCATTGCATGGGCTAGGTGAGGATGGGTTCTGTTTCGGCCCTATTTAAACTGGCATATATCGCGAACTCATACACCGATCGACAAGAAGCCAACACTACTGCGTAGCTAAGACAATCACCATCCTCACTCAGCGAAGCGAGCGGGTATTCCATTGTTTTCTACCAATTATAAAACGGATATCATGCTCTCCTCTCCTGGGAAGCAAATGCATCTTTGCAGCATGCATTTTTGGCGATCTGCGCAGCACACAGCATGATCCGTGAGGTCATTATCAATTAATTATTTCAAGCCGATAGATTAAATCATTAATTTTGTGTTTTGGGTGCAAATGCATAAGCGCACACTGCGTGCCGCTGCTGGTAGCGAGCAGGCGGTGTATGGGGTGGAGGGACGGTAATCGGTGCGCAATACTTTGGTTTGATGGCGCTTGAGGTGATCCTAGACAGTAATCTCTGATGATTATAAACAAAAATCCACACCCAGCCAGCCCGATAATCAGCCTGCCAGCACGACATTCGGAGCGCACAAACACGACAGCACGTCTCCGGTGTCCCGACCCACGCATCTCGTGGCTCTCTGTTTACCACGGCTATTAAGCGGGTTTTATGTTAGCGTCACCTTATCATAGGCAAGACAGCCTAGCAGCACATGTAAATGTCCTTTAATAGAAATAGTGTTCCGTGCGATGTACTTCATTGGTGAACAAAGATGAAACATTCATATGTATTTGTACAGCTAACCAAACTACACATGCCCCACATTTATCCCCCCCCTTAGACAACTCATGACTTGGAGAAATCGACCTGCATCTCTACTGGAGGATATTCTTAATACCCTTCCACCATGATGTGGCTTGCTGTCCATCCAGACAGTGAATGTGTCCTGGTGTCCTGATGTCCCGCTGGCCATCACATTTAGCGTGAGTCCGGCTGGACATTCGAGGCCATTTCTTTGCTTCATTCTCGGGTCGAATCCCGGACTTATTTGGAACCAGGTTATTCTTTCCCGTTCCGGTTACGTCGATTGCTCTATCCTTCAGGTTTGGAGAAGACGAGGAGTCGTGAAGTACCGATGTAATCAAAGCTTTGTTCCAGGGTTGAGTGTTTCAGCGAGGCATAGGACAGCTGACTCGCCCAGATACCATTGGTTTCCATCGGCATCACCTCCCTCGACTAGACGCCTCCTCTGATATATTTCGAAATCCATAATGAGGCCATCCGGAGCCGCCAGTACGAAGTTCTTCAAGCCTTCGAGATTCGGCTTGTTCGGCATGTACTGGTTCAGGAATGTTCTACCCGTAAACGGATCATCTGCTCATCCACAGCGAGTTCTGATGCTCTTGGCAGCCTTCGGCATCCTTCTCTCACCGTGTCCATGAGCGGCCTAACTTTCCAGAGGCGATCACGGGCCTTCACTTCATCACTGACCTCATTGTCACTAACGATCTTGATGTTGACTCTGATTTTGAAGTATCTGTCTCGGGACATCGTGATTGCAATAGCAGCAACCCTGGCTTTCCTCAACCGGTACAAACGTAACCAGGGATACTTCAGTACGGACATCAAGAAACTGATGCCAAATAAATGTCTACTCTCCTCGGCTTTCAATAGCAGGCTTCGGCCTGTAGTAAACACATGGTGAATGTTATAATTATCAGCAATCATCTTGAACATGCTGTTCGGGGCGAACTTACCGAAGGACCCACTCACTAGGTGTAAGAATGGCGTTGTCCTTCTCTGGGGTTGCGGCCCTTTGGCATCATGCTGTCACTTGAGGTCCCTGTTGCTGTTTGTGTTTGGCTTCCCCAAAGTTATCCCAGCGCTTGAAATAGAGACGCCTGATTTTATTCGATGGTGAAGGGCATCATCATGGGGTACACTTGGAGATTGTGATGTGGTGTCACCATGAGCCCCTCCGGACAATTCTTGCTGTGGCTCAAGGCCGGTGTCACTACCTGAGCCACATGATTCATGGCCATACATGGGTTGATCGACTTCGCCTTCATCATCACCCCAGCTGATATCCGAATCAGTGCTAAGTATATGTTCCAGATATGTCGAAATACCATCCGGGGACAGAATGTCTGCAAGAAAATGGATTGACGTAGAAAATATGACTAGGAATCAAGAGAGGTGTGGAATAATTTATTGTGGAGGTCTTTGATACTAAGCTGGAAATGTCCGCGATATGTATATTTTATATACAGCTGGATACTTTAGGAGACTGAGTAATAAATAATTGAATCTGTACAGCAACTCATTGTATCGGGAAAAGGCAGCCATTACAAGCACTCAGCTGACCACGACGTCATCTAAATGGTTCATATGGAGATGAATCGATTGAATACAGCCACAATTTTGTATTCCAAACAAAAACAGGATGGTGAACGCATCGTCCATGCTGCTATCAGTCTTTGATTTGTCCCAGAAAACCTACTGTAGGATAGCTATCGTGAAGAAAAACCATTGCAAACCTATGGCTGGCCAATGTGATAAGTTGATCTGAAGATTTAATGCCCAATGTTGAACATGGTACGTTTTTATGACACTTCGGATGCCTTACTATATACAATAGTATACACAATCTGAACTGCCAGATGCCTGAAAGTATGCATAAATATACATATCGCGGACATTTCCTATATTTATGTATGGAAGCTAATACAAGTGCTCCGTAATGCTACCAGAGGTATCTAAAAGGCAATCAAAGTGATTTGTATGTTCCCTGGTGTGATTGTTGGGGACACCAGCAGGATTTTTAGGGAGCCTGGCGATATTTTTTTCGAACCCCGTTATCACTCCTCATGTGACCTTGTCAGGTCGCATCACGAGCGCCAAATCCTCTCTGGGAACTCTAAGATTATGAGAGGCGTTCTCGCACTTCAAGTTGATATAATAGTGTGTGGACTTCATTATTGTATCTATGCTACCATAATAAATGATGGAATTAAGTAATTTGCTATATTGGATGCCAGCACCGATAATACCCAGGCATCTCATGCTTATATATATGCTTCAATAATCAAAATACATGTAAATGTTGAAGTGTATGACAGCTAGGACAAAGGCCGTATATAATACATAGCTTTGTAATATCAAGGCAAGGAAATTGCACTTGCAAATTGTATGGCTTATCTTGATTGTGTTACGTTACTGCCTTCAGCCTTTACAATTTTCTACTCTAACCAATATTAATGAAATCGATGTTAAATATGTTAACAGTCAAAGAACCACAGTGAAGCTCTAGTATGAATGTATTTTGGTGCTGGCTGGTACATTATCTGCTTTATAGTATTTTCATAACATAATATAAGGTGTGAATATCCATATAGCTGTTGTATTACATCAACTCCTGAATTAGTTGCGTTGTCCAAGTGTGCATGACTTTGTTAAGAAATAAAGTGCTACGATGTGATATGTACAGCTTTTACTTCATCATCATCATCATCCACGTCTACGTGCCTCTCCTTCCTGGAGATCAGGCAGAGGAACCTGCTGCTGGAGGGTCCCCGCCACCTGCTCACCATCGTCACCAGGGTCGTCACCTACTGCACCAAGGAGGAGGTGGACATGCTGAAGCCCTACCTCCAGTTCAACGCCTACTTCGCCCAACATGAGGTAGTGATGGCCTCCCTGCTGGCCTCCAGGGAGAGGGAGGAGAGGGAGCAGGCCTTGGCCATCGTCAAGAAGCGGAGGAAGAAGGAGCAGAGGAGCAAGAGGAAGACTGTTAGGAAAGTGAGGAACCCCGAGATCAACCTGGCGGCCACCAAGTTGTCCGAGCTGGTGGACCTGCAGAAGGCGACCTCCTCTCCTCCCATCCTGTTCCAACACACAGACCAGGAACTGGAACAGTTCCTGGAGGAGCCCTACTCAGAGCCAGAACTGCCCTGCACCACCACTGCAGTGGAGAGGGGTGTGAAGATGACCACGGAGGCGGCCACCATGGCCAGCGGGGCCTGGCAGCAGGACATGGTCACATGGAACAGGCAGGAGGCCAGGAACAGGAACAAGTACAGGGGCAAGAAGGAGGAGTTCAACTGCTGAGTTATACGGATAATGATTTACCAATGTTTTTTTTTATGTATTACACAATATATGTGCCTTCTTGCTACTCAATAGATTACAAGTTAATACTTTGCCGAATGACAAAAGTTAAGCATTTTGACTTTTAATGACCCTAGAGCAAAAACAAAAACAGTTCTGAAATCAGCGCGCAAAATGGATTCAGAATCCAACCGGGCCGAATGTGGTTGTGGTAGGTTGGTCCAAACTGTCTTTGTCTACCCAGCAGCAGTGGTGCGCGGCCGAGAGTCGGCCGCCAAGGTCACCGACCAACCGGACGGCTCGGGTGCAGCCGTCCGACATCAAACAACACGCCCGCCTGACCTCCACGCATGGATGAGGCATGCACCGAAAGGTGCACACAAACAATAATATTTATCCCAATGTCTGTATTTCTCCAATGGAATTGCCATAGTTTAATATCCAAATGGGCCGAAATGAAAGCTTTCTTTAGTATTATCACACCTATTCTCATCGCTCTTCAGGAAACCTGGTTCTTACCCACCGATACATATAATTTCAATCTTTCAAATTACTCACTGTACCGTCACGATGAGGTCCGTGGACCACATCGCAGTGGCGGTACAGCTCTGTACATCAACAATGATTTTACACATACACAAATTACACTGAATTCACCTTTACAAGCAGTAGCTTGTACTTTGCGTTTGCATGGCAGGAATGTGGATGTATGTTCCATTTATATTCCACCACAAACAGATAACACAAACATTTTGATACAATTAGACAACCTGATAACACAATTCAAGAATCCTTTCATATTACTTGGCGATTTTAATGCCCATAGCCCAGCGTGGGATAGAACACGCACACTTACAGACACTCGTGGCCGCATCATTGAACAAATTTTAGACCGACATAATTTAGTATTACTGAACACCGGAGAACCAACCTTTTTTCACCTTGGCCATAATACAGAAACAGCTATTGATTTATCAATATGCTCTCCGACTCTGGCCAGTGATTATGATTGGACCATAGACACGATATTCATGCCAGCGATCATTACCCCATTCAATTAACACCTACATTTTCAACTGCGGCAGATACGACACCAAGTTTTGTTCCTCGCTGGAAAATCTCGAACGCCGATTGGACATCTTTTCAGGAACTTTCACATATTCAATACAACCCCAACATTTCTCCCGTCGAAAACATCAACCAAGTTACCAAAACACTTCTCGAAGCAGCTTCCACCGCCATTCCACTAACAAAACCTTTCACAAAAAGAACACCAGTCCCCTGGTGGTCGATAGAAGTTTCCCGAGCAATAGCCGCAAGAAAGAGAGCATTTAGAAAATATTTACGTCATCCCGACCAACACAATTTAGTCAGCCGTAATTATGAACGTGCGAAGACACGCCGCATCATTCGCGAAGCTCGTCGCCGTTCATGGTCACTTTATCTACAACAAATCACCTCTCGAACACCTTTACGCAAAATCTGGCAGTTAATTCGCCGATTATCAGGACGCACTCCATTTAAATCACTCCCGGCACTCAAAATTCACAACACCACAATTACAGACCCACAAACAATAGTAAATACAATAGCGGACACCATGGCTCACAATAGTTCTGACAACAACTATAGACCGGAATTTCTCCAAAATGCACAACACACATTTCACACCGAATTGACACAGTTCGATTCGGATAACACTGAAACATACAATATCCCATTTCAAGTTTCAGAACTAGATACAGCAATTTCCTCAGCCGGTAATACTTCTGTAGGTCCCGACAATTTACATTATTCCTTTTTCGGACATTTATCCAATGACACAAAACATTGTATCTTACAAACATTTAATGCATTATGGTCTAGCCATACTTACCCCGAAAACTGGAAGGAAGCCCTCATCATCCCTATTCCAAAACCCGGCAAAAACCACAGCAACCCCAATAATTTCCGACCCATCGCTCTCACCAGCTGTCTAGGAAAACTTTTAGAACGTATGATTGTAAAAAGACTGACCTGGTACTTAGAAACAAATCATCTGTTATCTCCAATTCAATGCGGTTTTCGTCATGGCCATAGTACAATAGATCATCTCATTCGATTAGAAACTGACATACACTTTAAAAAATTTTAGACGATTAGTAAAGCATATGATATGGTATACAAACCGGCATTAATTTCCAAACTTCTTCACTTCGGCGTCAAAGGAAATTTAGCTCATTATTTGATAGGATTTCTGTCTGGTTCCCGTCATTTTCATCTCCGGTGCAGGTCAGCGATTTCCGATCCACGTTTTCTACAGAACGGATTACCACAGGGGAGTTGCATTTCACCAGTATTGTTCAACATCATCATTAATGACATTTTCGATAACATGCCTGCGAATCTATCATACTCGCTGTTTGCGGACGATAGTGCGATTTGGTGTTCCGGCAAAAATTATGATCATTGTTTAATTAGATTACAAAACGCACTTGACCGGATACACCAATGGTCCATCAAATCCGGTTTCACATTTTCAGCTCCAAAATCTGCCACAATGATATTCAGCAAATCAATTCCGTGCCCAAATCCAGATACACCACTTCACCTCGGAAACACTGACATACATTTTGTAAATTCGTTCAAATTTCTTGGTGTTATTTTCGATCGCAAGCTTTCCATGCACCAGCACGTCAAACACATCCAGGCCAAATGTTTTCACAGACTCAACTTATTTCGCTGTATTACGTCTTCATCATTCGGATCCGATCGTCACACGCTATTACAATTATACAAATCCTTGGTTCTTCCCATCATAGAATATGGCTCCATAGTTTACGCAAGTGGCAGTACCACCGCTTTGAAGCTTTTGGACACCTTACAAAATAAATTCATTCGCATAGCACTCGGCGCAATGGCCACGTCTCCCATTACTTCTCTACAAATCGAATCAGGAATTGCACCATTAGGTCTCCGAAGAATTGAACAAACACTCCGATACGCCGCAAAAATTCAATTTAGAGAACACCACCCCACACACGCATCTTTACAAATTCTCCCAAATCTACACTACGAATATTTAGGTCCCGCCGAAAAGCGAACCGGGCTTACCATAGCTTCACGCATTAAAACATTTTCTACACAGCTCCAATACAACATTCCACATATTACAGCTCTCTATTCACCAACTACACCAACGTGGCAGATGGCTGAAAGACATATTGTCTATCTCACCACCACTCCAAAATCACAGCTTTGTCCAGAATACGCCAAACAAAAATTCCACCAGTTTCGTTCTCGCTATCATCATGTTCCTTTTGTTTTCACCGACGGATCCAAAGACGCAAATTGCACAGGAAATGCCATTGTTTCCAGTACATACACACAACAACATCGCTTGCCAAATGGGACCTCCGTTTTCATCGCCGAATTACACGCCATTCTCATTGCCCTTCGCGATGTCCGCAACCGTTCGATTTGTCACCCCATGCGCCATGTCGTCATTTGTTCCGACTCAAAATCTGTTCTTCAATCTCTTTCTTGACTTTCTTTTTCGCACCATTGCCATATTTCCATTTATAATACACTTGAAACACTTCATCTGATGGGCATGAAGGTCCGTTTCCTGTGGGTGCCCAGCCACTGTGGCATCCCAGGAAACGAGAAAGCAGATCATTTCGCCAAACATTCATTACAATTACCACACATCACAGAAATCCCACCACATTTTGACGCCATCAAATCAACAATACGACAAAACATTCGACATTTTTGGAATCAACAATGGACTGACACAACAAACCACACACAATTACGTCTCATCAAACCTGTCGTCGAAAACTGGACCACATCATACACAAAAAACAGACAAGAAGAAAAAGTTATATCCCGGCTCCGCATAGGTCATACTTTTCTCACACATCGATATATATATACACTGCTTCACCTCGACCTTCATGCCCATCATGCAACACTCTTCCTACAGTTTCACATATTCTCCTCCACTGTCAACGTTACCATGACCATAGAAAAACACTTACCAACTACTGCCGTACACATAACATCCCCTTTTCTTTACCTACACTATTAGGAGATCAGCAATGAGATTCCTCATTAATCTACTTTTCATTTTTCTCCGCAAAACCAATTTGCTTCAAGAACTATAGACTGACTATCAAGACATAACTATTCATTCATTCCACTCACGGCACGAAATGGCCTGAGCAGGCCGAAGTGCCCAACCTAACAAAACGGAAACTCATCCGGCCGGCCCAAACCAAGGCCTAGAACCAAGGCCACCATAACACCCACCCAGACAACCCTCAAGTCCGCGGCCACCACCTCCTGCCAAACCGAACCTCCCACCACCTCCTGCACACCCACCCAAACCCACTCCAAATCCTCGTCTGAGGCCAGCACTCAGACTGAACCTACCACTCCTTCAAAGCCCGTCGAACCCACCACTCCAGACGAACAAATCCCACCCCAACCCACCGCGCCTCCCAAGCGCAAATCACGCCACCACTCTACCCAATCACCTCCCAGAACCCGTGCGACCAGGTCCAGGCTACCACTCCTGCCTGGATCACCTCCCAACCCTCTCTCCGTTCACCGGTTCAACCTTTCCCCCAACTCGACACCGACACCACCCCAGTACAGGAACACCAACAGTCCCTAAGCGCGTTTGACAATGGGACTTTTCCTGCAGTGGAACACCGGAGGCCTTCCAGGGAAGTTCATAGAATTCAAATCTGAATTTTTGCAACAAAAACCATTACTAGCTGCGCTCCAAGAAACTCACTTTCGAGATTCGGACTCCACTTGGAACAAAATCCCAGATTACACTTGGCACGTCGACAACGTAAACGGCCCAAATAGGAAATGGGGCGCAGCCATACTCATTTCAAACAGCATACCTCACTGTCGAGTAACGTTAAATACTCCCCTGAATTGCGTAGCAGTCAGCCTCAAAATTGCCCATTGCCAAACCACAGTCATTTCACTATACATCTCGCCGTCAGCTAAAACCCCCACACCACAGGAGCTGAGCGACTTGCTGCTTCAGGCCCCTCCACCAGTTCTCCTTATGGGAGACTTTAATGCTAAACACCCCTCCCGGGGAAGCGACCATACTGACACTAGAGGACGCGAAATTCAACAGTTTATTTCGGACCACAACTTAGTACTTCTTAACACCGGGGCCGCCACCCGCTACAACCCGACCTTAGGAGGATCGGACAGTTGCATTGAATTAACGTGCTGCTCCCAACGACTTAGCTCACTTTTTTACTGGTCAGTTTCAGACGTTCCAGGGCTGAGCGACCACTACCCAATCTCAATTAGGCTCAGCACGGCCGCTATCCACCACACAAAGCTATTTAGACAATCTTGGAACTTGAAAAGAGCGGACTGGGCTAAATTCGAGGAGCAGGTGGACCTCAACCTAACAACTCCAGAGACCAGTAAGATCGAGACAATCCTAAGGACCATCAGCTCAGCAGCACGAGGCTCAGTCCCAAAAAGTAACAAACCTAGGAAAAAGGCATCTAGGCCATGGTGGACTCGGGACTGTCAAAGGGCAATCGCAGCACGGTGCCGTGCCCACAAACAATTCAAAAGATGCGTGTGCGAAGCACACCTCTCAGCATACAGACAATCTCAAAAACACTGCCGGTACACAATTCGAACAGCGCGACAAAACAGTTGGCAGTCTTTTGCTTCTCAATTCAATAGGTTCACCCCTACCGGCAGAATCTGGGACCTGATGAAGCGCTTCAACCTGAAACGCCCACCACCAGGCCCATTCCCCCAGCTGACGGTGAAAGGACAGCACATCACTGACCCACAACAAGTCGTAGACCACTTTAAACTACAATACGCCAGCGTATCTGGCAACAGCAACTACGACACCACTATAGTAAGCGCACTAGACGCCCTTGCCTCCAAAGCAAATTTCAGCTCTAGCAATAGAGAGATCTACAATCAGTCGTTTACTATGCACGAATTACACCTTGCCCTCAGCAAGTGTGGAAACACGTCGGTTGGGCCGGACGACATCCATTACCAGTTTCTTAAACGACTTAGCAAAAACTCTCTAACGTACCTACTAGCGGCCATAAATGAACTGTACGAAAGCGACACGTTTCCCGCATCCTGGCGAGAGAGCGTAGTCATTCCATTGCCAAAGCCGCACAAAGATCACTCCACCCCAAAAGGTTACAGACCCATCTCACTCACTAGCTGTGCTAGCAAGTTAGTCGAACGCATGGTCAACACACGATTGAGGAAATTTATAAAACACAACGACCTGCTCGACGAATTTCAGTGCGGCTTCCAGCGTCAAAAATCAACCACAGATAATCTCATTAGATTAGTGCATGACATAAAAAGTGTTCTACGCATCAAACGCACAACAGTAGCTGCCTACTTGGACATCACTGCCGCATTTGACCGAATACACAAATCCGCACTGGCACACAAACTCCACAAGATAGGCCTACGCGGACACATGGCACACTTTATTCTCAACTTCCTTAGAGACAGGACCCTTAAGGTCTGATGCGGCAGTGTCACATCAAACACCACAGCACAGGAGCAGGGCCTGGCTCAGGGGAGCGTGCTCTCACCGAGCCTCTTCATCATCATGATCAACGACATATTTGCTGACCACACTGACACTTCACTTCAGTACTCACTTTTCGCGGACGACATAGCTATTTGGACAACATCACAATGCTTCCTTAAAGCGGAAAAAAAACATTCAAGCAGGACTAGACCACATTGCAAAGTGGTGCAAAACTTGGGGCTTAACCCTGTCCGCAGAAAAATCGGCCACCGTCACATATAGTCGTCTCCGCCCAACACCCAAAACTCTACTTAAAATCGATGGCAAGGCCATCGAACAGGTGAAATGCTTCAAGTTCTTAGGAGTACATTTAGACGAAAAACTCAGTTTCAACACCCACATCACCACCATCTCAAAGCGATGTGCGAAGCGCGTCAACATACTCCGAGCACTTGCAGGCACAGACTGGGGCGGAGACAGGAAAACACTACTACGACTGTACACATCAATCATACGACCCATCCTAGAATACAACAGCATCATTTTTGCCACCATTTCAGAAAGCCAGAGCGAAAATTAGAAATCATCCAAAACAGCTGCATCAGAGCAGCCACAGGTGCCCTTCGCACCACACCGATAGCCAGTCTACTAGTGGACTCAAACACGCCCCCACTCCACGACCGGAGGACACAACAGCTGTGCCGCTACCACATCAAAGTCAAGTCCATCAAAAATCATCCAGCACAGCGCTGATTTAAGCCTGATAGATACGACAAGAGCCGATTTGCGCGCAAGCTTCCACCATATAGCATTCAAATTTCCACGGCTCTCTCAGATCTAAACTTCGCAATGCCATCCACTGCAACTCGACCGCCCACTAGACCATTTTGGACTTTCAGTCAACCAAAGGTCGAGTACTTAATCTCGGAAAGGAAATCCACTATCACATCGGCGGAAATTCTTGGCCTCTTCCACAAGTTCGCCGATGACAACAAACACAAATCACTGGTATTCACGGATGGGGCGAAACACGAGGCAAAGGTAGGCATCGGCATCACTGGACTAGGTCTCAGACTTTCAAAGCGTCTACCGGATAACTTCTCCATCTACTCCGCTGAAGCAGTGGCCATTTTGGCCGCCATCACCATTCCATGAGACGTAAAGCTAGAAACGTAGTAATTTGCTCAGACTCCAAATCTGTCCTCCAGTCAATTACCAACACCCACGACTGTCCACATCACTTCATTGATAGAATCCAACAATTCGTGGCCCATAACGTAAAGTTAAACTTTTCCTTCCTCTGGATTCCGGGCCACGCCAACATCCCAGGTAACGAAGAAGCAGATCGGCTCGCAAAGCCAGCCTTAGCATTGAACACTTACCCTAGCATGGAATACTCGGTAGACGACTGCAAAGCACTCCTACAACGCCACATTCGCCAACATCAACAGAACAAATGGACACAATACAACTCAACACAACACAAATCCAACCACACCCACGCTATCAAACCAACAATAGGTACATGGAACTCATCAAATCAATCTCACCCACAAAAAGAGGTCATCCTCACTAGACTTAGAACCGGTTGCACAAAACTAACACAGCCCCAATTAGAGGGTGACCAATACACAACACCACACTGCGGCACCTGCAACACCACGTTAAGCATAAGCCACATACTGCTAGAATGTAGTAGCTTTAGCTCCCAAAGACAACCACTTAAGGCATTCTGCCAAAAAGAGGGCATCACCCTATCGCTTCCATCGCTTATCGGTGACAAGCACCCAGAACTCCTTCAATTGCTATTTGAATATCTGTATTCCACACAACTAGCAGGGGCATTGTAGGCACCACACCACCAACACTCACATCAACTCGCAATGCATGACCGCGAAACACTCGAAGGAAACACGTAAATAGCCATTCCCGCATGGCGTCGGACGTACATGAGCCGATTTGCTTCTCAATTAGAAATAAACGGCTACCTAGCGGTGCCGTCGGAAGTAGATGAACCGACTTGCTTTAGGAAAACAAAAGTGAAAAATAAAAATAAAAATTAGCATAACGTAAAACGACTGCCCAGAGGAGCCATCGGACGTAGATGAGTCGATTTGCCTAGCAACTCATAACGTAAACGGCTACCCAGAGGTACAGCGGACATAGAAGAGCCGTATTGCAAAACACCGTACTAACCCAACTGACGACCCTGCATGGCATGCTTAGACTAACCCGCTACTAACAACTAAACCGCGGCAGCCGGCGTGATAGGCGGTGTGAACAATTACCTCCTTGTTCGCACGGTAAAGATCCCTCGGTGCTCTTCGATAAGAGTAGGCTAAAGCCGGCACCCTGGCAAAATCAACTTCTCGTCACTCTCACAACACCCCCAACCCCACCCAAAACTACAAATTATTTTGTGGAGGAGTAAAGTAAAACTAAACCATTTAGACATCAGGGAACTGTCCCCAACCCAGACCATCGCCTTCAGCACCTAAAATATCACGCAAACTAACGTAAAATTCCTTAACGTAAATGTCCACTTGCCCAATCACACACGCTCGCTTTATAGACAGACATGAAACGTACTCGCTTTAAAGGCGGCGCAAATGACCTTCATGGTCCGGCACGCCTAAAAAAATCACTCTCCCCCCTCAATAAATCAGTGTTCTCGTGTCCCATCGTGGCGAGTGGTTTACGGGGCACGCCGGGGCAGCGGCGGTGACACGCGTCACCGCCGCCGCGGAATCCTACTCCTTTCTTCCTTCGTCCTAAGGGAGGCGTCAAGACCGCACTGAGGGGATGGTATGGCCAGGCCGTGCACATCCCAGGTGTTAATTGGCAACGACGTCTCCCTGGTGGCTTCCCAGATCCTGCAAGCCTATCCACGCACCTAGGCGCTACAGAAGTGTATGACGGTCTGCTCCAAGTGATGAAGAAGTGATAAAGTGATAAAGTGATAAAGTGATCCAAGTGATGCATCGAAATAAATTAAATCGGTGAAAACATTTGTTCTGGACGTGTTTGATGTGTTTATGCATTGAAAGCCTACGGTCAAAAATAATACCAAGAAATTTAAACGAATTTACAAAAGGTATGTGGTTGCTCCCGAGGTGAAGCGGTGTATTTGGGTTTGGGCAGGGTGTCGATTTACTAAATATCAGTGTTGCATATTTTGGGGCCGAAAAAATGAAACCATACTTCAGGGACCATTCGTGTATTTTGTCAAGTGTGTTTTGCAAGCGTATTAAACAATGTTCATAATTTTTGTCGGAGCACCAAATTGCGCTATTAGCTGCAAATAGTGAATATGATATATTGGCGGGCATGTCATCCAAAAGATCATTAATGATAATGTTAAATAATACTGGTGAAAGACAACTTCCCTGTGGTAGGCCGTTCTGAAGATAATGTGGATTGGAAATGGTTGACCGGCACCGGATGTGGAATCGACGAGAACCTGATAAAAAAACCTACTAAATAGTGTGCTAAATGTCCTTTTATACCGAATTGTTTAATTTTAGAGAGCAATGCGGGTTTGAAAACCATGTCGTAAGCTTTGCTTATATCTAAAAATACTGCGATAGTGTGTTCATGTATTTTATAGTCTTGACGGATCTCTGTCTCTAACCGAATAAGATGATCTATGGTGCTGCGTCCTCGCCGAAAACCACATTGAAAGGGAGATAGAAGGGGATTTGTGTCCAGGTGCCAGGTCAGTCTCTTTATAACTATACGTTCAAAAAGTTTTCCTAAACACCTCAGTTGGCCGTCGGATGCGCATCCGCTACACAAACATCCATCTTGGGGTTCCTTTTCAATTTTGGAGGTCTTGCTTCTCTCTCTCTCTCTCTCTCTCTCTCTCTCTCTCTCTCTCTCTCTCTCTCTCTCTCTCTCTCTCTCTCTCTCTCTCTCTCTCTCTCTCTCTCTCTCTCTCTCTCTCTCTCTCTCTCTCTCTCTCTCTCTCTCTCTCTCTCTCTCTCTCTCTCTCTCTCTCTCTCTCTCTCTCTCTCTCTCTCTCTCTCTCTCTCTCTCTCTCTCTCTCTCTCTCTCTCTCTCTCTCTCTCTCTCTCTCTCTCTCTCTCTCCCTCTCTCTCTCTCTATCTCTCTATCTCTTTCCTTCCTCCTGGAGCTTCCTCTCCAGTATTGGAGCTCCCTCTTCCATCCGAGCCTCCTTCCCCTGGGGAGCCTCCCCTCCCCTCCCCTCCCCTTCCTCCTCTATAATGTTTTTTTTTAATTTATTATAGAGGCTCCTTTTCATCTCGGGAATTCTCGCTCAGGTCTTGGGGTGAGATCCTTTTCTGGTCCTGGAACCCCAGCGCCGTCTTGGTGACCTCCTTCCCCATCTTGTGTGAGAGCTTCGCAGTGGCGGGCCCAGCGGACTGGCTTTGAGTTGGTTTGGTTTGGGCTTTACAAATATTCATGTTCACCAAGTTTGAAAAACTCATCAGCGTTGGGCAGCTTGCGGCCTAAATTAACTCAAACAATATTCTCATAATAAAATACCAATTCCGCTAGCTTTGCCGCAAATCGTAAATGAAGGTCCGTTTAGCTAAAAATGTGGCGACATTGGGAGGGGAATGGCCCTGCTTGCAAGAGCGTCACTACTGGGGAGCCCGAGAACCCGATCCCCTGGAACCCCACGGTAACTTCCGTCCCCTCCCAATGGGAAAGCTTTCCCAAACTTTTAGCATTTCGCCCATGTGGCGTGCCTGGCCGTGCCCCTCCCCCGGCAAAAAAATCCTGATGACACCCCTGACCCTCTTCCCGCGTATCCGCCTCTGGGCTTCATTTTTGTTCCCTCCCTTCTTCCATTGCCAGCTTTTCGGCGCTGTATTTGACAATGAGTTCACCTCCCTGCCGACTGCTTGCGCTCCTGCCGACTACTGTACATCATTATTTGTTTTGTTATGCTTCACTGTGCACATAGATACAGTAAAATCAAAACGTCTAGCAAGCGGGTCAATGTTTCCTTTGTTTGCATGGACTCGATCATGCATACATGGAATGTAGCGTGTTCTACATGGGGCATTTGGAACTGTGTGCTTCCTCTCTTGTGACCGATGTCTTTACATTGATGAACAGCAGGGATTAATATGAACTGGGGGGGGGGGAGGACGCGTATACATGTGCCCCCCCCAGAACCGGTTAACATTACACCCATGTGCACTGGAATAGACTAAGCACACGGTGTGGTTTCGGCCCTCGGTTAATATGTCTGACCTGTGAGTAGCATCCCCCGTTGAGCGACTTCCGTGGTCCTTCATCTTTCACGAAAGCAATTGATTTTAAGTTCGCTTATGAATGGCACCAAAATAATATATATTTGCTGACTACATTCTCTCGCCTTTTGTCATCGTTCGCAACGAACTTGGGTGAAGCCAGGATGGATCGTCATGTAACAGCGCAGCCAGGGGGGGGGGGGGTATAGTCATAGGTGCAGGTTCCTGAAAATGATTGGGGGTTCACAATGCATGAATCCAATGGACGGGTTAAAATTGATCGGGAGTATCGCTCCTTAGGGTCCCATTTCAAAGTTTGAAATTATTGGGGGAAGGGGCAAAGACAACATTGACTGAGGGGTGCAATAACCCCCCAAAAACATACAAAAATATGGCCCTGGTTAAGTTCCCACCCCCTTATCGGCAAGAGGTTCCCCTGGAGGAGCCGCATGAAGCCCTTGAGGAATCCGATTGTAACTATCCACCCTACCCCCGGTAGACAAGGCCCGATCAGAGAGTAGACCCTCCTCCCAAGACACCCGCACAGCCTCCTCCCATCGAAGTGCGCCCAACTCTTTCATCTTCACCCCAAGAAGATAAGGTTCGTGTGAAGAAAGCCCCTCTCAGGTGGAGGCCTCCCCTTACAAAGAGTGTGGCTGCATCATTGTCATGTGCTGACTTATGCCCGATTCGTGGCATGGATTGAGGTCTCTTCCCGCTAAAGACCAGTGGGAAATGCATTGCATCGAACGGGCAAGCCTCGTTCGATCTACACTGACTCCAAGCCAAATACCGGAAAAGTATCGTGCATTGTTTCCATGCTGGTCAGAAGGACACATGGATGCGTCCATGCACGGGGCAGATTCAGCTGATCGGATGGAGCGAGTTAGTTAATTTAAAGTTAGCAATGCCTATGAATGCCCTCAAAATACTAATTCTAACACCTTTCCTAGGCTGCGAGGGTGGCTGCCCTCCTCAGTGCCACTCAGAGTCCAGCACATCGCATTCACATACTCCTGCGACCCTATCGCTGTAAAGTAAGTGCCGCGAGAGGGAAGTCTCACATACTGCATTCTCCAGCATGAGCTTGCGGTCTCGCGCTGACAAAAATGACACTGTTCTGAATGAAAAATACGTGCCTACAGATTTTGGTTCGTTACTGGAGAGAGAACAACGTTTATTCGAAGCAATTCACTACTTTGCATTGTGCGCGCTACTCGGCCCATATCCATACGTAGTTACAGCGCGAGAGGCTGACGCATCGTGGACGTCATAAGTAAACCTGCGCAGAAATATGCGCAGAAGCTTAAGATTTACCTATGTGTCCGCCTTGGTACCGTGTAATACAGAAGAGGCGTCAAGCTGGCAAATATGGCTGAACCGATGGCACCTCCCGAGAACTCCCACCGACAATTTGGTGAGTGTTGTGAAGTTGTGAATGTTGTGGCCATTCCATTCCGATAAGCGGGGTAGCCATGTTTTCATGATATTAGTGCCTGGTTTCAGTTATTCAAATATGAAGAGCTCCGGAAGACTTGTTTGTATGCTTGCGGCGGATGCGACGCTCGTATAACAACTGCATTCTTAAAGACATAAAAAGACATAAAGACATAAAAGATCAGTGCAACTATGAGCCACAAGGGCCCTTCTTGGTTGCACTTTTGGACACTGAACCAGTTGCCCACCAAATCTGTATATCAGCCCTCCCTGGAATACAGAAAAACAAGCCCCCTATTCTTGTAATGATTGTCTATGCCGTTTTTAAAGATGTTCAGTGTGTTGCTACTGACAATGGTTCCTGGCAGCTGGTTCCATTACCAGAGTGGGAAGCTTACTTTCCAGGTTGTTAGTCGGAGTGCATACCGACTTCTTCCGGAGTACATTTTCATGAACATTATTTTTTTATGCATGAAATGTTTATCGGGAACTGACGGGAATGCATATGTAGTCAGTACCTTTGTAATATGCATAAGTAATATACCTATGGTATGGTATAGTAATATAAGGGAAGAGGGGGGGGGTCTGAACACTTAAGGCATTATGCAACAAATAGCTTTACTGCTGCATCTGTATGGCTGAACCATTAATTGTACTGTGTTTACTGAACACAAAAATGAACAAGCTATCCATATCCAAACAGTTCCTTTCAATGAAAATCCTCTAACTACTTGCAAAGAGGAACTTTAAAACAATTATTTTATATTGGTGTGCCGTATTCTGAACACGAAAATGTTGTTGTTCAGGATTACCTCACTGTAGCTGTTGTGGTACAAGCTATTAGCAGCCACTAAAAAATGCTGGTGTAATTGCAAAAAAAAATTGAAAGTCACTTCCTTATGGTTTCCTTAAGCCAACTGCTCTTGGAAGCCTAAAATGGTTCCTGTTAACTTCACAACCTCCGTACACAAAGAATAGGTAGAACTATGTGATCAGACTTTCATATTTTGGTAGTGACAGGTCCGTCATTTATGAATACCACCATCTTTTTGTTATTTATGCACTGAACATGATGTGGGAGACGACTAAAGGTAGGTGTTCAGGAAACAGAACATGTTCAGATACCCCCCTCTTCCCCTACCTTGTCTATGGTAGCACAATGGGTATGATGGTAGGAGCTTGTAATTGTTGAGGGTGTTATGCAATAGCAAGTGAATGGTGCTAGATAGGCTGGGATATACAGCTTCCTAGGAACTTGGGATAAGGGATTGATTGGGGTGAGAGTATGGGTAATCTTTACCTTTTGGCCGACACATACTGCCAAGGTTAGTGATTTGTAAAGAGTTCCCTATACAATGTCGCATATATTTCATGACGTCATGGCCAAAAAATTGGCTTCGGAGGATTCTGTTTTTCGGTTAGGTTAGGTTAGATTAGATTATATTATGCTATGATATGATACATTTTGTATATTATGCTACATTATCTTAGTCTAGATTAGGTAGTAATCTTTACCAACACCTGACTCCTGTGACGTCACTTCCCTGACTCCTGTGACATCACTGTTCCCCACTGTACACATCTACAAATCACCAATCTTGGCAGTATGTGTCGGCCAAAAGGTAAAGATTACCAGAGTATGTACATTTCTAGTACCTTTTCTAGATAGGCTTAACCCAGATGGACCCCTGTGGCTCTTATTAAACCTTAACACTTTATGACTTTATGACCTACATTGTCATTTTTGATCAAATCGAATATCAAAGCATAGGGACAAAGAAGTGAACAATGGATGGTATCACCCAGCAGGGAATCATGATAATCAGCACATCTTCATCCAGAGCATGAAACTTACTCTCCAGGTTGGGAGTCAGAGTGTATACCAACTTCCTCTGGAGTCCATTTTCATGGACATATTATTTTTTGATGCATGGAATCTGTTTTCCAGTAACCGATGGAGGAAAAGCCTATGTAGTCAGTATGTAATATGCATAAGTAATATGCATTGCCATTTTTGGTCAAATCAAATGTCAAAGCATAGTAACAAAAAAGTGAACAATGTATGGCACCATCTGGTAGCAAGTTGTGATAATCAGCACAGCTTCATCTCTCATAACTCACAGGAGCAATGTGCTTTCCTTTCACTGTTGGTTTCAGTACAAGGCTAGCCATATTTAAAAACAAATACAAATACTTCACACTTCACCCTCAGCTCAGAGCGCATACCTACCTATGCAGCTAATTCCCTACATAATATGAACCCACCTCTGCTTCTGTACATGCCACAGTTGGATGTGATAGCAGTGTGCAATGCAAGGGATCAGTCAAGGTCTTGTGTTTGCAGCATGGCACTGTTAACAATGTGTTCAAAGTGGCTAGTTGTTATGTCATATAAAAATACCTTGCATCAATTGGCTCACAGACATATTTCAGAACAGAAAACACTAACACAGCCAATTTTGATCAGTGCACTCTACAACTCCAGAGTATATCTCTTAAAACGTCAAACTTTCCCACTATATGGGTGGCACAACTGCAGGTTTTGGGAGGTGCAGCTCCATTCATAGTAACCTGAGAATGTTGTATTCATTGCACAGGCACACCATCAGGGACGAGTGGTCTAGGGGTAAGATGCTCATCTCACAATCGAAAGGTTGTGGGTTCGAGTCTCACCTGTCACTACTCTTCGCCCGCGACCAATCAGCGTGAGAGATTGGCGATGCTACATGACTCAACGGTCGACGTGTCGTAAAACCAATAACCAACCAACCAGGCACACCATCTTGCAAGCAGTGTTGGAGTGTTGTTGTCTGCCTTTCCAGTGGTTGAGATTGAGTGAAGTGTGTGAAGCTGTGCTTTGGCTTCTGACTGCTAAGAAAAATGGTTTGTTTGAGTGGTAACCATAAGTGGAATAACCAGCTTTTTTTGTAGGTGTGGTTTGGGGTTTGTTTTATCAAAAATGTTTTATTGATACCTTTACTCCCACATTTGTGTCTGAGTACATGTGAAGCCTATCCTGTCCAGTATGAACCCACAGTGGAAAAATGTTTTCAGAGACAAAATCTCTGAAGAAAGGCCTTAATTCCCACCCTGGCTTCATCTCTCAACTCACAGGAGCAATGTGCTTTCCTTTCACTGTTGGTTTCAGTACAAGGCTAGCCATATGAAAAACAACCAAAACACTTCACACTTCACCCTCAGCTCAGAGCACATACCTACATACACACCTCCCTCCATAAAATAAGGGGGGGGTTTAGGGGGAATTTTTAAGGTTGCCCGCGACCAATGGCGGAGGATTACTACAGCCAATTCCCTACATAATATAAACCCACCTCCCTACCACACATGCCATAGTCAGATGTGATAGTGGTGTGCAACTCAAAGAATCAGCCAAGGTCTTGTGTTTGCAGCATGACACTTAACAATGTGTTCAAAGTTGCTAATGGTTAAAAGTTATGGGTGCTATATGATCGTGCTTTGGTCAAAGTGCCCTTATACTCTAATAACTAACTAACTGCTAATAGTTATGATGTCATACAACAAACACCTTGCATTAGTTGGTTGACAGACAAATTTCAGAACAGAACACACTAGCTCAGCCAATTTTGATTGGCAGCCTCCTGGACTCCTGAGAATGTCTCTTAAAACTAAAATTTTATCACTATGTGGGTAGAGTGAACGGTAAATCGGGCCTCACAGTTGAGTGCAATTGGTGAAATGTATGATATTAATCTTCATATCAGTGGGTGCTGCACAGGGTTAAAACAATGGTTTTTCGTTACGTGTGAGATGTCGCATCCTTTTTGAGGCCTTTGATCTACGTCATTCGGTCTAACGGGAAGATGTTACTTTACCGGCCGGATCCGCTGCAATCCCCGTGCCCAGAAGTACCGCCGTTCTCTCGGCGCCGACTAAAATCCTACTCGAGCCCGATCGACGAGGTCGGGCAAGTTGAGATGAAGAAAAGTCGGCATCGGGTAGAGAAGCGCATCGGGGCCGAGGGAGCCCGGCGGGTCCAGGCACGATATTATATGCTGTACGTTAAGAAGGCAGCCTGTAACCAACCGCAAAATGGGGAGACGATGCTCAACCGAGAGGGAAGAGAGATTGCCTGGTTCATCCCATAGGCGAAAAGAACATCTGTGCTCCCTGCAGTCTCTGAGGACACATACATACCCAGAAATAAAGACAAATTTGGGACTTTGTATAACAAGGCACACTATGTACATTGTGCGATCATCTGGACAAACATTTGAAGGGCAATTTGGCCAATTTATGATAAAAACTTCCTTTTTGTCGCGGAATTCACACTGCTGTCAGCTTATTTCTCCACCAAGCTCCACCGGTCGTCCCCGTGGGCCAGTCTTAACTAGCCTCAACTAACCTCCACTGAGTTCCTTCTGGTGGAGCCACGGGAACAGACCCTAACTTCCACCCCACATTACCAAATGACAACTGCACACATCTCTTGCTGCATAACCACACAGTCTATGCCCCCCCCAACAGTTCAACTGGCAGCTATCTGGCCAGACGACTTGGACCAGACGATCACCACTTGCCATTGATGTGCCAATTTATGTCTTAAACAATGCCATTCTGATCTTTAGCTGCTGATTAGTTGAATGTCTTGCTTTGTGGTGCATACAGTTCTGAGTCCCATCTCCTGTGCATGACCATGTGCATTTGGTCAGCAAGGGTAGGAATAGATTATATCAATTTTAAAGCTTTTTTCATGTTTTTTATAGGGCAAAAGTACTTGCTCTAAGGCTGTGTGCTGTTATTTTACATCTTTTCATCATTTTTTTTCTTTCATTGTGGTTCATTTTTTACAGAAAATGACCACTTAAGTTTCTGGCATGGGAAGGAGGCCCATGCACCAGCAAAGATACTTTAACACTTTAAATTCACTTTGACACTTTACATTCTTTTGATAGTTATTGACAAAATATTTAGTGGGAAGGTATGTGCTATGCTTTTCCATCTGGTGTAGTATTTTTTTTGTGATCCATGGCCATTTTTTCCATAAATGGGCTGTACAGTTTGAGATACAGCCTGTTCATGCTCTGTACCTACTTGTAATAAGGCAGGTAAACAGACAAGAAAAACCACTATGCCTAATGAATGGATTAGCAGTGTGTGAAAGGTGCATAGTTTACCAAATGTGCCAAGTGCATGTAATATCAATTTGGGTGACCTTGTTCAGCTATAAGGGTGCATTTTTAGCACATTGTTTTGGCTCCCAGACATGACTAATCTTAGAAGCTACCCATCTGATCATCATAAAACCTCCAAAAAATGATTGAACATGTCATAAATGTGTAAGGTATTGATTTTTGTGATCCAGGGTAATGCCAAAGTTTGCCACATCTAAAACAAATGTATTATAGACATACCTACTCATACAAAATACTTGATGAAGCCTTGCATAACTTCTCCAGAGAATCTAACATGAGGAACATTTGTGCTTATTAGGTTTAAACTTTTGTAAATTTTGTGTCAGGCTCAATGAAGCAATTTTGATAACTACACTTCACACCTGTAGACATGACCAATCTTCACTCAGTGTCATGCAGCCATTGCAATTTCTTTTAGGTATATGCCAACTGATTGGGGTTTTGACTTTGTGACCCTGGATTAGATCAAAGTTTACCAAAGCATTTTTTTTTGTCTTACAGGCATGTCCAAGTGAACAAACTATGGGATTAGTACAGTTTAAATTGTTCACATGTCAAGTTTTGCATACATTTTTGCTCCAAAAGGCAATGAAGTGGTTGGGCTTGGTTTGGTGAGGTTAGTTAGTTATTGTGGTTTAGGGGAGCATCGACTGCATAGGTCATATAGTGGGTGAGGTTAATTTTTTGTGTTTAAAAATTTGAAAATAACGATCAAACTGGAAAAAATACAATTAACAGGAGTTAGGCTAAGTTATGTCAATTTAGGTTAGGCAGGCTGGCCATATGGCTTACCTAACTTACCTAACTCAGGTAGGCTTACCTAACCAAGGAGGACAAAAGTTTAGGCTAGCACAACCTAATGTGGTTCAGAGCATTCTGTAAACCTTCTCAGCCACATTCATAGCCTAATTTGGCTGCGAGGGGTCGGAACATGACTGACGTGGTACCGTCGCTGGCCCCGACGGAATTTCGAATTTGATGTGGACGTTGTACTTTATAGAAGTTCATAAAGTGGTTAAGGCTTAATAAGGGCCATATGGGCCCATCTGGGTTAAGCCTACCTAGAAAAGATACCAGAAAAGTACATGCTCACACCCCAATCAATCCATTATGTGAAGTTCCAAGGGAACTGTATATCCCAGTCTATCTAGCACCATTCACCTGATATTGCATAACACACTCTTCAACAATTCCAAACTATTCCAATCATGCCCCATGAGTAAGTACATATCTAATGCCATAAGTTTTCCCCCATATTCTAAGTTACCTAGTCTACTGATAAGTCTAGTGGCTTTGTGCTGCACTCTTTCTAGCATGTCTATATCTTTTTCTAAGTAGGGGCTCCATGCCTTATGCAGAATATCCTAAGGTCGCACATAGGCCATGTACAGCATTTTCATCACTTTTTTTGCTCTTATACCTCCACACTCCTATTAATGATTCCCAGCATTCTGATTGACCTATTCCTGGCTGAGACACATTGTTTTTCTACTTTAAGATCATTTGAAACTAACACACCTAAATCTGTATCTTCTTCAATAACATCCAATCTCCTACCTCCCATTGTATATCTGAACATATAATTATATTCTGTTCTGACATTGTATGTCAGAACAGATAATTATATCCTCTGAATTGAAATATCGAAAAATTATCCCAAAATACGGGATTCCAAAGCAAGTCCAACCCTGATCTGCACCTATATGGGTGGCCGAATTTAGTGCTTCAAGGTGTTGTATGGATTCCTGGATTTTCTATTGCAACATTTATCAACATTATTAAGATGATGTTATCACTCATTTACTCTTCAAATGATTAGTCTTCAGTTGGTGAGCAAAATAACACCAAAAGCAGTGGCTTTTAGTTATAGCATGAAAATAATGTTAAAAGTGTAGCACAAAATAGCCTAACCTAGTCTAACCTAACCTCCTTTTTAATGATAATAGTGTTTCTGGGAGACTTTGTTTCAGCACTTTGTTCCTAAAAAATGTCCAACTTAAAAGAATATACCCCAACCTTACCTAATCCAGCCTATGGGCGCTAAATGATCACAATCTTTGGTCGAGGCGCCCTAAAACACAAATAACTAACTACCTAATCCAGCCTAACATGCTTTTCAAGAAAAACGATTTCATTTTATAAATCAAAATTGTATAATTTAAAAAACTTAACCCAACCTAACCAAACTTAGCCCCTAGTAAATAATTCAGTACAAATTGTACCCTCACAATTTGAAATTGCATTTACATCTGATGCCCAAACAAAAATGGATGTTGGCAGTGGCACACTTTTCTTGGAGTTTGTCGATGCAGAGATTTCTTGATGCAATGATTTGTCTCGTAGGCTAAGCAATTTTTTGCTGTACTCATTTGACCATCACAAAGTTGGCTTTGGCCCCGCCCACCCAAGGCACACTGCGGTGTTCTAAGAGGGATCTGACGCTGGTGCGATATGCCTCCATCAGGAAGCCGCGGCCGAACCTTCGGTTATCAGGTCGGTTTGAAACGAACGCATGAGCATCCCCGAAATCAGTCCGTGTCGCTCCTCGTAAGTAGTAAGATGTGACATGGATGTTTAAGTTTGTCGCAGTGACGTAAATTTGCTATGTTCATTAAACGATTTACGCCATTTTCTACCATCTTTTATCAGCCAGTCTATTCTATACCCTCATAGCCGGTGCACGGTGGTCGGTTATCATAACTAGCGCGGATAATCCCCTGACAATGTAGGTATTTCGACCAGTTGGCAATTTTCCCCAGTGTTGTCATATTTGGTGTTAACGTGTAGCTAATGAATCGAGCTTTCTAGTCAATGTGAAACGATATAAATTTTGGAGCCTTGGACGCATCCAGGCGTCATAAAATGGGAAGAAGCCTCCGCAAACTTGGGCAAATGAACTTATGCAAATATATAAGAACACCAGTATAGGGATCCCGCCATGAAGGGTAATTGTTTTTGTTGTTGTTGTCTTTGCATTAGGATTGAATGGCTGATATAGTTAGTTGCCTTGCTACCTATAAATTGGCCCGCTGGACAACTGGCTTTTCTGACTTCGAAGCCCATGCTTGGCCGATTAAGACTGCTTAAGTGCAATGACTGTCATGTTGAGATCTCGGAGGTCGGTCTAAGTATTGTACACCTGAAGGCAATCGTTATTTCTTGATGCGAAGACCGGATAGCTCCTCTGCCTCATTCCTTGAACAAATACTTCGTTTTGGTTGTTGCAATCATTCTTACGCGAACATAGGTCACGACACCATTTTTTTTTCAGCGTACACCAAAGCAAACTTCCGGGGTGAGCTTGTTATCGGCAACCACAACTGTGTAATATAGAAAGCCAGGCCGCAACATCCTAGCTTGATCAAGATCGATTGTGACACGTCTTACACGGTTGCCGAGAGTCACTCGGGCTCTGAGGTTATGGGACCATGGTGTGACCAAACCATGGTTATGTGGCCATGTCGGCGCAAAATGACCTCAGTAGTGGAGGCTCCCTAAAACCCAAATAGCTAACTATGAGACGCTTATGTAGGCTCGCCAAAATTCGCCAGACAACCTGTCTGTCGGGGTCGGCGACCGAGTGAGCTGTCGATACCATCAAGCTGATGCCCGCGCAGATGGTTTCAGCGAACCGGCAACCAGCTGAGTTTTTATGGTGGCCAATTTGTGGATTTGAGATTGATTGCCATGCATGCCGCCGGTAGATCTGCCGTGACATTCCTCCATGGTCGGTCGATGGCCAGTTGAAGGATGCTTTATCCGTCGGATTATCGAGGTGTGTCCGGAAGAGTACCATATGACTCCATCAGGAAGCCGCGGCCGAACATTCGGTTATCAGGTCGGTTTGGTCGGTTATCGGGTCGGTTCACTCCTTCCGGAGGGAAAGGAGTGGCCGGCGGCTGGCGACGCAGGTGGGCTGTTCGGCGTCGGCCGTGATCGCTGGCCAGGTGTTGCTGATGCGGTGCGTGGCGGCGCCGTATCGACCCGGCCATCTCGCGTCACGGTGCGTGTCGTGGTCGTGTGACGCTGCCGAGGTCGTGGCGCGCGGCACGGCCCCCCTCGGGGCGACCGCGGCGGGCTCTTTTTCGCTTGGCGGACTGGACAGTGGTGCGCTACTCGTGGTTGGCATTCGTGCCGGGCGATCCATCGGGGCTGAGCCGCTCTGACGCCACTCGAGCCGGCCGAGTGGCGCCGCCGGACACTCGTGCGGAGCCTGTGCGGTGTCGGCTGTGTGCGGTGGTGCAGCACTGTCGGACGGCAGACGGCAGACGGCAGGTGGGTGGTGGGTGGTGGCCTCGCCACCGTCTGCGCCGGCTGACGGTCGGAGCCGCCGTGCGGACGCGTCCACCAGCGGGCTCGGTATCGACGCCGGCTGGCCGCGAGCACGCGCGGCGCCGTCGTCACGCCGCGTCGAAACGTGTGGCTGGCGTCACACCTGGCGCGGTCGGTGTGCCGTAGTTGCGCTGCGCTGAGAGCGGCCGCGTCGGCCGGTCGGGCCGCGCGTGGCTGTCGACCCGAGGCGGGCGGTACGCCGCGGGCCGGCCGAGCGTCGCCGCCGCGCCGCCGCCGCCGCCGCCGCCGCCGGATGTGGCGCGGCGGCCGTCAGTCGTCGTCGCGCCGGCCGCCGCGCCGGTATGCCGTGCTCGGCCGACCTGGCGGCCGTCAGTGGGTTCCGCGCCGGCGGCCCCGGCGAGCAGTGCGAGCCATGGCGGACACCACACCACACCACACTGGCCCCGACTGACGGTTAGTTCGCCGCAGGACGCCGCCGCCGCAGTAGTGGTGGTGCAGCCAGCGGCGCCGATCTCTTCTGTTTGTGGCTGGTGCGCCCGAGCCGAGGGCTTCTCCGTCCATTGCACTGCTGCTCTTGCCTGGTGGAGGCCTGACGCACCACCACCACAGGCCGTGTGCCGACGGGCGGGTAGGCAACTTGGCGTGCGTATGCGTTTGTATTTGCACATTTTCTGGCAATGATAATATTGAGGTCATTGATAACGTTTTATGTGAACAGTGTACGATTAGTTTAGTGCGCCGGTCATCACACGCAATTAATTGACTGGAAGTTGTTTTAAGAGATCTTTCCCCAGTGCAAGCAATGATGCCTTCTCACTGGTGTATGGTGTTGACAGCATATATTGACCTCTATAATGGGCGACAGTCGCGTTACGTAACTGTCTGGAACTGTGTAGGAAGTGTTGTATGCCCACTTAATGATTGCTCACTGCCTCAGCTGCCAACGAGTGGCTACCCAGGAATTACATATCGCTACTATGGAATTCCGTGTGATGTATACGGCGAGTCTCAAATGCAGTCTTGTATCTCCAAGGCCTCCGGTTGTGGTGACGTGACCGCGGCCGATCACAAAACCGGAAGGAGGAAGGTCTAAAGTGGCTGTTGGGCCACGACTGCCCACATTTTGTTTAGCCTTGCATGGGCTCTCAGTATGATTCGAGAGGCATATCGCCGGTCGCCCTTGCACGTCGATACTGTTCGATTCGGGCACGCATCGGCTTACACCAGCTCGGTTTGGACGATTCTGTCCACCTGATTGTCCGGATATTGTCACCGGCCTGTCCCTACATTGTCACCGGCCTGCCCGACATTGTCACCGGCCTGTCCGGACATTGTCACCGGCCTGTCCGGACATTGTCACCTGCCGTACATTGTCACCGGCCTGTCCGGACATTGTCACCTGCCGTACATTGTCACCGGCCTGTCCGGACATTGTCACCTGCCGTACATTGTCACCGGCCTGTCCGTACATTGTCACCGGCCTGTCCGGACATTGTCACCTGCCGTACATTGTCACCGGCCTGTCCGGACATTGTCACCTGCCGTACATTGTCACCGGCCTGTCCGTACATTGTCACCGGCCGTACATTGTCACCTGCCGTACATTGTCACCGGCCTGTCCCTACATTGTACCTGCCGTACATTGTCACCGGCCGTACATTGTCACCTGCCCGTCCGTACATTGTCACCGGCCTGTCCGACATTGTCACCGGCCGTACATTGTCACCGCCCGTCCGTACATTGTCACCGGCCTGTCCGACATTGTCACCTGCCGTACATTGTCACCGGCCGTACATTGTCACCGGCCTGTCCGTACATTGTCACCTGCCGTACATTGTCACCGGCCTGTCCGTACATTGTCACCGGCCTGTCCGTACATTGTCACCGGCCTGTCCGTACATTGTCACCGGCCTGTCCGTACATTGTCACCGGCCTGTCCGTACATTGTCACCTGCCGTACATTGTCACCGGCCTGTCCCTACATTGTCACCGGCCTGTCCGAACATTGTCACCTGCCGTACAATGTCACCGGCCTGTCCGTACATTGTCACCGGCCTGTCCGTACATTGTCACTTGCCGTACATTGTCACCGGCCTGTCCGGACATTGTTACCTGCCGTACATTGTCACCGGCCTGTCCGTACATTGTCACCGGCCTGTCCGTACATTGTCACCGGCCTGTCCGTACATTGTCACCTGCCGTACATTGTCACCGGCCTGTCCGTACATTGTCACCTGCCGTACATTGTCACCGGCCTGTCCGTACATTGTCACCGGCCTGTCCCTACATTGTCACCGGCCGTACATTGTCACCTGCCGTACATTGTCACCGGCCTGTCCCTACATTGTCACCTGCCGTACATTGTCACCGGCCGTACATTGTCACCTGCCCGTCCGTACATTGTCACCGGCCTGTCCGACATTGTCACCGGCCGTACATTGTCACCTGCCCGTCCGTACATTGTCACCGGCCTGTCCGACATTGTCACCTGCCGTACATTGTCACCGGCCGTACATTGTCACCTGCCCGTCCGTACATTGTCACCTGCCCGTCCGTACATTGTCACCGGCCTGTCCGACATTGTCACCGGCCTGTCCGTACATTGTCACCTGCCCGTCCGTACATTGTCACCGGCCTGTCCGACATTGTCACCGGCCGTACATTGTCCGCGTACTGACGCCTGTCCGACATTGTCACCGGCCTGTACATTGTCACCTGCCCGTCCGTACATTGTCACCGGCCTGTCCGACATTGTCACCGGCCGTACATTGTCACCTGCCGTACATTGTCACCGGCCTGTCCGACATTGTCACCGGCCGTACATTGTCACCTGCCCGTCCGTACATTGTCACCGGCCTGTCCGACATTGTCACCGGCCGTACATTGTCACCGGCCTGTCCGACATTGTCACCGGCCTGTCCGACATTGTCACCTGCCTGTCCGACATTGTCACCGTTGTCCGTACATTGTCACCGGCCGTACATTGTCACCGGCCTGTCCGGATTTCACCTGCCGTACATTGTCACCGGCCGTACATTGTCACCTGCCCGTCCGTACATTGTCACCGGCCTGTCCGACATTGTCACCGGCCTGTCCGACATTGTCACCGGCCTGTCCGACATTGTCACCTGCCCGTCCGTACATTGTCACCGGCCTGTCCGACATTGTCACCTGCCGTACATTGTCACCGGCCGTACATTGTCACCGGCCCGTCCGTACATTGTCACCGGCCTGTCCGACATTGTCACCGGCTTGTCCGACATTGTCACCGGCCTGTCCGACATTGTCACCGGCCGTACATTGTCACCGGCCTGTCCGACATTGTCACCTGCCGTACATTGTCACCGGCCGTACATTGTCACCTGCCCGTCCGTACATTGTCACCGGCCTGTCCGACATTGTCACCGGCCTGTCCGACATTGTCACCGGCCTGTCCGACATTGTCACCTGCCGTACATTGTCACCGGCCTGTCCGACATTGTCACCAGCCTTCCGCCTTGTCACCGGCCGTACATTGTCACCGGCCTGTCCGACATTGTCACCGGCCTGTCCGACATTGTCACCTGCCCGTCCGTACATTGTCACCGGCCTGTCCGACTTGTCACCGCCGTACATTGTCCGGCCGACATTGTACCGGCCTGTCCTACATTGTCACCGGCCTGTCCGACATTGTCACCGGCCGCCATTGTCACCTGCCGTACATTGTCACCGGCCTGTCCGACATTGTCACCTGCCCGTCCGTACATTGTCACCGGCCTGTCCGACATTGTCACCGGCCTGTCCGACATTGTACCGGCCGTACTTGTCTTGCCGTACATTGTCACCGGCCGATGTCCGACATTGTCACCGGCCTGTCCGACATTGTCACCGGCCTGTCCGACATTGTCACCTGCCGTACATTGTCACCGGCCTGTCCGACATTGTCACCTGCCCGTCCGTACATTGTCACCGGCCTGTCCGACATTGTCACCGGCCTGTCCGTACATTGTCACCGGCCTGTCCGACATTGTCACCTGCCCTACTCACATTGTCACCTGCCCGTCCGACATTGTCACCGGCCTGTCCGACATTGTCACCGGCCGTACATTGTCACCGGCCTGTCCGACATTGTCACCGGCCTGTCCGACATTGTCACCGTTAGCCGACTGACTCGGCCTCCACGTGTCCCTGGCGTGTGCTTCGTCACAGGCTTCAGGACCACCTGAACGCGGCGGCCGTTTGAGTGGTCGGCGTGTCGCAGAGCCGGCGTCACGCGCGGCCGACCGGCGCGCTGCTGAAGGTCCCGCAGGTGCTGTGACGTGTCGGTCACGCAGAGTTAAAATATTGGTGTTTCGTTCGGTGTGAGATGTCGAAACGAGTACAGTAGGATGTCAAAATTCGCAATAGAAACTATATCATTTAACATACCTGACAAGTTCTTCAAACACAATTCTGATCCAATAGCGTATTCATACGTGACCTTTTTCCTTTGTTTTGAGATACCTATTCAGAGTTAACAATTTTTGCGATGACGATAAAACGCCTATCCTTATCAACTGATATTGTACAACAGACCACATCATAGGTAACCATCTTTCCTGGAATTGTGCTAAAAGATGTTTGTGCATCACAATCTACAATGGTAAGTATGAGCATGCTGCTTATCGACAAGATACAGTTAGAAATTATATATGAAGACTTCATAACGACTCATCACAAAGCACGATGTCGATACTTTGTTGGGAGGGATGTCAATTCAGTGTTCAGAAAGTGGTATATTCCACCCTATTTCTCGAATAATGTATCACTGCGGTCACGTGACCTGACCTCTGACGGTTCCGTCGGCCGGTCACGGTCACGGCCGTGGTGGCGCCGCCGGTTGGCGGTCCGAGATTGGTGTGTGTGGAACGCGGACGAAACACGCAGCTCAGGGCCAGGCTGAGGGCGGCTGTGGGCCGTGGAATCTGCGGCGGCTGTGGCCTGTCGACTTGGCCGACTGTGCCGGTGGCCTGGCAACTCGGCCGGGGGTGGTCGTGTCGTTGCCTGTCACTGGGTCGGCGGTGGCCGTAGCCTGGTGACTCGGTTGGCAGCGGCCGTAACCTGTCGACCTGGTCGGGGCTGGTTGTGACCTGTACTGCAGGATCCGGTGACGGTCGGTGTCCGACTGAGTCCCCATGCCGTCCTCGTCGTGTCATGCACTTCCTGGCAAACTGCTGCTCGTGCAGTCGCCAGTGCCGTTCTCATCCGGCTTTCTAGCCGGTATCACACTTCAGCGGTCACGTCACGCCTGCCGAGCCGCGCCCTTGCCACGCGCAGAACCGTGACGTGCTGAGCAGGAGCAGGGTGTGCACCCTGCTCCCGCTCAGCACGTCGCCTCTGCGCCGGCCCGCTCCGTTAGCATCCGTCGACCCCGGCTGAGATTGATTTCGGCCACATGTTGGCAAAGCACCTGGGAGCTTCCGCCGCGGCGGCGCCGGCGCCGGCGCGGTGGTCTCGCTGACGTGACGCAGTGCTGCGACCGCACGTGCTGGCCGCCAGACGAGCGGGGCTCACCCTGGCTCACCCTGACTCACACTGACTCACACTGACTCACACTGACTCACCTTGGCTCACACTGACTCACCTTGGTTCACCCTGGTTCGCCATGGCTCGCCATGGCTGACAATGGCTGACTATGGCTCACCTTGACTCACCCTGGCTCCCCATGGCTCACCCTGGTTCACCCTGACTCACCCTGGCGCACCCTGGCTCACTATGACTCACCATGGCTCACCCTGGCAGAGGCACGCCCCGACGTGAGCTGGGCGAGAGGCGCCGTGGTCGGAGGAGTACGGCTTGCGATCCCGGCTCGGCTGACTCACGTGGTTTTTGTGTACATCCTGTGCTGACTAATGGTGAAGGAGTGGCTGGCTGACGTGTCGCCGGGCGTGGCCGTGCCGGCTGGTGGCCACGGCTGCCGCGACACCAATGTGGCTGGTGCAGCGGCCCGCCGCCCACCGTCACCGGTCAACGGACCGGTGACCGGTGACCGGGTAACAGTCAGCTGTTGGCCGCCAGCAAGGCCGGTGCGGTGGCCCGCCGCGGCCGGTCACCGGGCGGGGTGACGTCACAGTCAGCTGTTGGTCGCCGACGGGAGCGGAGCGGTGCGGTGTGCCGCCGCGGCCGGGCATCGCTCACTGAGGGGTCCATGGTGTCCGACGGCAAGCGATGCTGAGCATCCCGTCGGAGCGGCCAGCGCAGCACGGTATGCACCCGTCTGATGGGTGATGGGTGACGTCACACTCGGCTGTTTGCCGTCGGCTGGTGACTGACTGCTGTTGGTCAGTGTCTCGGCTGCTGTGCCGGCCGCTGGTAGATTCCATTGCATGTGCAAAATTTCCCGCCCGCCTGCAAGATGAACACCATCAGACGTGTCGGTCGGTTTAGCTCAACACTTCCAGCTACGCTTGTACTTCATCTGTAGCCAGTGGCGCACCGGAGGGTGGGGCCCAGGGGGCCCGGGCCCCCCCCCCCCCCATGAGACCAAAGTGCCCTTTTGGCCAAAAGTGCCCTTTTAACCGGAATGTCCCAAATTTAGCCCCAAAATCACCTGCCTTATCATAAGGCAGGTGATTTTCGGGGTAAATTTAGGACATTCCGGCCAAAAAATCATTTTTTCTAGCAATTTTAAAACAAATTGCTTGCTACCCCCCCCCCCCCAGGTCAACAAACCTTGCAGTGTGCCCCGGGCCGCAAAGTGCCCTTTGTAGCCGGTCAAGTGCCCTTTTGGAGCCGGCCAAGTGCCCTTTTCGGTCAGGGCCCCCCCCATGGAAAAATCCTGGGTGCGCGCCTGTCTGTAGCTAGCCTATGGCGTCAGCTTGTCCAGTAGGACAAGGTTCAAACAGTGGCGATGTCACTGCGAAAGGCAGTGCAGAGAGGCAGAGGATCAGACGGCCGAGGTGTGAGGAATGCAGAGCACCAAGTGACTGTCTGAGATGGATTAGCCGTGATGACCGTCAGACAAGTCGTGCCGGATAAGCGGTCGACAGGACACCAGTGTTAAGCGGTGTCTGGCGGTGTGGCGGACAGAGGACTAGGCGGTAGATACCAGACCGGTCAGTGTTAAGGCAGATGCGGTGCAGTCTGGTCACCGGAGGCAGCGCTTAAGTAGCCGAGGTACCTAGAATACTCACTGCAACGAAAACAACTGGCTTATAAGTTGTTTGAGGGGTCCTATAAAGGCCTGTCTTCCAAAGGTGGACAGCAATTGAATTGTATAGATTAGCTGAGGGTTGCAATGAAATTTAACTGAAGGATATCACTCCTAATAATTGATGTCCAGCCATGTCATTTGATTTTTCGTTGGCCGTTGTCCATCGGGAATTTAGTCACCTTATTTGGTATCAGTAATTTGTCACTTGAGATAACATCTCCAGTGTGATGCGCACCACCAGATGGTGTGAGGTATCTGTCGTCTGGCTGGTACGGGCCACAATTTCCAGTGTGATCCCCACCATGTCCAAAGTGGTCCCCATCACCAGATGGTGTGGGGTGTCTGTCGTCTGGCTTATCAGGAACTACCATCTTCTGAGAGGTTTGCCATCAGATAGCATCAGTTGTCATTGCCAAAAGTGTTGAGAAGCATTGCGCCAACTCGCGCCGAAAGCTGGGAGCCACAGCCAGCTCGGCAGAGCGGAGCGAGCTGTGAACCGGTGTGATGACCTCTGCTCGTGAGACCGTCACGAGCGTCCGCCAGGCACTGTGTCTGCGAGCCCGTGGTGTGGCGATGCCACCGTGGTGTGGTGTGCCACCGTGATGTCTGCGAACCCGTGGTGTGGCGATGCCACCGTGGTGTGGTGTGCCACCGTGATGTCTGCGAACCCGTGGTGTGGCGATGCCACCGTGGTGTGGTGTGCCACCGTGATGTCTGCGAGCCCGTGGTGTGGCGTTGCCACCGTGGTGTGGTGTGCCACCGTGGTGTGGCGATGCCACCGTGGTGTGGTGTGCCACCGTGATGTCTGCGAGCCCGTGGTGTGGCGATGCCACCGTGGTGTGGTGTGCCACCGTGGTGTGGCGATGCCACCGTGGTGTGGTGTGCCACCGTGATGTCTGCGAGCCCGTGGTGTGGCGATGCCACCGTGGTGTGGCGATGCCACCGTGGTGTGGTGTGCCACCGTGATGTCTGCGAGCCCGTGGTGTGGCGATGCCACCGAGTGCCGGCCGGTCGGCCTGTCGCTCGTCTGTGCACAGCTGTCGCCGACCGACGTCCGACGCGTCGTGGCGCTTATCCGTCCGGTGACGACTGTCTGGTCCTATGTCTGTCGGTCGCGACTTTGCGATTCAATCTGTGATCGACTGTCCTGCTGTCTGCCCTCCCGACGCTACTGTCTGATCCACTACTCATCTGATGCGATTGTCTGATTTGTCTGGCTGAAGCAGTCATCCTGTCCCCTATCTTTCTGACAGCACAGTTGTCTGATCCTCTGCCCGTGCGCACGGTTGTCCGACTTCCTGTCCTGTCGTTCGCAGCACTGTCGTGTCCCTTGCCTGCCTGCGCCGCCCGTGTCTGTGTGTGACCGGCCCCGGCTGTGTTGTCTGTGTGTGACCGGCCCCCGGCTGTGTTGTCTGTGTGTGTGACCGGCCCTCGGCTGTGTTATCTGTGTGTGTGACCGGCCCGGCTGTGTTGTCTGGGTGTGACCTGACTGGCCCGGCTGTGTTGTCTATGTGTGTGACCGGCCCGGTTGTGTTGTCTGTGTGTGACCGGCTCCGGCTGTGTTGTCTGTGTGCGTGACCGGCCCCCGGCTGTGTTGTCTGTGTGTGACCGGCCCAGGCTGTGTTGTCTATGTGTGTGAGACCGGCCCCGGCTGTGTTGTCTTGTGTGTGACCGGCCCCCGGCTGTGTTTTTGAGTGTTGTCTGTGTGTGACCGGCCCCGGCTGTGTTGTCTGTGTGTGTGACCGGCCCCGGCTGTGTTGTCTGTGTGTGACCGGCCCAGGCTGTGTTGTCTGTGTGCGACCGGCCCGGCTGTGTTGTCTATGTGTGTGACCGGCCCCGCTGTGTTGTCTGTGTGTGACCAGCTCCGGCTGTGTTGTCTGGGTGTGACCGACTGGCCCGGCTGTGTTGTCTGTGTGTGACCGGCCCGGTTGTGTTGTCTGTGTGTGACCGGCTCCGGCTGTGTTGTCTGTGTGTGACCGGCCCGGCTGTGTTGTTTGTGTGTGACCGGCCCCGCTGTGTTGTTTGTGTGTTGTGACCGGCCCGGCTGTGTTGTCTGTGTGTGACCGGCCCCGGCTGTGTTGTCTGTGTGTGACCGGCCCCCGGCTGTGTTGTCTGTGTGTGACCGGCCCCCGGCTGTGTTGTCTGTGTGTGACCGGCCCCGGCTGTGTTGTCTATGTGTGTGACCGGCCCCGGCTGTGTTGTCTGTGTGTGACCGGCCCCGGCTGTGTTGTCTGTGTGTGACCGGCCCCCGGTTGTGTTGTCTGTGTGTGACCGGCCCCCGGCTGTGTTGTCTGTGTGTGACCTGCCCAGGCTGTGTTGTCTGTGTGTGTGTGACCGGCCCGGCTGTGTTGTCTGTGTGTGTGACCGGCCCCGGCTGACTGTATGTGTGTGACCGGCCCCCGGCTGTGTTGTCTGTGTGTGACCGGCCCCGGCTGTGTTGTCTGTGTGTGACCGGCCCCGGCTGTGTTGTCTATGTGTGTGACCGGCCCCCGGCTGTGTTGTCTGTGTGTGACCGGCCCCGGCTGTGTTGTCTATGTGTGTGACCGGCCCCCGGCTGTGTTGTCTGTGTGTGACCGGCCCCGGCTGTGTTGTCTGTGTGCGTGACCGGCCCCGGCTGTGTTGTCTGTGTGTGACCGGCCCCGGCTGTGTTGTCTATGTGTGTGACCGGCCCCGGCTGTGTTGTCTATGTGTGTGACCGGCCCCGGCTGTGTTGTCTATGTATGTGACCGGCCCCCGGCTGTGTTGTCTGTGTGTGACCGGCCCTGGCTGTGTTGTCTATGTGTGTGACCGGCCCCCGGCTGTGTTGTCTGTGTGTGACCGGCCCCGGCTGTGTTGTCTGTGTGTGTGTGACCGGCCCCGGCTGTGTTGTCTGTGTGTGACCGGCCCCGGCTGTGTTGTCTGTGTGTGTGACCGGCCCCGGCTGTGTTGTCTGTGTGTGACCGGCCCCGGCTGTGTTGTCTGTGTGCGTGACCGGCCCCGGCTGTGTTGTCTATGTGTGTGACCGGCTCCGGCTGTGTTGTCTGTGTGTGTGACCGGCCCCGGCTGTGTTGTCTATGTGTGTGACCGGCCCCGGCTGTGTTGTCTATGTGCGTGACCGGCCCCGGCTGTGTTGGGCTGTGTTGTCTGTGTGTGTGTGACGGCCCGGCTGTGTTGTCTGTGTGTGTGACCGGCCCCGGCTGACTGTATGTGTGTGACCGGCCCCCGGCTGTGTTGTCTGTGTGTGACCGGCCCCGGCTGTGTTGTCTGTGTGTGACCGGCCCCGGCTGTGTTGTCTATGTGTGTGACCGGCCCCCGGCTGTGTTGTCTGTGTGTGACCGGCCCCGGCTGTGTTGTCTGTGTGTGTGACCGGCCCCGACTGTGTTGTCTGTGTGTGACCGGCCCCGGCTGTGTTGTCTGTGTGCGTGACCGACCCCGGCTGTGTTGTCTATGTGTGTGACCGGCCCCGGCTGTGTTGTATGTGTGTGTGACCGGCCCCGGCTGTGTTGTCTGTGTGTGTGACCGGCCCCGGCTGTGTTGTCTATGTGTGTGACCGGCCCCGGCTGTGTTGTCTGTGTGTGTGACCGGCCCCGGCTGTGTTGTCTGTGTGTGACCGGCCCCGGCCAGCTGCCGCCCGGTCAGCTTGTGGCGCCGTCGCGGCCGTAACGTGGCATGACGGCGGCAGGGTCAGCTGGCGCGCGTGACAGAGGCATGGCGCCGGTGGCCGAGTCGTGCCGTCAGATGAGGGCCACAGGATCGATTAGCCGGCGTGATGGCAGCGGCTGCGCTGACGTGACTGACTGCAGTGTCGGGCAACGCGCCGCACGGCTCGGTCACCGGCTGACCTGAGGACAGGGCACGGCTGACCCTGGCCAGGGCACAGCGCAGCTGAGCCGCGCTCAAAGCACGGCACAACTAGTCAATCCTGGAAGGAATCTTACTGGGGAGGAGGGGGTGGGGGTGGGTGGGAGGGGCGAGGAAGATGGATATTCTAAGACCATATACCGCCTGAAACAGAATATGTTTCAGAAAATATTATTTCTTGTCTGACCCAACGGGAGGAGACATGGCAGCTGACCCGTGGGGAGGAGACAGAGCAGCTGACCCGTGGGGAGGTGACAGGGCAGCTGACTCGTGGGGAGGTGACAGTGCCAACTGACCCGTGGGGAGGAGACAGGGCAACTGACTCGTGGGGAGGAGACATGGCAGCCGACTCGTGGGGAGGTGACAGGGCAGCTGACTCGTGGGGAGGAGACAGGGCAACTGACTCGTGGGGAGGAGACATGGCAGCCGACTCATGGGGAGGTGACAGGGCAGCTGATCCGTGGGGAGGAGACAGGGCAACTGACTCGTGGGGAGGAGACATGGCAGCCGATTCATGGGGAGGTGACAGGGCAGCTGATCCGTGGGGAGGAGACAGGGCAACTGACTCGTGGGGAGGAGACATGGCAGCCGACTCATGGGGAGGTGACAGGGCAGCTGATCCGTGGGGAGGAGACAGGGTAACTGATCCGTGGGGAGGATGCATGGCAGCTGACCCGTGGGGAGGTGACAGGGCAGCTGATCCGTGGGGAGGAGACATGACAGCTGACTCGTGGGGAGGTGACAGGGCAGCTGATCCGTGGGGAGGAGACATGACAGCTGACCCGTGGGGAGGTGACAGGGCAGCTGATCCGTGGGGAGGAGACATGACAGTTGACTCGTGGGGAGGAGACATGGCAGCCGACTCATGGGGAGGTGACAGGGCAGCTGATCCGTGGGGAGGAGACAGGGTAACTGATCCGTGGGGAGGATGCATGGCAGCTGACCCGTGGGGAGGTGACAGGGCAGCTGATCCGTGGGGAGGAGACATGACAGCTGACTCGTGGGGAGGTGACAGGGCAGCTGATCCGTGGGGGAGGAGACATGACAGCTGACCCGTGGGGAGGTGACAGGGCAGCTGATCCGTGGGGAGGAGACATGACAGTTGACCCGTGGGGAGGAGACATGGCAGCCGACTCATGGGGAGGTGACAGGGCAGCTGATCCGTGGGGAGGAGACAGGGCAACTGGCTCGTGGGGAGGATGCATGGCAGCTGACCCGTGGGGAGGTGACAGGGCAGCTGACCCGTGGGGAGGTGACAGGGCAGCTGATCCGTGGGGAGGAGACATGGCAGCCGACTCATGGGGAGGTGACAGGGCAGCTGATCCGTGGGGAGGTGACAGGGTAACTGACTCGTGGGGAGGAGACATGGCAGCCGACTCATGGGGAGGTGACAGGGCAGCTGATCCGTGGGGAGGAGACAGGGCAACTGACTCGTGGGGAGGTGACAGGGTAACTGATCCGTGGGGAGGAGACAGGGCAACTGACTCGTGGGGAGGTGACGTGCCAACTGACTCGTGGGGAGGTGACAGGGCAACTGACTCGTGGGGAGGAGACAGGGCAACTGACTCGTGGGGAGGTGACAGGGCAACTGACTCGTGGGGGAGGAGACAGGGCAACTGACTCGTGGGGAGGTGACAGGGTAACTGATCCGTGGGGAGGTGACAGGGCAGCTGACCCGTGGGGAGGAGACAGGGCAACTGACTCGTGGGGAGGTGACATGGCAGCTGACCCGTGGGGAGGTGACAGGGTAACTGACTCGTGGGGAGGTGACAGGGCAGCTGACCCGTGGGGAGGAGACAGGGCAACTGACTCGTGGGGAGGAGACAGGGCAACTGACCCGTGGGGAGGTGACAGGGTAACTGACTCGTGGGGAGGTGACATTCCAGTTGACTCGTGGGGAGGAGACATGGCAGCCGACTCATGGGGAGGTGACAGGGCAGCTGATCCGTGGGGAGGAGACAGGGTAACTGATCCGTGGGGAGGAGACATGGCAGCTGACCGGTGGGGAGGAGACAGGGCAGCCGACTCATGGGGAGGTGACAGGGCAGCTGATCCGTGGGGAGGAGACAGGGTAACTGATCCGTGGGGAGGAGACATGGCAGCTGACCGGTGGGGAGGAGACAGGGTAACTGATCCGTGGGGAGGAGACATGGCAGCTGACCGGTGGGGATGGGACAAAACAGCTGACCCGTGGGGACCCGTGTCAGCTGACCGATGGAAGATAAGCCAGGTCAGCTGACCGATGAGGAAACAGGGCAGCTGGTCTGTGGACAGCGCAGTTCCTCGTTACTGTCGAGCAGTGGACCATGGGAATTGGCACAACAGCTCTATCTGGATTGCAATCTCCTGGCTCCACGGAATTTAACACCACAGTATGTCTGCGTTGAAATATAATTCGATGGAAGACACATTTCAGCTGGCTAGTATTGATGGCATCTCAGTTCCGTCTTCTTCTTCTTCTTCTTCTGGGGGGGGGCTGGGCTTTTTCGTTCTAGGCGTTCACGCTTTCACGCAGTCATTTACTTCATCGCGTACATGCTCAGTCTACTCGGCATTGTGCTTCCACCCTATTCCACGTACCACTTTGTCACCGCACTAGTCTTCGATCCGCTATATGACCAACGCAGTAGATGCGCCCCTAAGCCCAACTAACCCTAGTCTTCGATCCTTGACTATGTCTATCACTGTCGTGATCGCAATTTGTCGATTATGCGTGATTTTGCCGTGGATCGGTGCCGACGGTCTTCTTAGCCGTGGGCACCCCACAGCGGTACCAGGCATTCATAACTGTCTCTGACTCCAATGTTGCACTCTTCCGGCGGCGACAGCATCATCAGCTCAGCTATTGGCTGGCGCGCGCCGGTGCCGGGTATCCGTCACCGGCCGTGTCACGTTCGGCGCGTGGCCGCCAGTAATGAGTCGGCGTCACGAGCCACTCGACAAAACACCGCCGCCCAGCCGACACATCGATTCCTCGCCGGGAGCAGTTCGGTCGGCACGGCGACGGCGCCGCTCGAGGCGGCGAGGGCTGATCGGGTCAGCCATCCACCGGCTGATCGGGTCAGCCATCCACCGGCTGATCGGGTCAGCCATCCACCGGCTGATCGGGTCAGCCATCCACCGGCTGATCGGGTCAGCCATCCCCCCTGATCGGGTCAGCCATCCACCGGCTGATCGGGTCAGCCATCCACCGGCTGATCGGGTCAGCCATCCACCGGCTGATCGGGTCAGCCATCCACCGGCTGATCGGGTCAGCCATCCACCGGCTGATCGGGTCAGCCATCCACCGGCTGATCGGGTCAGCCATCCACCGGCTGATCGGGTCAGCCATCCACCGGCTGATCGTCAGCCATCCACCGGCTGATCGGGTCCATCGGGTCAGCCATCCACCGGCTGATCGGGTCAGCCATCCACCGGCTGATCGGGTCAGCCATCCATCCACCGGCTGATCGGGTCAGCCATCCACCGGCTGATCGGGTCAGCCATCCACCGGCTGATCGGGTCAGCCATCCACCGGCTGATCGGGTCAGCCATCCATTGGCTCGGCCGGTAGCTGGAGGCAGCGCCAGTCACCCGGGGCCAGTTCCGGCCTCACCAGCGGTGTGTGAGTGTGACGCGCGCCTTCGGTGTCGGGATGGCAGCCGATGGTGTCTGTCTTGAGATCGTCGAGATTATCTCGAAATTGATCATATCCAACCTGTATCTCATTGAATTGTAGTGTCTCCTATACTAAGCTGACTTATTTCTGGAATGCGTTTTTGTCCAGATGTTGAGCTTTAAGTGCATCACTGCGAGGCTCACACTTCAGAGTGATGTCACCACGGTGATTTTGCGGCGATTGTCACAATTTTCGCGCTCTAACATGGGAGCTATATGACCTGAAACAGTCTATGCGTAATCAACCATTGTTGCGTGATGCTTGCATTACTTGGACGCGTGATGCGGATACATTGCTGCCCCACTTGTCGTCCGAGTTTCGGATACCAGTTGGTTGGGGGGACCCAGAGCATGTAGCGACACGTTGTCTTGTCGCTGGGTCAGGGGACCAATGTCACGTAGCGACACGTCTTGTCGCTGGGTCGGGGACCCAGATTATGTAGCGACACGTCTTGCCGCTGGGTTGGGTTTTAATCGCCCGTCGTATGTCATGGGGGGGGGGAATGTATTGCCAGGGAGGAACGGAGCTCATTGGATATCAGCTCAACTTCAAGTTCGATTGGCTATCTATCATCGCGCAGTGCTAAGCTTCGGCTCGACGACCTGTTCAGGGGCGGGGTCGCCGGACTCGCCTACGCGACGTATGTGACGAATCACGATCGGGCGTTCGCTCAGGTAGGCAATCTGTGACGTGAGAAGTACAATGCGGCTGGTCTGTGCGGTGAGAAGTACAATGCGGCTGGTCTGTGCGGTGAGAAGTACAATGTTGTTACGAGTGAAGACTGGGCCCGGACGAGTCCGTTGCCATGTGTTTGCGACCAAAGTTCATCAGAGTGACCCGACCCGACCCAATTATTACGCTTCTTAAACCTTAAAACGTCTTCGTTGTGGTGTTTCATGTCCTAATTTCTGGATTCACATTTATACCTGGTCATTTCATATTTTTTTTATCTGCTTTCACCACAATCTTCTCTCTGAAGTGCACGCATTTGTATGTTCGAGGAAAAGGCTTTGTGGCGGAAGTTAGGTGGCGCCGGTCTAGCAGACAGCCAACTTAGGGCCTGCCTACAGCCCCAATCACGTGGTTATTTTGGCATGGCACGCGACTTGCGTGGCCCGTGTCTGGGCGACCGTGTGGGTAGTGTCAGTCCGATGGGGGAGGGGGGAGGCGCTGAGCGGATGTGTGCTGCATACACCGATCGGGAAGGGTTTGATATGCGTACACCGTATTCGGCAGACGAGCAGGATTTCGAGAAGATCGCAGCCAATTTACCACTGAAGCTGTCCCTTCGATGTACATATGCCTAAATTATAGGTACTTTATGACATTAGGCTTCTGTATCAATTCAAATTTCGGCAGGGCAATTTGAACCCGCTGTGTCGAATTATCGATATGGGTTTATCTGCTTCTGAAATTCGTGAACTTCCGCGAAAATTGAACGCAATAAGGCGCCAATGGCACACAGTTGCGGTCGGTCCACACGTTTCCTGTCGCATGATAGGAATCCGATCCTGTGCCTGCAGTAAACGAGCTCTATAGCTCGTCACTAGTCTTCACTTGTACAGCGCCCGTGATGGCGATTTATACTAATGTTAATGACGTCCTGCTCCGCGAATTGCTGTGTTTCTATACGAACAAATGTTGGTTCGTCGCATTCAACTGTCCGTGTCTGTGCCTGGTTCGTGAGTTAGCTCTCAATGCTGGTTGTCTCTTTAATGGGCGGATAACCAGCAAAGCCCAGTAATTTTCATGCCTTCAGATTTGGAAATGTTTTCGAATCTTGTTTGGTATGTTTACTTTCCCTTGTAATATGTATCAATCCAGAGCAATAACTGCAATAATTACACTGAAGTAAGTGTTCTGCGACATGATGTGGACTACGCTTTAAACAAGTGCAGTGTTAAGTTCATTAGTAAATTTCATTTTATCCCATGGTACTTGATCACGGAGGAATTTGCGATGAAGCACCACGCGCAGCGTTCATATTCATGGCTGCAAATACCGCGCTGTTAACTTCAACAGCTACGCTGGGTGAAAGTTTAAAACACGAAAACATTACCTCTTAGAATGTTACGAATGGAAAAATATGGGGGAGGGGGAGTAACTTATAATTAGAATGGCAACTTGTGGAAAGGAGTTGCATGTCCTTCCTTATTTGGCGATTCCAGGGTACGTCGTCGCAAAGTTGTTAACCTGTCAAGAGAGTTGGACCGAGCCGGGCCGCAGACGTTGCTTTTTTGTTTTTGTTTTTAGTTCTAGGAAGCGTCCGGCCTTCGCTGCCTCTCGTAATAAATCTGCAATCACTGAAACCTACAATATTCATTCTGCTGATCCGGCTAAGCCGCAGATATCGCCTTACACACTGCAACATTCTCTCTTCCGTTTGGAAGGGTCTGGCTGTGATGTAAGCGCCGTCACCGCGCGGTCTGTGCGGCGTTTCCGTTGCAAACTGCACGGGCTGCGCAATAACCGGAGCGATGCTGCAGCTGTGGGCGTCGCCACCGTTGCCGACAGGGCCGAGTTATGCGGCTGCCGCACCCGACCAGGTCTGGCCGTGTCCCGCCCAGCGTCTGGACGGCTGCAGAGGCGACTGCGCTGATGCCATGCGGCTCCTGCGCTGCATCGTCTGCTCCCGGTTCCAGGAATCCGGTGGCGTGCCAGAGTCGGATGACGGGTGCCGGGGTCGGATGACTGTTGCCGGAGTGGGATGACGGTTGCTGGAGTCAGATGGCATGTGCCGGAGTCGGATGACAGATGTCGGAGTCGAATGATATATGCCGGGGTCTAATGACGGATGCTGGAATCGGATGACAGATGCCGGGGTCGGATGACGGATGTCAGAGTCGCGTGACGGGTGTCTGGGTCGGATGACAGGTGCCAATCACAGCTGACTATTCGCTTCGTCCCTGCAGGGAACATAGAGGCGCCGGGCGGTTCGACTGTTCGCTCTGTCTGCAGTGAACGGAGGTGTGTCTGGCGCGGCTGACCGGCAGCTCTGCCTCTGCCCCCGCAGGGAGCGGAGAGGTGCCGGGCGCGGCTGACAAGTGCTGGGCGCCAGCAGCAGGTGCCGGACACACCTGGCCGGACCGCTCCGCGCCAGTGGGCAGCGGAGAGGTGGCGGCCGCTGCCGCCAGCCCCCGGTCACCCACAGCCATCGGGAGTACCGTCTACACCCGGCACAGAGGTGAGCACTGGCACCGTCTGCACCCGGCACAGACACGGGCGGAGGCCGGTGGAGGCCGGCAGCGGACGATGGCCGTTCGGGCTGGCTGCGGCACCGCGCCAGCCCGGGGCGTGACGCACCAGCGCGTGCCGTGTGGACGGCGTGTGGCCGCCCTGCCGTGCCGGCCGTCTGATGTGGCAGACGAGAAGGAAGGCGCGGTACCGTGTCGGCGACGGAGGGTGTGCCAGTAAATGGCTCGACTGCGCGTGGTGGATGAATTGGCATTGTGTGGGCCGGATCCTCCCATTGGTTGATCAATCGTTGCACTGGTTCTATGGGCTTGCGTAACGTGGCGTCTGTGCGCTAATGGCACACAGACGCCACTTGAGCGCATCTGTGTGCTAATGGATAAACTATTCGCCCCCCCACACATAGTTCTGACGAGCTGGGTCTCGCCGCGGTCTGGGAAAGCGTCATTGTACAGGCATGCAGTTGTCGGTTCCAGTTCTAGCTGACGATCAGATGCTTGGGATAGTCAAAGTAGAATCCGACACCGAGCCATTCTGACAACGGTAGCACGACGGATTTGCTACTAGGCAGATAGATGAATCGTTTGCCGAAAGTTATGATACCGGAAAGCTGGTTGCGTCATTTTCGAAAATTGATCGACTTCGTGACGAGCAAATGGGCGAGATGATATTAGATGACAAAAATAATGAAAAGAAACAGGCTGAATTTCGCACATTTTGACAACTTTCGTGTGCTTTCCAAAATGCTTGAATCATATGTTATCAGTTGACCAGGAGCGCGGATAGTGGGTTGGAAAGGAAACAGCTGCCTCAAAAATACATTTATAGTACAACAGCCGCAGATGCAGCCGATGCAAGAGCGACGTATAACCATTGCTGCTGGTGCACCGCCATTGAAATAACAAACCGAATGCCTATGGACCTGCAGGTTTACTTGAATGAATTAATTATTTGTATGAGGGTAGGTTTGTTACTGCTTGCTCTTATTCTTCTCATATTGCAAGGTTGCACTGCAAGACATTTACAGGAAAGTCTTAGATTTTGAATGCACATTATCTCATTTCATTATCGCAGTGTTCATTGCAGTTGTTGCAGATTTGTCTTTGATCTATGTGCCGTCTGTGGTCAGATTTGTAATGAAATAAACCGATATATTATAATCAAGTTGAACACGGACTGTGGTGGACTATTAAGCCAGGTGACTAGCACAGAATGTGCGTATAAATGTTACCGTTTACAATGAAGCTTTTCTTCCAACTATAACAAAGTCCATTTAGCTTTTCTAATTCTGAGCAGATATCTCCTCAGATCTGAAAGTGAGGGGTCCACACTGCATTTTGTATCCAGGATATCTAACGTGCGCGACCAAGCCGAAATAACTAAAAATTTGCTGCACGTATGAGTAAACTCCCCCACCCGCCCCTGGTAAAGTCGTTACCGACACTTATTGAACAATTAACAAATTTCAGGTCATTATTCAGCCAAGTTTTGGTGACCCACTGTGCCGTAAATGGGTGACCAGAAGTGGCAAACTGGGCCATCAGCTATCATGTAACGGTCGGTTCCGGGCGGTGGGCACGTTCAGACAGTGGGAGTGTCCGTTGAGCTGCCGCTGCGTCTCGGCCGCCTCCTGGGCCGGCACCGGAAGTGGTCCGTATACACCGGTAGTTGGGCCGTTCCGGCTGGTCGATTTGGGTGCGTCCGCTCGGAAAACTCCCCGGGAAGTGATCTCACACCTGGACACGGTGTGGCCGTGGTCGGGCCGGCCGGCCAGGTCGATTTGGGTGCGTCCGCTCGGAAAACTCCCCGGGAAGTGATCTCACACCTGGACACGGTGTGGCCGTGGTCGGGCCGGCCGGCCAGGTCGGGCCCGGGCCAAACGCGCTGGGGGCTCGCGTTGTACTCGCCGACCGTGAGGGTGGCCGGGCTGCAGCGTTTTTGGACGGCGAGCCCGTTGCCTGTGATCCCTGTCGCGACCTGTGGCCCCCGATGTTTGGGGAAACAGTCGCTCGTCCCGCAGAGGCGTTGACCCGTGGCCTCGGTCGCCCCGAGTGGCGACGGGCCGAGGTTTAAGTGCGTCTGCGGGCGGCGATGATTATCGGATAGTAATTTATGGTGCCCGTTTATTCCGGGGGCAACAAGCTACTGGGAACTCGTTCATGTGAGCGAAGGCCCGACCGAGTGCTACCATCATGGCCGTTATGTGTGACTCGCTGATGACATTGTGGGATGTGCCCGGCTATCGTAACAGGGAACGAGTGGTCTAGGGGTAAGATGCTCGTCTCACAATCGAAAGGTTGTGGGTTCGAGTCTCACCTGTCGCTACTCTTCGCCCGCGACAAATCGGCGTGAGAGATGGGCGACGCTACATGACTCAACGGTCGACGTGTCGTAAAACCAATAACCAACCAACCGGCTGTCGTAACAGCAGCAATGGAACGTAGATGAATCCTCATCGGATGAATATTGAAGATCAGTGCAGATATTTCGTAAAATAATTGAATGCTGATATTAATAGATAAGGTGAGAAGTATCTCCGTACATCTTGACGTACATGACTGAGCAACATGTCCACGCGTGCACTCTTATGTAAACAACCATTACACGGTTGGTGCATGGCTATGAAATATAAGTGACGGTGTGTGCAAATGTCCCATCTTTCGGCGCGGATGTTTTCGTGATACACCGAATGGCATGAATGCATTTTCGACACGAGAAGGAACCACTGGATAAATGGGGTGAGCGAATCTGCCATATAAAATGGGGCATCGCATTGGAATTTAGCATACGAACAGGAATTTTTGTTTTCTGCTTTTTCGCACGGTGAATTAACCACAAAGCTAACCAAATTGTCCAAACGAGGGCGAATGTATTTATCGTAGTCGATTTCTTGTCGGTCTTGGAATAATGAGTGAACTGGCATTGCGACTTCTATAGCTCCTTGATGGGCAGCTGTTTTAGGACGCTCGGAAGTATAATTGTTGCAGGTCGGAACTGCTTCCAACGAAGCGGTTTTCATAGTGTCGCTTCAGCAGATCTGTAAAACTGATTGTTAATCTTCAGTTTTTTTTAAGGAGAGCTTCATTCCCTGTGACTGCAGTACACCTATAACGATGTTTTTTCCCATTAAGAAGTGGCTATCAGATGGCGTGCTCCCATTGGTGGTGGTGTACTGGCGGCATGATTGGTCGGCTGAGACACTGGCGGCGCATTATGTGCGCCCTATTGATTAATGTCCCGGCAGCCAGCCGGCCGGCCGATATGCCAAGGATACAGAGTGGCGCGTGTGCACCGGTCTGTGGGCTCGGAACTGGGTCAACACACCCTGTAATTGCTCCCCGGGCTGTCGCCGGCGCACAAAAATACACCAGCCCTGCCTTGTTTACGCCTTCACTGCAAAGCCGGGCTTAGCACGGTGCGCTGAACCCGGGTGGTCCGTCTGCCCCCGGCGTGCCGCGTGCCAGTGTTGGGACGGAGGGGTTAGTGCGGTACGCTGAACGTCTGTCACTCTATGGTGTGACATCGGTGCGATGGAGGGATTAGTTCAGTATACTCCCACTAGGGACGTAGCCATCTGCTGCTGATGTGTCTCAGCTGGGTTGCAAGGTGTGGTTGTTCGGTGTCGGGTGAGCATGGCGGCCTGCCGGGCGCAGTGGATACCGGCGGCCGTGTGCGCTGGATATTGCCTGGTTATCGCCTAGTTATCGCTGGTTATCGACCCGGCCAGTGGAGGTGGCTCGCTGCGACTCGCTGTGAGAGGACGCGTCCGCCAGTACATGCTCACGCTGCCTGCAGATCAGCCCTATCACCAACAGTCGAGCCGCAATGTGCTGGAGGCACTGCGCCAGCTGCCGCCCCAGCCCGAGGAGGAGGCGGACCCGGCCGCCGACCTCGCAGGTATCCCCTCTGGTGTGTGCAATCGCTCCGGCCAACAGTAGCTCGTGCTGTCAACGTCGCTCTCCACGGCAACGGGCCGGCCGCCCACGGTTGAGCAGTTGCGCAGCGCGGTCGTGTGTTCCGGTCGCGACGACTAACTCGCAACCAGCTTGTCGATGCTTTCTTTCTGAGGCTGTCTGCCGTCCTGATGTGGTGTCCTTGCGTGTTGCATCGTCGCTCGTGTGCTCGCTTAGTTTGCCGTTTTCTAACCTAGTTAGCCGTGATATCATCACGAGAGAAGCGCGTTCTGCCGGTTGACGAGTGCTGATTGTCTGCGTGTCCCGGCATGTAGGAATGCCGCGGGGCGACCGCATTCTCGGCCGCCCTGACTAACATTGGCTCGGAGATGTCCGTCCGCGTGGAATTGGATTAACCAGAGCCTCGGTCAGAGCTGGCCACTGACGCATAATCCGCAGTTTCACTCACGTGCCAGTTGACAGCAATTTCTGCCGTGACCGGGGTCGGAGTTGTTAACCTACTCTGACCGTAGTCTTAGTTGGTGACCGACTCACGCCGTAGCCGGGGGCAGTGACCGACGTCTGCCGTAGTCTTAGTTGGTGACCGACTTTGGCCGTAGCCGGAGACTGACAGAGTCTGGGACGGCGACCGGCTCCCGCCCTAGCCGGGGCCGGCGACCGACTCCGGCTAAGATAGTGCCTCGCGTCGCAACGCCTTGGTGGACCCTGGTTGTGGAGAGGAGTCTTGACGTTTGACCCGACATGCATCCTCTGTCAAGTTCCTGTTGTCGATGTCTGGCCCTGGCTAAGGCTCGGGTGTGTGGTGGTGCAAGGACAGATACGGGGTCACTGGGGGCATGTGCCCCTCCCCCGTGTAAAGGTGGCGCCCCTCAGACCGGGGAAGGCGCCTCTCCGGAGAGACTCGAGTGCACTCCCTCTCCCAAGGTCTCTCAGAGGAAAAGCCGCCATCCTGACAGGTAAATGCACCACTCCAGTATGCTCGAATGTACATCCACCCCGGTCAACACATTTTCTGTTGAAGTTCAGTTGCGTTCCTTCAGGCGCTTTCACAGTGGCGGCCCCCCCCCCCCCCCGTTGAGTGCCCCACCACGTGAAAATTCCTGGATTCGCCCCTGTTGTGGTGTGACCTCTTTAACGGTGTCTGGTGTCGCCGATGGCCGTCTGCCCGGATGTGGTGGCCTCCGACCCGTCAATGAACGGCAGGACGATAGCGCTTTGTGAAGTCTGGTCCAAAGTCAGTGCCGTCTATTGATCTTATCTAGTCTGATCTGATATGACGCGGTCTGGTCTGATTTGATCCGATCTGATTTGGTGTGGTCTGGTCCAGTCTGATTTGATCCGATCCGATCTGATCTGATCTGATCTGATCTGACGTGGTCTGGTCCAATCCTGTCGGATCAAATCCGATCCGGTACGATCCGATCCGTCCGATCCTGCCGGTCCGGTCCCGGATCTCCACCAGAGCAGGTACCACGGCTGGTCTGACCGACTACGGCGCTGACGACGCACCCGGCCTCGCGAGGTTACCGCCGCCGCGCTCCAGCCCGCACCCATTGTGTCCGGTCGGGCACTGTCGGGTGTGGCCGGCCGGCCGACAGAGGCGCGCGCCGCAGTGGCCCGTCACGCGGCGCGCCCGGCAATACCGATAACTGGCGGCAAACGGCCGCCTCGGCGGTGGCGTCACCAGCGCGCCGACCGACGCCGGCTGGGCGCGTACCGCGCTGCGGCGGCGCGATGTCGCCACCGCCGCACACTAACGGACGGCGCGCGCTGCCGTGCCGACAGATGGCGCCGACTCGACTGGCCTCTCGCACAAGGAGAGGGAGGAACGAGTCCGCCAGTTCAAGCAGCTTCAGCTGGAGGAGGTGGTGCGCAAGAAGGAGATCCTCGCGCGACAGGTGAGTGAGTGTCGGCCGGCTGTGGCTGACCTCGGCTGACCTCGGCTGGTGTCGGCTGAGCCGGTGTGGCACAGACTGCGTCCGTCAGCTGTCATTGTGCGTCTGTGCTGTCGCCGCGGCGTTACCGTGACACGCCCGGTGCGTCTGATGTGTGACCGGCCGCACTAACTGACCACCGTGTCGTGCCGTGGGGCTAGCATGCGTTCCCCGGTCGCTTCTTGTCGCTACCGTCAGCTGTCGCCGCCTCGCTGACTAGCTAGCGGGTCCGCCGCCCGCCAAACACATGGCCACCGAAGCCAGTCCGCCCGCCCGTCCGTCCTGCCCTGCCCTGCCCTGCCCTGCCCTGTCGTGCCCTGCCCTGTCGTGCCCTGCCCTTACCCATGCCATGCCCTTGCCTTGCCCTTGCCTTGCCTTTGCCTTGCCTTTGCCTTGCCTTTGCCTTGCCTTTGCCTTGCCTTTGCCTTGCCTTGCCTTGCCTTGCCTTGCCTTGCCTTGCCTTGCCGTGACGTGACGTGACGTGACGTGCCGTGCCGTGCCGTGCCGTGCCGTGCCGTGCCGTGCCGTGCCGTGCCGTGCCGTGCCGTGCCGTGCCTTGCCTTTCCTTGCCCTTGCCCTGTCATGCCCTGCCCTGTCCTGCCCTGCCCCGTCCTGCCCTGCCCCGCCCCGCCCCGCCCCGCCCCGCCCCGCCCCGCCCCGCCCTGCCCTGCCCTGCCCTGCCCTGCCCTGCCCTGCCCTGCCCTGGCCTGGCCTTTCCTTGTGTTGCGTTCCCTTGCCTTGCCTTGCCATGCCTTGCCCTGACCTGACCTTTCCTTGCGTTGCCTTGTCCTGCGTTGCCTTGCCCTGCGTTATCCTGTCTGACCGCTTCTGGCCTGCTTCTGCGTCTCAGGACGAGCAGGCGACTCGCCAGCGTGAACAAGCGGAACGTGAGCGGCGGCGCCGATACGACGAGATGAGACTGAAAGACCAGGAGCGTCGGTCACAGGTGACACCTCGGCTCCACGGTGGCTGTTGTCTGCTTTCCCATCCCCTGCAACCGCCCGCTATCCCCCCCCCCCTGGTTGAGCGCCATCCATCAATATTCCCTCCTAGCTCTAGGGTAGCTGTCGTGCCTGGCTTCTCGCCCAGCCCACCACCACCTGAACGATGCTCATTGTTCATTGATACGCCTATTCACTGTAGGATGGCTGTCGTCCGCGCACTCTGCCTGTTTGAGCGCCGTCCTCGCATATCCCCGTTCCAGCGCGGCTGTCGTTCTCATGCCTTCGCGGGACACCACTCATGACTCTTCTGCATCCCTCTTTGCAACACCCTCCTCCAATAATGGTTGAAAGTCCTTCCTTGGGCTCTACGAGAGCATCTCGCTTTATTTCGAGATCCATGACTCCAGATTGTATCGCCTAATCGCGTATGTGCTTCGTCCATTTACCCCCCGCGGCCCACATGGTTGTCCACTCTGTGTCTGACGCGTCGTGGCAGCATGACCTATCCGCACATGTCATCCACCAGCGGGAGATAACTTCTGATGGCATTTCTCTTTTATAACGTTTTAGATTCGAGCCTCCACCCCCCCCCCCCCCCTCCCGGTAAGTGTGTGCACAATTGCTACGCTTCTAGGTGCCGCCGGCTCAGGTGGGTGCAGCTGCATTCCGCTACCAATGCCAATAGAAGGTTCCATCAGCAATGTAGAGCAGGTTCCTGCGACTTCCGCAGGCGGAGAAAGTGACTCACCCCTGCGGCCAAGTGATGGATGTGAGCGTGACCCGCCCGAGTAGGTAGAGGGTATGACTGTAGCCCGTGGGCGCAGGTGGAGGGCGTGACCGTGACGCTTCCGGGCAGGTGGAGGATAGGAGGCGACAGCTGGAACAAATGGAATCGGAGCGGCGCGCCGTCATCATGAGGCGCAATGTGGAGCGGGAGGCGATGCTGGAGACGCGCCGACGCCACCAGAACAGTCAGATCCTGCTGGGCTTCGGCAGCACCACGCCGCGCTGGGATGCCGCCGCCGACATGGGCAAAAGGTTCGCGCGCGCGTCGTGTCATCGGCGCGGTGCTCGGGAGATCAGGCCACATCGGCTGGCTGGCGGCACCGGGTAGACTGTGTTCCGCCTACAGAGGAATAGGCTGGAATTGCCAGGCTGGTTTAAATTGTCATGGATCAGTCATTCGGGTAGAAGCGACACATTTGTATTTGTTTCGAAGCGTGAAATCCATACTCCACCCGAGTGGAAGACCTTTTTTGTCGTTTCCAATGATCCGCGTCGTGATTATTTCAGGCGTGGTAATAGCGCCACACTGTTGTGACCAAGGGGCGAGTTTTAAAGAAGTGGTAGTCATTCGTACGCATGAAAGGAACTAGTGGCCGGATTAAAAATTGTGTGTAATTTTGTGTACAGCACTACAGCTGGCGGTCCAGCACCATCCCTGTGGCTGTCTATTCGTACCTGTCCCCACCATTGACGGCGTCCCTCTGTACCTGTCAACACCGGTGACAGTCCGGTACCATCCCTCTGGCTATATATCTGTACCTGTGACCGCCATAGGCTCCAATAACCAGCTAACCGACGATACCCAGCGTCGTAAGCGCGGGGCATTACTGGTTGCGCTATCCGGAGAGCACAGGTTGCTGGGTAATCCCTTCTTGTACGCCGCCACCCGATCGACCTGCCGACCAACGAGACCGGGGAGCCGTGTAGCGACTGGTAAAGATTGTTCGGTTGACCAGCCACTACGCGGAAAGTCTGCTGTGTCCACTCGTCCTCTCCGGGCTCAAATCCAGAGCGGCCCTGTACTGCCAGCGCTGCGGCCGTCCCTCCGTACCCGTCGGCACCGCTGACGCTCCGTCGTCGGCAGGTCGACGTCGACGACGCAGATGGACGGCGCGGGCGACGCCAGCCGACGGCCTGTGTCTGCCGCCGCCCGGCCGCCGGCCGCGGCACGACTGCGCGGCGACGGTCAGTGACCTCTGCTGGCGACCCGGCCCAGGCCGGGCTGGCAGGCGACTGTGACCGGTGGGAGTGGGGTGATGTGCGGTGTCGGTGTCGGTGTGGACGGTGCTGTTTAGGTGCCCGTCCGCGGCACGTGATCTTCCTGTAGGTTGTTGGAGCATGTCTGGGAGCCAGCACCATGCTACATGCTCACGACCTGCACCACAGCTCACAGCCAACACCACACCCTATAACCTGCACCACAGCCCACAGCCAACACCACACCCTACAACCTGCACCACAGCCCACAGCCAACACCACACCCTATAACCTGCACCACAGCCCACAGCCAACACCACTCCCTACAACCTGCACCACAGCCAACACCACACCCTACAACCTGCACCACAGCCCACAGCCAACACCACACCCTACAACCTGCACCACAGCCCACAGCCAACACCACACCCTACAACCTGCACCACAGCCCACAGCCAACACCACACCCTATAACCTGCACCACAGCCCACAGCCAACACCACTCCCTACAACCTGCACCACAGCCAACACCACACCCTACAACCTGCACCACAGCCCATAGCCCACAGCCAACCCCACATCCTACAGTCTGCACCACAGCTCACAGCCAACACCACACCCTACAGTCTGCACCACAGCCCATTGCCAACACCATACCCTACAGTCTGCACCACAGCCCATTGCCACCACTGTGATCTACAGCTGCCTCCCCCCACGGCCAGCACTACACCCTGCAGCCAGCAAGACAGCCCACAGCCATCACCATGCCATGTAGCCGACAGTCCACTACACAATCAACAACACAGTCCAGAGCCAACATCACACCCCACAGCCAACACTGAGCCACACATACAATACCACAACACCCAGCACAATAGCCCACACCTAACACGACACCCACAGCCGGTACCACAGCCTACTCAACAGTTAGCACCACGCATCGTAGCCAGTACCACAGCCCACCCCACAGGTAGCACCATAGCCAGAACCAGAGCCTATCCATTAGCCGGCACCACACCCCGTAGCCAACACCACCACCAACAGCCAGTACCACAGGCTACCCACGGTCTACACCACATCCTACAGCCAACACCGGACCAACAGCCAGTATGACAGCTAGCACCACAGCCTGCCCCGTAGCCAACACCACAGCCTGCTCCGCAACCAGCACCACCACACAGCCAACACCACAGCCTGCCCCGCAGCCAACACCACAACCTGCCCCGCAGCCAACACCACAGCCTGCCACGCAGCCAACACCACAGCCTGTCCCACAGCCAGCACCACCACACAGCCAGCACCACCAAACAGCCGGCGCCACAGCCTGCCCCGTAGCCAACACCACCACCAACAGCCAGTTGGCTAGCCACAGGCTACCCTACAGCCTGTCCCGCAGCCAACACCACCACACAGCCCGCCCCGCAGCCAGCACCACCACCATGACACAGCCAGCACCACAGCCTGCCCCGCAACCAACACCAGCACACAGCCGGCGCCACACCACCGTACCCCACCCTGTCGTGACCTGGATGTGGCCGCGTCGCGTCACGCTGCGTGACGTGTGTGACGCGCGCCTCCCGGTGTTGCAGCGCTGCGCACATCGTCCTCGATGCACCAGGTGTTTGACTGGCCCGATAGCCCCTCCCCCGCACCGTGCACCCCCTCGGGGCCCCGTCTGCAGAGCTGGGAGTTCAGTGACGACTTTACGCCGGTGGGCCCGCGCCAGGCGGGCCGACAGCAGCTGGCCGGTAAGTGGGGGTTGCTCGGTCCGCATGTGTCGGCGTCTCCGCCTCACCCTCTGTCCACTCGGCGCTCGCTGTGCCGCCTCGTTTCTGTGGCATGCTCTTCGTCGGGTCTGCGATGGTTCTGGATGGTGGCGTCTGGTCTCCATTGGTCGCGGGCAGCATCGGTGGCTTGGGGCAGAAGCGGCCTACCTGTTATTCGGATGTTTTTTTTTTGCTCCTCGGTGGTCTTATCCTGTTTCTAGATAGGAGCATATATATCGTTTGTCTTCAGCAGCTTTGGTGCCTTTGGCATCATGGTCTTTGCATCTTCATGTCATCTATAACTATGAGCGCTGCATTTTACGATTTTCAAGTGGCGAACCGTTTAGATCGGGACACAGGTACAAAACAGCCTGTCATCTTTCTGAACCACTGGGACAGAGATGGGGACAAGTGGTCTATGGGTAAGATGCTCGTCTCACAATCGAAAGATTGTGGGTTCGAGTCTCACCTGTCGCTACTCTTCGCCCGCGACCAATCGGCGTGAGAGATTGGCGACGCTATATGACTCAACGGTCGACGTGTCGTAAAACCAATAACCAACCAACCAGCCACTGGGACAGAGAACATGCCGATCTTTTACATTGCTGATTTACAATTATTCACAAAGCTGCAACGCGCATCGTGCATCGTGCAAGATGCGTTCAAGCCATAATATTTTCGTTCATGGTGACGAAACTAGCAAAGCAATTCCGATTAACCGATATTGGTTCACCCCTAAGATACATTGCTATTTCCGTTTGGCATTGCAGCTGGTAGTCTGCCTTCTTCCCTTTTGCACCTTCATATCAGCTTCGCTGCCTTCTACACGTTGTCTGGCTACGACAGCTTTGTCCATAGCTACTCACCGTTTTCACCGAGCACAGATGGTATGCTCGGAGTTGTTACGCCTCAATTGACGCTTCCCCGCTCAGTCAGCTGAATATTATCTCCGCTTTCGCGGCCTAACTCACCATGCGTCCGTTAACTATGGGGCGATCCATGTGTGCTGATGTGGAGCTGGTCCGAGCTCGGGCGCATCAAATTCGTTTGTCAGCAAGCTTGCTACAAAGAGGACGTTAATTCGGGGTGTGACGTTCAGTGTGTCACTAGAAAGCCTGCCTGTCTTGGTAACTGCAGATAGCGTTCGTGTTCCGCCACGAGCTGTTGCCTGGCAACAATCAGAAGCACGCCGTGGCGACATGGTCTGCTGTGAAGTTCGATAGCTCGGCGTTCGCACTAACCGCCTGCAATCTCACTTGGGTGTGAGAGTTTTCCATTCTTTCTCCCTCTGTACGACTGACTCGCTAACGTGACCATTCTGTCTTTCCGGCCGCTAAGGAAGGAGACGTCCAGGGTCCAGCATGACCAATCTCAGACCGAGTAAGCACCGAGTGATGATGTTCGCCAACGGCGACGCTCTTCTATCCGTCTCTCGCTCTGTGTGACCTCCGGTTTTGGTGGGCTTCACGTGGCTGTCGCGTCGTGCACCGCGCCTCTCGCCGCATCACTCTCTCACCGCGTCCGCTCACGCCCAGCCGCGTCGCGTCACGTCACGTCACGTCCCTCCCGGTTGGTGACGGGGCATGTGTGCGCCTTTCAGAGGAGCCGTCGGCGCGTCGGCACCGCTCTGACCTGCAGCCAACGCTGCCGGGCTCGTCGTGTCGCGACCCGCTGGCCGTCCGCCGTCGCGCCACGCCAGGTAAAGCAGTGTCCATGACTCGGCTGGATCAGCTGGCGCGGCCGCGGCCACCGCCGCCGCCCGCCACCGCCGCCGCCGCCGCCGCTGCGGGCGCAGCCGCCGCCCGCTCGCCGGGCCGCGCACGGGGCGGCCGCCGGCGCGCCGCCGGCCAAAAGCATGTCTAAGAGCATGACGCACCTGGCGGCTGTTGCGGGCGCGGCGGCCGGACTGCGGCGGGGTCAGGCGACCAGTGTGGCTCGTCTGTCCCCGCCTCGGCCCACCCGCACCGAGCAGCTGCGGCCGGCCGTCCGTGACGGCCGCTCGCCAGCCGCCGCCGCCGCCAAACAGCAGCCCAGGCGGGGCAACGGTGAGTGCTGCGGGCAGGACGGCACACGCGGTGGGACAGACATTGACACACTGGACTGTAGATGGGGCAGGAGCGGACCCGACTGACAAGTACAGTACACACAGGGGCCAAAACGGCAATGGTTAGGTGAGGTCGGAAAGGAACGTATGCGCAGTGAACGAAGCAGTAGACGGAGTCAAGGCCTTTGGTGAATAGCGTTACAGAATATTTAGAAGAGTGAACGACAAACCAGTTGTCACTCACGTGTGTGCATCGGCATAAGCGACTGCTGCTCTTGTCTGCTCTGTGCTCCAGTCGCACGACTGGGCACCTATGTCGACTGTACACAGTCAGATGATGGTTCAGTCTGTCTGTGAGGAGCAGCTCAGTGTCTGGAGCGGTTCGGTCTGTCTGTTCGCAAATGTGCAGTCCGTCTCCGGGAGTAGTTCAGTCTGTCTGTGTGGAATGGTGTAGTGTGCGCATTTGAAACAGCTTAGCATGTGTGTCCGTTTGCGCGTGGGTGTGGTCGTGGGCGTGAGCATAGGCACGTGCACATGTTCGTGACGTGTTCGTGTTTGTGTTTGTGTTCGTGCGCACGCGCGCTCGCCCGAAGCATTTAACTGTGCCGATGTGAAGTAGTTTGTGTGGGTGGCTCAATATCTGCGTGCAAAACATTTCCACCTATCTGTGTAGAGTAGTACGGTTTGCGTTCCGGCACAGCGTTAATCTGTTCGGACATTCCGTTGTGTCTATGTTGAACAGTTAATAATGTCGGTTTCAGTCAGTTTTATGTCTTTGTATATGTGTATATCTAGAGAAACACCTGAAGTATGCATATCGGTTGAAGATTGCTTTGTGTGATTGTATGTAGCTCTTCTGCTTGTTGGGAACAGTATACCGGTCCGCTGATAGGTATGCCGGTGTGGAATATTTAGGTATGTCGCTATTGAACAGCTCAGTCTGTCTGTATGAACAGTGCGGTCTCTGTGTGGAAAATTTCAGTCAGTTTTTGTAAAAGTACGAGTCGTGCCATGTGTATCCCACGTATAAGGGTGGGTTCAGCGACAACGATGGACTTTCATGGTTAGATTGTGTCAGCTTCCGGCAGTTGGTGGGAAGATGAGATAGATGGTGTCGCCATGGAGTACTGAGACGTGGTCATGACCTTACGATGCTACTTATGGATTCATTTGGGATTTGTTTATGGAGTAGTATTTTCGTGCCGATTGAGGCATCAACGAGCCTGTGTGCATTTTCCGCAGCATCCAACGACAGACGTAGCTGACAGTTTCCACTAGTGAACAGTCGCCGTATTTCGTTCACCTTGTCTATTGACTAGGCTGGGTCGGCTGTGCTGTGTACAGTGTTACATTGGCCCGGCTCTCCCTCGTGAGGGTCTGCCGGCCGGTCCGCAGCAAAAGGTAACCGTGTGGCCTTGACCCGGGCGCCGACCGCATGGGGTCTCACTCACACACCACCGACCGGCACGCATGCTCGGCGGACTGAACTGGACGCGTTTCGACCGGCCTTGCTGTGAATGCTTCTCACATGACATGCTAGGTGTGAGCGCGGTCGACCGACGTAACTGCTTGCCGCTGAGTTGCACCAGTGCATTGTGCGTGCACGGAATTTAAGTGAATGTCAGTACTGCGCATGGGTTATGCATGGCGCACTGCGTGTTAGTCACGGAATCATTGTGTGTGTATCGATGGAGATCAAGCGTCGAAGACTGCTGTTGACGTTGCGCCGCTGCGTACGTGCGCTGTAGTGCGGCACTCCCAGATGTCAGTATTGATCGTGAACACTCGACGTGCGTGCTATTGGCGGCGGACTGAATGTACTGCAGCTGCAAGCGCCGTGCCCACGTCTGCCGCGGTCGGTGCCCTTCCCAGGTATTACCCAGGTATGCTGCAGCTCCCAGTGCTCCCAGGTTTGCTGCCGCGGTCGGTGCCCTTCCCAGGTGTCGCCCAGGTCTGCTGCAGCTCCCAGTGCTCCCAGGTCTGCTGCCGCGGTCGGTGCCCTTCCCAGGTGTCGCCCAGGTCTGCCGCAGTTCCTTGTGTTCACAGGTCTACCGCGGTCGGTGCCCTTCCCAGATGTTGCCGGTTGTTTGCTCCGATGGGCATTGGTGCCCAGCAAGAACCGTTGCCGCCTCACCCCGGTGAAACTTCATGCGCTGTTTTTGTGACTGATGGGCTTTGCGGCAACCGATGCGGTGTCGAAACTAATCGCTCCCCTACTTCTTCTAATAGCCTTCAGGCCCAGCGTTTTGACGTCGCACCTCGATACTGCTTGGGTGCCACATGAATACATCAGCTGATACACCGTGAAGCCCAACTAACGAACTAGCCAGAATGTCGACGCTGGTCAGTGTCGGCAGTTGTATGCTGTATGTCGGAATAACGACACGTTCCTTGACTTCCGTCTGACGTGACGTTAACGCATTTGTCTGGTCGGGCCATACCCGCTGCCTCTGCGATCCCTGTGACATGATCTGACCCGACCCGGTAATCGCCGGGGCCCGTCTGGTCTAGTCGGCGGGCGACGTTGCTGCATCGACCTGACCAGTCAGCTGACCTGTCCGTCGTGGCGGCCTGACCCCTGTGACATGATCTGACCCGACCCGGTAATCGCCGGGGCCCGTCTGGTCTAGTCGGCGGGCGACGTTGCTGCATCGACCTGACCAGTCAGCTGACCTGTCCGTCGTGGCGGCCTGACCCGCGGGACACTGTCCGGCGGGCGACCTGTCCCGGTGTGACATGATCGCGCCAGCAATCGCCCCCGTTTGAGCCGGCGACAGTGTTCGGCCAGCGCTGACCGTGTGGCGGCCTCCCCGGGACACCGGCGCGACGTCGGTGGCGCCAGCTCGCCGTTTGACCCGACTGGCCGCCTACCTCCCGGCCGGCAGGGGGCGGCGGCCCCCCCCCCCGCCGTCGCGGCCGACGTCGGCGCTGTCGCAGCAGAGTGGCGGCGGTGTCAGCCTGCGGGCCCGCGGCTCGCCGCGCCGACAGCGGCCGGTCAGCATCGCCGGCATCCCGGGCCGAGCGGCCGCCGCCGAAGGTGCGGTCCGACGCTCACCACGCCGCGCCATTGCTCTGTGGACGCGCGCCCGTGTGTGCGCACGAAGCCGAGAAGGCCGTATGGCTCGATGGAAACTTGATGGTTCGGGTTATGCTGTTACTGTGGGTTTTTTCTTCAAAAGATTGGCTATTCGTTGATGTATGTGTCGTATTTTGGCACCGGTGTCAACAGTGCTGATTTGCCCCGAATGGTATCACGAAGTATCAGCTAATCTCGATTGTCCCGCATGAGCTCAGCATGGCCATGCAGTCAACGCCGCCTTAAGCACCGAACCATCTCCACCGGCCGTCGTGAGCGGAGGTGTTCCTCGCAGTCGCTGCTCGCGATGGGCGCCGTGTTTGGCACTATGGCTGTTCGCAACCGTCTGACCTGATATAACCGAGCTCCGGACTGCTCTCTGTGACCTGATGTTTGTGCGCAGGTGCCCAGACGCCCACCAGTGGTGCGGCTACGGCCGGCGGCGGCGGGCGTCGCTCCGCCTCGAGCCAGCCGCGCGGCGCGCCGGCCGTACCACAGCGCCGGACACCGGCGCAGGTCAAGGCCGACGACGCGAAGAAGAAGGTGAGGAGGCCTGGCGTATGTGACCATCGATATGACTTGCGCCACATGTGGGTCAATCGTGTCTATATTGGGCCAAAGCTAACAGAATTTCCCTACACTTGAGCACATTCGCAATTTTCAGATTCCAAGTCATGTATTTCATCATCCAGTCGTTATGACGGGTTTTCTCAATTTCCACGCCAGTGTTGGAAGTCTACACTTAGGTACAGCTCAATCTTGGGTAATGGCGCAATCATGGGATGCTGAGAACGTTCGCAACTTACAAACATCCATCACTCACAAACATCCTTCACTCACAAACATCCTTCACTCACATCTACATCAATTGTGATGGAGGCACGCTGACCTATGTTGTTCGTGGCAGAGAGGGTGCGTCACCACGCCTGCTGTGGCGTGTCTCCGTGTGGCACTCTGACCTATCGTGTCTGTGATTCGGTGCCGTTGTGGTATCACGAGCGCCATCTGCCTTGTGCAGATCGTGTGGTACTCTGAGTTGTTCAGCTCTCATCCACTACAGCGCTGGGAACTCGTCGGATATTCGGTCATGCTTTCTCCGTCCACCGACAAGCGGGCTCAATAATATAGTGCCTTCTGAATACTATGAACATGGATTACGTCACAAGTGACCGGCACGTTGACATACAACACAGAATATCGATATGACTTGCGCCTGTGGGAACACATGCGAATATATCGTGTCTAGCTTGGCTCGGAGCTAGCAGAATTCCCGTACACTTGTTCGCAGTAGCACCAACATGATCACTGTAGGTCAAGTGACGATCCATTGTCAGACCCCAATTTGTTTCCTACTTGAGAATCGGCGACGGCGGTTTCACAGAACTGAAGTAAGGCTTCACAAATGCGGGCAAACATGGCTGCAGTACCAAGCACAACCATCTTCGTTTTGGAGGTGTTAATGTTCAGATTACTATGACAGGCCACTGATACACACAATGTAGCATGTTTCATTGTAATGGTTTCATGTGTCATGTAGCGGGTCTCGTTTGGCTTTTTTTTAACGAAAGCCTTTCTTTTTTACCCGTAATCAGTACTTGTGTCTCATCCACAAACTGGACTACCACTTCGTTTCCTGACACGCACAGACCGAGACCATTCGCGAAGAGTATCAGATGCTTTATCATTTTAACGTGTTGCGTGTGGTCGAAATTTTGGTAGTGATCTGCTTGATGCGATGCTGACGGTGTCCATATTCGTCAGCAAGCTCGAGGTGTCCATGTGTATAAGCGCAAATAACTCGGCGGAATAAGCGATAGATCTCTCATATTCATCAAAGTGCGGTATCAAGTCTGGAAATGACCCAGACGTCCATGACTTTGAGCTCGATGTGACGAGGTTTCCAGGTGTCAGTGTACTGATGGGAACGAAATGAGCGTGCAGGCTGCGACACGTCGGTCGTTAACAGGCGGCAACCTTGTCTTCGCAGAAGATCCGCTCCAAGTCGAGCACGCCTCAGCCGTCGCCGTTGGTGGATACCGTGCCGCCAGTGCCTGAGGAGGTGAGCCTGCAGCTGTCCAAGCAGGTGCAGCCGGGCCGGTCCAGGGCGGCGGAGACGTCCGGCGCAGTAGGGCCGGCCGGGGACGCGCCGGCGCCGCAGGCTGGGGCAGAGGGCGCCCCTCAGTCGGCCGACGGAGCAACTGTGCCAGCTGGCCAGCCGAGCGGCGGCGGTGGTAATGAGCGTGCATTACCGGCTGCGCAGAAGGGAGATGACGCTACAGCTGGGGCAGAGGGCGCCCCTCAGTCGGCCGACGGAGCAACTGTGCCAGCTGGCCAGCCGAGCGGCGGCGGTGGTAGTGAGCGTGCATTGCCGGCTGCGCAGAAGGGAGATGACGCTACAGCTGCCCCTCTTGTAAAAGTTGAGGGAGAAGGACCCACCGCTGCTATCGTTCAGGCTGAGGGAGAAACGCGCTCCACAGTCGTCGTCCCTGCTGCTCAGACTGTGGGAGAACAGTCGACTGCAGCGGCCGTCTCTGTTGTTGGACCTGAAGGAGACGAATGCACTGCCGCAGCTAGTCAGAATGCAGTGGAGGCGGGCCAAGACACTCCAGCGCAGGCAGATGCTGCCAGTGCCGCCGCAGCGGAGACGGCCCAGGAGGCGATGCCGACCGGAGCGGCAGACACCAGCTCCGAGCCGTCTGCTCCGGTGCAGGCCGCGGAACAGCCGACTCCCGTGCCTTCTGCACCTCCTGCGGAGAAAGAGTCCGCTACGACGGAAGTGGCACCGGGCAGTGCCGACGTCACGGACGACACGGCTGTGTCTCCTACTGAGGCAGACCCCGTCGAGATTACGTCGGTAAACGTGCAGGACAAGCCGGCCACGTCCGATGTCGCTTCGAAGGCGAAGCCTCCGAAGGCAGCTGGGACGGCCGCGTCATCAGCCGCCACTGTAACGGCCAGCAGGCCCGTAACGCCGCCAGCCCAGTCGGCGTCTGATATTGCGACTGAATCGCAGAGTAAGTGGTCTCCCTGAGTCATACAACCTGCATACCTATCATGCTCCCACATAACTACAACTCATCAAAACGCCGTCATTTTCTGAGCAATTGCTGTCCTGCACCTTGTACCGGTCTAGCGTCGCCGTACTCAGGGCATCATGCATTTTGCAGGTTAAATCTCATGCGCTTGACATTTATTTCCATGGAGTGTCACTGTGGTTGGCCAGAGACACACTTGGGTGGTGTGGACCGGTGCCAACCCCGTGTGACCCGTATGCTCACGGCAGTTCGTACCCCGGGCCCTGCCACTGACCCGAATGTCGACGGCAGGTCGTACCCCGGCCGGCTACACCAGCGAGGCCGCGGCCAAGGCGGCACTGGCTGAGAAGCGTCGCAAGGCCCGCGAGGAGGTCGAGCGTCAGGCTGAACTGGAGCGACAGCGCCTGGAGCATGAGCGGATCCAGGAGGAGGAGCGGCTCAGGCGTGAGGAGGAGCAGGAGCGGCTCCAGATGGAGGAGGAGATGCGGCTGATGGAGGAGGCGAGCCGATTCGAGCAGGAAAGGCTGCAGAAAGCCATTGAGGTAAGGCCTCGGCTGAAGAGAGCTAATATATACACCTGTGTATAGTCGGAGATTAGGGCCCCGTCTAGGTTTATGGCTGGTCTTGATTGGATCGATGGCTTACTAGTCTCTGCCAGTCAGCTCAGTCATTTTTTGTCGGTAAACTGTTCGGCTCCTGGCCAGCCGCTCCTCTCTTCGGATCAGTTGAATGGTAATCCCCGTCTCCCGGTCAGCTCTTTGCTCCGATGGTTAGTTGTCCCCTCTTTCTTGGGCTGGTGTTTTCCTTTTATTGCTGGCAGTCAGCTGACTGTCACCCAGTTCAGCTGTCTCCACTCACCTATTGGCTAACATGGCTGAAAACACTTGTTTTTAAGATGACCGCGGCAGATATACGACAACCGGTACCTTGGCCCAAGGCGGGGTTTCAACACATTCGTTTTTTGTCGGGGGGGGGGGGAGGGGAGAGCGGGGAAGATGGCTGTCGAATGAAGCGGCGCAGCGAGGTGAAAACCGAGTGTACCTTTCCCTTCATCAGTTCGGCATCTTGTAGACTAATTTTGATCCGATGGTGGTCTAGTCCATGATGGTCTGTCTACCCATGTGCCAAGCGAAATTGTATTTGCCGACCGGCAAGGTTTAGGGTAAAAAAATGTTATGCACATATATTCCTTACTCGTACATTTTTAACACATACTCCATCGGATTTTCTTCCATGTTACAGTTTGTTTTATCTTCTTTTTTTGTTGTTGTATAACTGCTGTGCCGTGCCGCTTGCGTGTTGATGTTTTCACGTCTTCTTGTAACGTCATTCTCTTCATCTGCCGGCGGTCTGTTTGTGCAATTTGGTTCACCTCGACTATATGCTAATTAAGCCAGAATAGCCCTGGTGACCAGCTGAATACCCTGTGTTGCCTGCAGTTGGCAGAGCAACAGCGGCAGCTGGAGGAACAGCAGAGGCAGGAGGAGGAGGAGGCCCGACGACAGCGCGACCAGGAAGAGGTGCAGGCGCGCCAGGAGGCAGAGCAGGCGCGTCTGGCTGCCTTGGAGAAGGCGGAGCGCGAGGAGGTCGAGAGGAAGAAGCGACGCAGTAGGGTGGCCGAGATTATGAGCCGCACTCGCGGCGGCACCACCCCAATAAAGGTATGGTGTGGCGGGGATGACCTCAGAGATATAGTGGCAAGGTACTTCCACGACCACCACCACCACCACTAATGCAGGGTGTGCTATGGGTTGCTAGTTTAGGTGGCATGGTATCCATCGCTTGACGGTGGTAGTGACCGGTAGGGGGTCACTTTTTGGCCTATCGTGATCAAGGTTATGAGTATCGCCTTTCCCAGAACACACAAGAACACAATCGGACTGAGATCATCCCACACATACAATGTGGATCACCCTTCTCCCTCCCCCAACACGAGTACAGCAGAACTGAGATCACCCCACACATACGATGTAGATCACCCCTCCCCCAACACGAGTACAGCCGGATTGGGATCACCCCCTCTCCCCCAACACGAGTGCAGTCTGGTTGGGATCACCTCACACATACGACGTGAATCACCCCTCCCCCAACACGAGTGCAGCCGGCTTTGGATCACCGAACACATGCGATGTGGATCCCCCCCCACACACACACGAGTATAGCCGGGTTGAGATCACCCCACACATGCGATGTGGATTATCCCTCCCTCTAACACGAGTACAGCCAGGTTGAGATCACCCCACACATGCGATGTGGATCATCCCTCCCTCTAACACGAATACAGCCGGGTTGGGATCACCCCACACATGCGATGTGGATCACCCCTCCCTCCAACACGAGTACAGCCGGATTGGGATCACCCCACACGTACGATGTGGATCATCCCTCCTTCCAACACGAGTACAGTCGGGTTGGGATCGCCGATCCCCCAACACGAGTACAGTCGGGTTGGGATCACCCCACACATGCGATGTGGATCATCCCTCCCTCCAACACGAGTACGGTCGAGTTGGGATCCCTCCCAACACAAGGGTATAGTCGGGTTTGGATCACCTCACACACAATGTGTATCACCCTCCCCCTCCTCAACACGAGTACAGTTGGATCGGGATCACCCCACACAATGTGGATCACCCCTCTCCCAACAGCCAGTTTAGAAAAAGTGTATTGGCTTCCTTCAAGTGGAAGATACTTTCGGTATTGTGTGAATGTGGGTGTGAGCGTTTCTTGGGCGCATTATGTCAGCGAACGCTGGCGGCGTTGCTTACACGCGTTTATGTTTGCTGGATGGGGAGGAAGGTGGAGTTGTTGGAAGAGGCGTCTGCATAACTGACTGTTTGGCTCCCCAGTCGGATGACGTGGACACGTTTGATGAGGTTAGTATTGGTAGTTTGTGTGTGTGTGTGTGTGGATGGCTTTAACTGTCGCACTGTCACCTCTCTCACAAACTTCCTGTTAGCCCGTACATACGATGCACTTCATTTGCAACGACTTCGGGGCTACGTTTTTCCATGTGTGGTGTAAGCGTTATTTTGTGGTTTTTATTGTATGTAATTGTAGTTTCAATTTCTTTATAATTTTCGGCGTCTTAATTAACATTTTCACGGACTGAGTGAGTGATGAACTACCGCGGTAGGAAGAGCGTGTTGTTTAGCCGCCATTTGTTTGCGCCAGCTCTGCTTGTTGGTGTGACCATACTTGGATGTTGTGGTGCACGTCGCCGTCAGTTACTCGCGGAGTTCCCTGTTTAGCCGCCATTTGTTTGCGCCAGCTCTGCTTGTTGGTGTGACCATACTTGGATGTTGTGGTGCACGTCGCCGTCAGTTACTCGCGGAGTTCCCTGTTTAGCCGCCATTTGTTTGCGCCAGCTCTGCTTGTTGGTGTGACCATACCTGGATGTTGTGGTGCACGTCGCCGTCAGTTACTCGCGGAGTTCCCTGTTTAGCCGCCATTTGTTCGCGCCAGCTCTGCTTGTTGGTGTGACCATACTTGGATGTTGTGGTGCACGTCGCCGTCAGTTACTCGCGGAGTTCCCTGTTTAGCCGCCATTTGTTTCGCGCCAGCTCTGCTTGTTGGTGTGACCATACTTGGATGTTGTGGTGCACGTCGCCGTCAGTTACTCGCGGAGTTCCCATGGCATGGATCAATGTGTGTGTCGTGTATTGCCAATTCACTCACACTGGCTGCAAACTAGTTTTTCCCGAAATACCCCATCCGCTCTCATGTTGACAATGTGATTTTTCTTCGTTGATTTCGCTGGATATAGATATTCTCATTATTGCCAAATCAAGTGAAAAGTTTAGTGATGGATTGGTCTAGCCGGAAAATTAATATTCTCGAGATCACCAGGTCAAATAACGTTTTTAGGTACTTAATACTCATTTCCCGAGAGAAGATGAGACATGTTTGCATTGCTGTGTAGTTGGTGCCTTTGAACAGTGTGCTTTGTATAACCTATGCAGTTGATGCGCCTCTAAACCCTAATAACAACGAACAGTGTGCTTTTTCACAATCACTCCATTTGGGGCCGAAGTCATTCATCTAGCACACAAACAGTACCTACGGTACCAGCCGTTTCGTCATCAATCAATCAATCAATCAATCAATCCTTGTATTGGTACCAAGAGACACTCAGTATCAAATGTCAAAAACGCTAAAAAAAGGGGTGGGACAGGAGGCTACTAAAACATTAAAAACACATGCATACAATACTCAAACATTCCCACGTACAGCTCTTTTCAGCGCCTCCTTCAGCTTAAACTTAAAAGCCCGTCGCATATTCTCGGCCCTAACTTCCTCGGAGAGACTGTTCCAAAGAACTGCAGCACGGTACATGAAAGAGCGTTGCGCAAAAGAAGTTTTCAGGCGTGGGCGCTCTACTGAAAACGGTGTTGATCGCGTAGATCGAGAGCTGACATCACTTCTCAATGTCACAAGATCACGCAGGGTTTCAAGTGCTCCCGAGTGATGCACTGCAAGATGAACCAGTGAGCAATCCCTAATGTCGACAAAGCGTTGAAAGCTAGGCCAGCCTAACCGCTCAATAACATGCGATATATGACCATAGCGAGAGGTCCTAGTTATGATCCTAGCCGCCCTCATTATGACTTTTTGGATTCTCACGCGCTCGGTGTCACATGCAGCAGACCAGATTGAGCAACAGTACATTACATGGGGGAAAACTAGTGCAAGCACTAACTTCGACAGCGTTTCTTCAGTAAGAGAACGTACATGCTTGGCTAGAGGAAAGATAATGCGGTTACATTTCTTAGCAATATCGCCAATTTGTTCACTCCATGTTAACGATTCGTCCATGGTCACACCCAGGTTTTTGATAGATGAGACACGTGAAATATCCGATCCAAGAACAGAGAGGCTGATGCTAGGCAGCCGCGCGATCATCTGGCGAGAACCAAGAATCACAAATTGCGTTTTAGATGGGTTGAGCTTGAGAAGATTTACACGGTACCACGAGCTCATAGTTTCCAAGCACGATTCGAGACGGCGTTTTGCATACATTATGTCCTCCAATTTCGATGACAACATCGCCTGTGTGTCGTCAGCGTAAGCAACGACTTTAAAGACATCACCTATGTGCGAGAGAAGATCATTTGTGTACAACAAAAACAGAATTGAACCGCACAAACTTCCTTGTGGAACACCACAGGATACGTTGCATACAAGTCTTCCGGGCCGAACTACCTGTCTGCGATTTGAAAGGTAAGATCTAAACCAAGAGCTGTCGATGCCGTACCACTCTAATTTGGTCAAGAGTCGGCTATGAGACACGCAATCGAAGGCACTAGACAAATCTACTGATGCGAGCAGACAAACGCGGCGCCTTTCGATGCAATTTGTGACATAAGCTACTACATCAGCAAGGGCAGTTTCAGTAGAGTGAAGTGGTCGATTGGCATGTTGCGAGTTGTTAAGAAGACAATTTCGGTGGAGATACGCAGTGAGCTGGTTGACTACTATCTTCTCGCACAGTCTTGACACATTACTCAAGATCGAGATGGGCCTATAACACTTGGGATCGTCAGGGCAGCCTTTCTTGAAGATTGGTACGATTTCAGCCAACTTCCACAGTTCCGGAAAAGTACATGACGATAAACTGAAGTTGATTATGTGCAAAATATGTACACACACCGAAGGAAACGACATATTGAGCAATTTCAGGGACACATTGTCGTTACCACGAACACTGGTAGGATTTAAATCACGCAGGGCATGAGAGAGTTCGGGAAGAGTGGCGGGCTTCAGCTTGAATGCTGAGCTAACAACGCGCGGAGGGCGAGGTTGATGCGCTGTATTTGGGCCTAAATCCCCTAAAGAATGCAAAGCAGCAGCCACGCGCTTGCCAGTTGAAGAAAAATTCCGGTTTTGTTCATCAGCTAACAACTCTTTCTCCTGGTTGGAACGTGATGGTTCAGTTGATGGTGGAGTTGTCTTCTTCTGAAAGAGATGACGTCGAACGTGCGACCAGACGTTGTCATTTTCTTCCAAAGTCCGATCGAAGAAACGGCTTTGGCGACCACGAGCTCAGTGGATGATTTAGCTCATGGTAGAGTTGCCAATCCTCGTCACTCCCGGATCGGTCCGCTTGGCTGTGAGCCCAGTCACATCGAAGGGTCAGGGCGCGGAGGTCAGCATTCTCAGCGATCCAGGGTGGCACTGAGCGGCGATTCGCGAACTTCGTGACGGTAGGGCAGTGAGCATCCATGACGCATTTCAAGATGTTCGACCATGCGTCCCACTTGCCGTCAACTGTGTTGGCCTCATACAGGCCAGACCAGACCAGTCCGTCGTGGCCAAAATCTAAATGCAGTGGTCCTATCTCTGAGCAACATTATTTTCGAAGTTGCAAGCCTAAATGTAGCCGGCTAACTCCATTTGCACCTATGATGTGATCTGAGCAGTTCCTAAAATCATATCTTAATTACACATTTTAAGAGAAATAAGCTCATTAGTTCCCTTTATCAATTAAATAGATCACATGCAGTTTGATATGTTTGATTTTATTAGATGCGCCGCATAAGAAGCGCTATAATGATTTATGCATGCGTGTGCATGTTCAAACATAAGATGCCACCATCGCTAGGTTCAAAGGCCTCCCTATATCCAGGTCCACTCCATTATGTAGGACTGGCGCCACCTGTTCCACAAATCAAGTCTTCTCTTGTCAGGCGGAGCCAACGGTGGCCGAGCGAAACGCCGCGAACGCTGCGCAGGCACTAGGCGACGCTCCGACAGACCCGACCTGGCCGGCCGCCGACGCCGACGCCGACGCCGAGCACGTGGAACTGCCTCGGCCGGAGCCGGGCCCCGAGCCGAGCCCCGAGCCGGGCCTCGAGTCGGGCCCCGAGTCGGCGCGGCCCGAGCCGGAGCCAATGTCGACTGACTCGAGTCCCGTGCACATCAACGGCACCAACGGCACCAACGGCACCAACAGCACCAACAGCACCAACGGTCGCGCTCCGACCGCGCCGCCGGCCAGTCCTGGTGCCGAGCTGGCGGGCCGGGCCGACAGCGGGGTCACCAGCGGAGACTACGGGTCAGTGGGGGGCCAGCGGCGGGGTCTACGGGCCGGGGTCACCAGCGGAGATTACGGGTCAGTGGGGGGCCAGCGGCGGCGTGTACGGGTCGGGGGGTCGCCAGCGGAGACTACGGGTCAGTGAGGGTCAGCGGCAGGGTGTACGGGCCAGTGGTGGTCACTAGTAGAGACAACGGGTCAGTGAGGGGTCAGCGGCGGGGAGTACGGGTCGGGGGTCACAAGCGGAGACTACGGGTCAGTGAGGGGGTCAGTGGCAGGGAGTGCAGGGCGGGGGTCAACAGCGGAGACTACGGGTCAGTGAGGGGTCAACGGCGAGGAGTGCGGGCCAGTGGGGATCACTAGCGGATATTGTGGGTAAGTGATGGTCAGAGGCGAGGAGTACTGGCTAGTAGGGATCACCAGCGGAAACTGAGGGGCCAGTAAGGGATCAGCGATCTGGCGCACGGATCGGCGGTGGGTATTGCAGGTTAGTGTGGACTGTGGGATCTGAGGTGAGGAATACAACTTGGTGAAGGATTATCAGTAAAGAGTCGCCGAGGTCGCCTAGGCGACTCTTCACTGATAATCCTTGGCCGAGGCAATCATCCTTGGCCGAGTGGTCGCCGAGGCGTAAACGGTGGGGAATACAGGTCAGTGAGGGACCACCAATGGGAGCAATAGTGGAATATGAGGCATGTTAGTTTTGGACGATATTACGATCTGCCTGGACGTCGGGCAGATCCGTTCCAGATCCAGGCACATCAGTATCTGGATCTGAACATTGCATCCTGGGACAGGCGGATAACTGTCAATCTAGGTCAATATATGGATATCGCATACCTACCATCAGCATCACTATTGAACCAAGACGTCGCCATATGGGATTGTAGCATTGGCAACATGAACCTTGACCGAATCGCGTCGGAGCGACCTGATCACTACTGATATGAGCGCTGTTCGTCAGCTCGCCTGTTCTCCCTGTCCGATAGTGAAACAGTGAGATAGTGGGACAGAGACGGCAGCTGGTGGTCCGCCGTGACTGTGACCTGACCCTCAGGCGGACGCGTGTCGCCAGGTCGAGTCTGTCGTCACTGGACCCCATCAGCCTCAAGTCGTCCACGGTCAGCAACATCGACCACGAAGACGACTCCCTCAACTCGAACGTGTCGACGTCGACGACCACGCCGTCGATGGAGGCGCTGTCGGGTCTGCCGACCACCGAGACGACGCTGCCCACCCCACAGATCACGGGTAGGCGCGCGCGTCGTGCCCTCGGGCCACCGCCGACGCCCCGTCCCACTCCGCGTGTCGTGCCCTCGGGCCACCGCCGACGCCCCGTCCCGCTCCGCGTGTCGTGCCCTCGGGCCACCGCCCACACCCCGTCCCGCTCCACTCGTCGTGCCCTCGGGCCACCGCCGACACCCCGTCCCGCTCCGCGTGTCGTGCCCTCGGGCCACCGCCGACGCCCCGTCCCGCTCCGCGTGTCGTGCCCTCGGGCCACCGCCCACACCCCGTCCCGCTCCACTCGTCGTCGGCCACCGCCGACGCCCCGTCCCGCTCCGCGTGTCGTGCCCTGGCCACCGCCGACGCCCCGTCCTCCCGCGTGTCGTGCCCGGCCACCGCCGACGCCCCGTCCCGCTCCGCGTGTCGTGCCCTCGGGCCACCGCCGACGCCCCGTCCCGCTCCGCGTGTCGTGCCCTCGGGCCACCGCCCACACCCCGTCCCGCTCCACTCGTGCCCTCGGGCCACCGCCGACGCCCCGTCCCACTCCGCGTGTCGTGCCCTCGGGCCACCGCCGACCCCCCGTCCCGCTCCGCGTGTCGTGCCCTCGGGCCACCGCCGACGCCCCGTCCCGCTCCGCGTGTCGTGCCCTCGGGCCACCGCCGACGCCCCGTCCCGCTCCGCGTGTCGTGCCCTCGGGCCACCGCCCACACCCCGTCCCGCTCCGCTCGTCGCTAGCTTTTGCCTGCCGGTTTACAGGACACCAGGGTATGCCCACATCGTTCTGACCGAGACAGTGATACCACCATGCGCATAAATTAAGACCAGTGGCCAATTGGTGTGGTTGTGGGCGCGTATGGATCCACGAGCTGTGTTTGTGCACCATCAATGGTATATCGAGTATCACATGCCATTCATCAATATTCAGCTAGGTGGACCAGAGGCGTACTTCACCCGGGAACGCAAGCATTCAGGTGCATTGTCGTGCTTTCTGCTAATGCTTACCGGGAAAAAATCGGTTATGTTCGCATCAGCCCAGCGAGGTATTAAGATCCATTTTGAGCCCGTGTGTTAAGAATAAGCATGTATTAAACAAGTGCAGTGGCACAATGTCTAGGTCTGACCGAACTGGACAGAACGGTGAATTTATTCATGTCTTGTGTGATTTGACTTAACGTAATCGGGCAGGCTGCCAGCTTAGCATTCGGGAGTACTTGTTTCTGGTTTCACTGCTGGTCTCGATTAGATTGAATTACTGAGTATCTGAGCATGGAAAAGTGGGAGCTGAATGTTCGTTCTGATATTGAGATGAAGTGAAGCGATAGCGCCACAACTTGCGACGCACTTGGCGACGAATATTTGCCGGGTATGACGTCTGCCAGCAGCCAGGTAGGGCCATAAATCCAGCAGCCAGTCAGCTTCGAACCCACGGCCTTTTTATCAAAATGTGAAGCGTTGACCACGACGCTTCCAAGACGTCCTGTTCCCCCTCCGGCCACCAGGCATCTAAGATCACCTGTTCACCTGCAAGTCGCCGGCAAATGAGACCATTGCGTCTCTCCACAGGTTGTCAGCCTCCCCACCGCTCGATGGCGTGTCGCAACACCTGGTCCCGAACTCAACTATGAAATTGCAAGCCGCTTGTGCTCTGTATAGTAGCTGCTACAGGGGCGGGTCCAACAGTTCGGTTTTGGGCCAGTTGGAGAGGATAAAAGAAATGTCCGATTTCGATAAACTCTTGGTATTTGGACAGCTAACATCCGTCGAGTCTGTTTAACACAATATTGACGTGACTAAGTCACGTCAATATTGAGAACATGCAATTTCGGTGGAAAATGTCTGGGAAAAAAATCAGCCCCTTGAGGGTGACATATCTCTTATGCCCCCTCCCCTCACCACCCTTCTTAAATCTGCCAGTGAACGTCTAGTACTGAACCATTCCATTATGTGCCGATTTAGCAGGTGGTGTTTGATGAAATCGATTGGGAGGTGCACAGCACAGCGTATGGAATGGCCTGGACGCGCCCAAGAATAAGGGATGCCGTATAGGGGTCATGTGAAATCTGGAAAACATCCAAGGACCTCCCGATGTGTCGTTTAGTAAATCGCTGTTCTTTGGGTTCTCCTGTCTTATCATGACGGTGTTCAGTACGTTTTGTTGAGTCAGGTCGCTACACACGCTCGAGTTATGGAGTTGTTAATAGACCCATCGAAAGACCATACGTGAAGGCCCTGGTATGTGACAATATTATGATTTTTATTACGGTAATATATTGGTGATTTAGCCACAACCTCATTCTTCGATTCTGTTTGGCGTGTATGGTAACCATATACCAGTATTATAATTTGTATTGTCAGTATTGTAATTTGTATTGCCTTTATTTATTTTGTCAAATGTAATGTCGTTATTAGGGCGCCAAATCAACGCATCAGTGCAAATTTTAGCATCAAACTTTTATTATTCATTTTCGTACTGTTCCTGATATTGTATTGGTAGTGTTACGAATCACCCATGGATGATTGCATTTTGGAGCCTCCGTCGCCCACCAGTGATGCTGTGGTGTATGCGGGTTTTGTACCCGCTAGCTGCCCCCCCCCCCCCGGCGGCGACTTGGTGACCGGCGTGCTGCCGTGTCAATGGGGTCTCGTCAGCTCACATTGATTATGCAGAGTTGTCGGGTAGGCGGAATTCGTCACTTTGCACTTATCAGTTGTTAGCAGTCGTGATTTGCTGGGCGGGATCGTTAACGGACACACTGATGCAACGGTGCCAACACTGGTATCCATGGAAACCAGCAACGGGTGCACTGATGCAACAGTGCCAACATTTGATCTCCATGGCAACCAACAACGCGTACAGTGATGCAACAGTGCCAACTCTGGTCTCCATGGAAACCAGCAACGAACACACTGATCGGTGCCAGCACTAGTTTCGGTAACGGTGCCAGCACTAGTTTCCATGGCAACCAGCAACGGGTACGCTGATGCAACAGTGCCAACACTAGTCTCCATGACAACCCGTCATTCGCTGAGCGCATGCTGTGGTGGCTCTGACGTGGTGAGATTTAGCAGCAGCTTTAGAATCAGCCGCCTGGGTGTGGACTTGCCGTCTAACCGATCAGTGGTGCGATGGCTTTGTTTCTGGGCTAAAATAGGTTGCTTTCTCACTGTATCTCACTTCTTGACCAATGTGGTTTCGTGTTGTACTTCGGCAGAACTAATGGAACCTGATGTTTTACGATGCCTTATTAAAGAAGACACAACATCGCGTTCAAATTTTTGGTAGTGGTAATCCAGGAAATATACCGAATGGTGAAGTGCGACCAAACAACCGGACCTAATAGTGGCCACAATAGAAGCAACGCAGTTGAGCACCCCGGCATATTTATCCAACATTCGGACTTGCATGTTTTGCACATCGTGCGTAGACACACATCGCGCTCTTCGGACGCCTCGATACCCTGCCCTTTGTTTGACAATTTGACAGCCGATTTGCAGTCTTGTTTCCACGGCGGCAGTTGTATACACAGCAGTCTTTGCCCTGTCGTGATTTATCAGGCCGATAAACAGGGGTCGACTTCCATTACACAGAGCGAAAGTGTGTCCGAGACGACATCGCTGATGTTGTTTAGGCCGTGCACAGCGACTGCCCTGAACTGATAAAGACTGCAAACAGTTACCAGCCAACAGCTGTAGTTGGCTGATCTTTCAAATTTTTTAATTGAAGCTTCTGATCCTGATCAAGGAAACAATGTTGATTCCAATCTTCTTCAAGTCTTCCGCATTTCACGTCTTCGACTAAGGGAATCTTGGAATGGTAAGGGTTTTGTGCCTTCAAGGAATGCTCATGTGAGTTTTGAAACGGGATATTTGACAAATAATGAGCTTATCAGGCACCATGTGTTATTTTTTTTTTAAACATCCTCGCCGAGAACTTGAAAAAACGAAGTGTATGTGAAATGAAGCGTACGACAATATTAAGTATGGTCAGATGAAAGCGTGAAATGCGGAAGCCTGTATGTTTAATATTTATATCAATATTATTGAAGTACAACCTGCAATGACATTGCAGCTAATTTTTACATAAGTAAGGATGTAACACATGTTCTTAGGAAGCAACCTTATTTCTCTTCCCTGTCCTCATTTTTGCCGATCGTGCAAGCGAGTATTCCATTAGCCCACCTGATTGCTGGATAGTAAAAGGAACGAAATTGCTTATCTTAATGTTTGCTAGCACAGTTGATGCGCCCCTAAACCCCAATAACAACAACAATGCTTGCTAGCAGCTGTAGCTAATCATTGAACTCGGCGATGCATTGATCTTCCGATGACCGCTTAAAATAATAATACTGTAAGATGAATGTTAGTATCATAGTGCAAATATTGAGATATGCTAACTTAAATCATGTAATTCACTAAGTTGTAAATCGAATCATATATTAACTTTCAAATAACTTCATAGTGAAATTATCTGCAGGTACCTTACCACATTCGAGATAAATGGAGGCCACTGATTGTGTAGGACTGACTTCTTGAGTTCCAATCAAGCAGTATGCGTCAGTGTCTGGGCGGAATGTGGTGCTCGTATAGTGTACAGTGTGCATGAAGTATCGATGTCAATTCATTCATTGTTGATGGCAACCACATGGTTAGCAGCAGATTTCAGTTGTCTGGAATCCGTACGGTGAACGAATCTCTTGGTGTTCTATTTCTTCAACTGGGGGAAGGGGGGGGAGTCCTGAGTTTCCAACGATGTCGCCTTGCGATCGTCTAGTCCGTTAGGTGTCGGCTGTCACATCTCTGCACTGTATCTCATGTGATAGAAATGGAAGCCTCAGGATGCGAAGCCGAATGAAGTGACCACGGTTGTGGTCACTGTTGACCACTGTGACCAGTGACCACTGTTGTGGTGTTCTTGCCCGTACTTGCGTTTTGACAAATTATGCGACGAACCTATCAACAATGCAGTACAACAGAAGTCCTGACTCGGTGCTTCTGTTTCAGATTTGATCCAGATGTAGCCGCGTTGAGACTGTGCTTGTGTGTGTGTGTGTGCGTGCGCGCGCATGTTTGGATGTGCACGTGCACACCGCGAGGGCGCCGACGGCGCGGACAGTGGCAATAGTGATATCGGCGGCGACCATCGTCGACCGTCCGTCCTACGCCGGCCCGACTGCAGCGCCTCTGGTGACCGCGCCGAACGGTACCGCCAGCGGCCGTCGGTCGGGAGGAGGGCGCCACCGGCGGCGCGCCGCCTCGTCGGCAGCGAGCCGGGCCGACGGGAGGTCAGCGCCGGCAGCCGGCACACCCGGAGGGGTTACTAATACGAGTATGCGAGTGGCTGGGGCACGAGGCCGGCAGGGAGCGTCCTCCGTGTGTTCGCCGCGTCACACCGAGCGCGCGCGCGTGCGTGTGCGGGCGGGCGTGCTACTCGCCGCACGAGCCTGCCGGCGCCGAGGACGCCGGCTCCTACTAGGACCGTTGTTGGAAGTATTCTTAACACTTTTTGCGGCAGAGGCGTTGCGTTGGCGTCGTGAGGAGGGCCGACTGGTGCGGAGAGTGGCGCTCTTGTGAGCCGACGCGCCGCCTCTGGGCGCCGTTATGTGTCGTGTGAGAACACGAGTGCGTCGGCTTTCCGGTTCGGGTGAGCCATTATGTAATCTACCGGCTCGTTTTAGCTATTGAATGGTCGGATGTCCCAGTCATATTCCCCAAGGAGTAAAGTTTATTTTACAATGCCAGTAAAATAAGCCCAAGTAACCCGATTGCATTCAGATTTATTGGTGATGAGTCAGTCAATAAACGGACAGAGCGTTGTGTCTCCTGGCGGGTGGTTTCAGAGGACGTCCAGTTATCGGCGATGTGAAGTACCGGCGTAAGTCCGCTGTTGGTGTTCAGAACTCTACGGCCATGTGTGTTTGATAAATGTGACGAAGTTTACCCTCTTACGATCTGACCCATTCAGCTGAACCTTCAACTGTAAATCCACATGACTCATCTATTTAGGCACCACCTGAAATCATCGTCTATCCAACTTTACTTTAATTCCAATTTAGACTTCGCGAGTATCTTCATCAATATTAGAGGCAGCGAGTAGTCGAAAGGTAAGGTGCCCGCCTCCCAACCGAGGGGTTGTGCGTTCGAGTCCCACCTGTCGCTACTGTTCGCCCACGGCCAATCGGCGAGAGAGATTGGCAACGCTATATGACCCAAAGCAGTCCACGCGTCTTAAAGCCAATGGCCACCAACACCGTCATCAACGTTGAGAAATTGAGCAGTTTCAGCTGGCCTGGATGTTCGTCTGGGCCGTCTTCAGCGGACCCACTCGGTGTGTTAACATAGCTGTTGGTGACTGGGGCTCCATAAATACCAAGCAGGGGCCACAAACATGTCTAACTGCACAGGCGCCTCGAAAACAGCCTACTGGGAAGTGTGACAAAACGTGAGCGGTTTGGGAGATGGACGAGTCTTGATGCAGTCTTTTCGGTCTGATCCTCACTTCCCGTCTCGGGGGGGGGGGGGGAAGCATACCCTCCAATTTCCAAACTAAGCCTTGCACGAAAATGAACGTGGTGTCATCGGAAAGCGCTCGACGAGTAGCACTCGAAACCACCCGGGAAAACGTTTCCCCCCCCACAATGACGTCACTCGGAGGTCTGGGATCACTACGGATATGTTTTTGGTTCTGAGAAGTTAATTTGGAGAAAATTCTAAAAACAAAGTTAATTGATCAGAAAAGGAAGGCGAAATCGATCATGGCCCCAACATTTTTGACCGCACAAAAGCGACGTTTTATTGTTTTGAAATTTTCAATATTTTGATTCGAATTACCTGCAATGTTTCATTTTCCTATGCGTAGAGATGACCAGGAAGCGTTGTTTTAAGTCAACTTTCTCTCATAAAAGGTGCTTACTTTAGCCAGAGTCTTCGATTTTAGCCTTCATTGGCAAATATGAGAAACTAATACGCCATCAAAACGAAACAAAAATCACAAATTCCTCAGGTACGTCCATAAAGGTAAGCAAACACTGAAAGTTTCAGTCAAACATCTGTATCCATTAAAGCGTGACGACAGGTTGACCTTTTTGGAGGTGACTGCACTTGACATTGACTAACTCGTTGGCCGTAGATGACATGATCCCAAAATTTTCAGAGAACATGCAATTTGATGTGGGAAAAGGTGTACCAAATTTCGACGCGCCGATGCGCGCCGTTTCTTTTCCAATCCGCGGGAAACCTTCAGGGGGTGGGGTGTAAAATTCCCCCTCCCCTCCGAGGGTTAAGCTGGTTGGTTGTGGTCCACGTCAAATGCGGTCCGCAGGAGCGATGGGATTTGGCCAGGTGTGTCCGAGTACCAGCAACGTTAGCATGGCCATTTGAACAAATTGTGAATACCGGCGTTTGGACGACATTCGGCGGCCAGGTTTTAGAGGAAAGTTTGGCGACGAAGACGCCGCAAGTCTGTTCTGAAACAGTCCCAGATTCTTGACGCAAGGGTGAAGTGCCTGATATTGCGCTCTCCCGTAGCTAACTGGCGTCGGAGCGCGTCATCCAGGTCGTACCTGCTGACCGATTGGACCTCTGTCGCTACGTGATGAAGGAAGTCGGACAAAGGGCACAGAACATGCCGAGAAAGTTGCAACAACAGCAGCACAGCCAGGCGGTCTGGGGGGAGGAGAAGCTGAGAGAAGGCCCCCCAAAAAGAAACTTCGGGGAGGCATAACTAGCTTACTCTGGTCCTTTTGGAGATGCTTCTACTATTTTTTCACCATCGATTTTAGTGCGCTCCTCAAATGTTGGGGTGCCCGAATGGCGACGTGGTGTTGCACCCCATTGGCTCAGGCTGTTCCGGATCAGGTCTGATACCGGACAATTACACTCCGTGAGTTTACACCCGGGACCGTGGATGAGGAAACTGCTCAGGAGACCGGGTAAGTCTGCTACGAGGATCGCTAGTGAGGATCTGTGAAGATCCGTTCATTGATCCTGGATCCTATCCTACAATTAAAATGTTCAACCGATCTTTAACGTCTCAGCAGCGTAGTGGTTCATCTCGCTGCCCATGAGGTTAGTCCCAGTTGGGCAACTGAGAAGTATGGGTGGGAATACGCGCTTATTAACATAGCAGGAGATACAATATCGCCCTTCCCCGCCATCCTGGTGTCGACTCACCTCACTTCATCCCATTTCGTCTTGAACCATTGTATGATAGTCTCCGAAATTGACAGTGTGTATGCTCATGGTATCCACCACATGCTCAGTGCTCATGGTATCCACCACATGCTCAGTTAGTTGGTTAGTTATTGTGGTTTAGGGGCGCATCGACTACCACATGCTCAGTTAGTTGGTTAGTTATTGTGGTTTAGGGGCGCAACGACTACCACATGCTCAGTTAATTGGTTAGTTATTGTGGTTTAGGGGCGCATCGACTACCACATGCTCAGTTAGTTGGTTAGTTATTGTGGTTTAGGGGCGCATCGACTACCACATGCTCAGGTAAGCTCGAATGCATCGTAAAATTCACAGGCTTGATTTCTTTTGTCATAAAGTCAAAGTCATAAAGTGTTAAGGCTTAATCAGAGCCACAGGGGCCCATCTGGGTTAAGCCTATCTGGAAAAGGTACTAGAAATGTACGTACTCTCACCCCAATCAATCGCTTACCTCAAGTTCCTATGAAGCTATACATCGCAGCCTATCTAGCACCAATTCACTTGCTATTGCATAACACACTCCCATTGTGCTACCATAGACAATCTCATCAGTATCACATCCCGAAGGAAGGTGCCGAATCCACTGCTAGGTACACCCTATATAAAGTTATAAAGCGTTTAGACTTAATATGAGACTCACTTCCTATTGCATAACACACTCAACAATTACAAACTCCTCCCCTCATACCCATTGTGCTACCATAGACAATCTCATAAGTATCACATCCCGAAGGAAGGTGCTGAATCCACTGCTAGGTACACCCTATATAAAGTTATAAAGCGCTCAGACTTAATAAGAGACCCAAGGGCCCATCCAGTTAAGTCTGTAAATGGAAGATAATATAAGCCTGGTAAAAAGACCCTCCCCAACCATCCCACATCCTGAAGAACCAGTACTCCAATATCCCACACACCTATCAATGCCTATCTACCCTAGCTTTCCAGCCCTATTCCCCTGATCTCTCTTAACACATGTGGATTGAATGCCTTATCAATAATTTTCAAACTGCATCCATGCCTGCTTAAAGGGGTCTGTGCCGTGCACACTTCTTAACATACATCTCACCCCATCCATCACAAATTAGAACTCAAAAACAAGATTTTCCTGTCTAAAAAATGTATCCACCCTACTTTTAAATACATTCAATGAGGAACTCCCCACAACATCAGCAGGCATCCCATTCCACTGATCAACAACCCTTTGACTGAAGACCTGTTGTCGCCTAACTGTCCTACACCCCAACTTGTCTAACCTGAATTGATGACCCCCATGTGATACTCTAAACTGAAGAGCGCCATTTAAATTGACCTGATCTAGTCCTTTAACAATTTTGTACATTTAAATCATGTCCCACTTAATCTCCTATACTTGAGTGAGTACATATCTAATGCCACAAGCCTTTCTCCATATTCTAGGTTACCTATTCCACTGATGAGTCTAGTTGCTTTGCGCTGCACTCTCTCTAACTTGTCTATATCTTTTTCTAGGTAGGGGCTCCAAGCTTGTAGAGAATATTCCAAGTGGGGTCGCACGTATGCTAAGTACAGTTTTTTTTTCATGATTTCCTTGCTCTTATACATCACACTTCTATTAATGAGTCCCAGCATTCTGAGTGCCCTGTTCCTAGCTGATCTACATTGCTTTTCTGCTTTAAGGTCTTTTGAAACCAACACACCTAAGTCCCTTTCCTCTTCAATAACATCCAGTTCCCTCCCTCCCATTGTATATCTGAAAGTCTCACCTCCAGACCCCGGATGCATAACCTTACACTTGTCATAGTTGAAAGACATTGCCATTGATCAGCCCACTTTTTTAGGTCCTCCAAGTCTAGTTGAATATTTATAGATTGATCACGACTGTTTGCCACTCCTACCAGCTTGATGTCATCCGCAAATTTGAACATTCTATTCCTCAGCCCTACCTCAATGTTATTAACAAAGATGATAAAGAGAAGTGGCCCTAGAACAGAGCCCTGTGGTACTCCACTCAGAACATCCTTCCAATCAGATTTACATCCATTTAATATTACCCTATGTTTCCTTCCCCTCAACCATGCTTCAATCCAACCTATAACTTTTCCAACAATCCCATGTTGCTGTAGTTGATGAATTAGCCTCCCATGTGGAACTTTATCAAAAGCTTTGCTAAAGTCCAAGTACACAACATCTACACTGCTTTGATTGTCTACTTCTTTAGTAACATACTCCATGAACTCCTAAAGGTTAGTTAAACAAGACCGAGATCGAAATCCATGTTGAGTATCCCTTAAAAGATTGTGACTATCAAGATGAATCTGAACATTCTGTTTAACCAGTTTTTCTAGTACCTTGCAAACTATTGAGGTCAAACTGACTGGCCTGTAGTTTCCTACACACTTCATACTTCCCTTTTTGAAAATTGGTACTACATTTGCATTTCTCCAATCTTCAGGCACTTCAGAATATTCCATAGACCGCCTGAAAATTATACCTAGGGGAACTGCTAAAGCTTTAGCACACTACTAAAACCCAAGCATATATATCATCTGGTCCAGAAGCTTTATTAGGTTTTATATTCTGCAACAGCTTTTCTACAGCTTCTGTAGTTATTGTAAGATACTCCAACCTATCACCTGTCATGGCATACGATTCAGTTGTTTCTATTCTACCAGAATTCTCTTTAGTAAAGACTGATGAGAATTGCTTGCTTAGGGATTCCACAATATCACAATCTTCAACCACTAATTCCCCATCTACCTCCAGTGGTCCTACACTACACTTCTTAGCCTTCAATTTGTAGAAACTAAAGAATCTCTTAGCATTACCTGCTGAACATTCCCGAGCTAATTTGATTTCAGCCAGTCTTTTAGATGCCCTAACACACCTAACTTTATTTCTAGCTATTTTATATGATTTGAGGTTTTCCTCAGAGTTAGCATATTTTAGTTTCTTGAATGCCTGTTTCTTTGACTCCAATAAATGCTTTACTTCCCCGGTCACCCATGAAGGGTGTTTAACCCTGGTTAATCTAATTCGCCTATTGGGAATGAACCTATCCTGACCTTGTCTGCACGATTTCGATCACACTGAATGTATCACGGTACCCGAAAACCGTTTCGCCTTATTTTGCTAACCATCGTGTTCCACAAAACCATTTCAGACCTAGAAATACAACCTACGGTTGGATGGAAGTGAATGTATTCCAACAATCCAGCGGACGGCGTTCGTCCATGACGTTTTCATTGCATCCTTCACGCGCCTACAACTGGTCCCAGCAATGCGACGAAACGCACCCGTGGTTTAGGCACGTGTATCACATTTGGTGGTGGAGCTCGTTCTTGGCAGCACTATCTAGTGCAGCGAATTCTGCCAGAGACTAATTCAAAACAAACGTGCCTGTGCCGACAAGGCTGAACCAGGCTAAATCGGTGTTCCCGTGCCAAATGCTGTGAACACATTTGATACTTCAATGTGCTGTGCCAAACTACCCAAATTGGTGGATTACATGGCTGAAATGCTTGCAACTTATATACAATGTGATTGAATGCCATACTTGATATGTTTTGGGCCGGATCAGTTTTAGCATCATTTTCGCATCATTTTGAAGTGGGGACGCGCCATGTCCTTCGAAGCTCGGTCATTTGATTGGACCGGTCGAAGGCATTTCCAGACACATCAGTCACCGGGGGTGCTTCAAATAGCCAAGGAAGGAACGAGATCAGCGTTTTATTGGAGCGTTGGTGCTCAATTATCCTTTGTAAGTATTTGCGCTGTAATGATGTGCTTCCGTCCGTTATCGAGGGTAGAGCGGGGCAAAGCGCCCCGTCGAGGTTATGCGCCCCCTACCCATTATCTTCATTTTGTAAAGTTCTTGACAAAAACGAAATAACCAGATTAATGTATCTTCTCTGTTATGATTTGGTCACTTCCTTGGACTCATGCGCCGGTGGGAGAGTGCCTCAAGGAAAATACTTTTTTTCTTAATTAAGTTTTCAATCCAAACAAGGTTCGTGGTTCCGAGGTACATATTGGCTGCACTACTGCAATAGGACAATCAATAAATTAGGGACAGGATTTGTCTGCATTGCACAAGAGGCAAGACACGGCAGAAATGACGCAACTTTAGGTCGGGCGTTTGTTTGCGTTGATATGCGTATGGGGTAATGCGCCCTCTTGAAGACGGGGCAAACCGCCCGGAGGGGCGCTTTGCCCCGTTGACACCGATAGCTAAGCAAGTAGGTTTGACATTGGAGTTGTGATGGCATGTTGTGGGTTGACACTCGTGGTGAGAGTGACGAGTGTAGCGGACAAACCAGCAGTGAACAAGACAGTGAATTGGTCCTATTTAGTTACTGTAGCATGTATGTGTGTGGGTGCGTGCCTGCGTGCGTGCGTGCGTGCATACGCGTACGTGGGTGTATATATATATATATATATATATATATATATATATATATATATATATATATATATATATATATATATATGTATGACCTATCGTCGTCCTCCTCTCGGGACAGAATGAGGCGGACGCCGCCTCATTCCTCACGTGCTCATCGAAGTTTTAAATGCTGTGAAGTACCCCGGATTCTGTTTTTTATCTTTGAAATATATGTTTCATGCATACGTCGACTACCCGAACCATTTACCAGAGCTCCAACAGTAGATATTGCCGACACCTTTTGTTGAGGAAAGGTGGCATTTCTAATGCAGTCTTCATGCAATGCCCGGTTCAAATTGTGATTATTTGTGGTCATGTGATCTGCGATGGAAGTGCCTCACAACCAGACTTGTGCTCGACTCAAATTTTTTGAATCGGCTCACATTTAACTCATAGATCTTGAGATCCGATTCAACTCATGATTCACAGCAGGTCAAAATTATTTGATCCGACTCAATTCAGACACAGAGCTACAGAGATCCGATTCAACTCACGACTCAAACATAAATTTGAATCGATTCAGATCCGACTCAATGGTATCAGACTCATAAGCGATATGATTTGGTGTGCACTGCCCACACACTATATATATGTATATATATATATATATATATATATATATATATATATATATATATATATAATAAAAAAAAAAAAAAATAAAAAAAAAAAAATATATATATATATATATACTACATAGGGGAAGAGGGGGGGGGTCCTGAACACTTTAGGCATTATGCAAGAAATAGATCTACTGCTGCTTCTGTATGGCTGAACCAGTAATTGTGCTGTGTTTACTGAACACAAAAAGGAACAAGCTATCCATATTCAAACAGTTCCTTTCAATGAAAATCTTCTAACCACTTGCAAAGAGCAACTTTAAAACAGATGATTATTTTATAGCGGTGTGCCGTATCCTGAACATGAAAATGTTGTCGTTCAGGATTACCTCACTGTAGCTGTTGTGGTGCAAGCTATTAGTAGCACTAAAAAATGCTGGTGTAATTGCAAAAACAAATTGGAAGTCACTTCCTTATGGTTTCCTAAAGTCAACTGCTCTTCGAAGCCTACAATGGTTCCTGTGAACTTCGCAACCTCTGTACATAAAGTATAGGTAGAATTATGTGATCAGACTTTCATGTTTTGGTAGCGACAGGTCCATAATTTATGAATACCCCATCTTTTTGTTATTTATGCACTGAACATGATGTGGGAGACGACCAAAGGTAGGTGTTCAGAAAACGGAACGTGTTCAGATATCCCCCCTCTTCCCCTATATGTGATGTGAAAACAGTTATGGCAAAAATTATTTATTCGACAGACAGTTTGATGTCTACGCATCTTCATCTGTGTCTAATTTAAGAAGGGAAATAGTATTTATTTAGACGCCAACGAAGATGCTCTAACATTGAAACATCTTGATCTGTTGAATATATTATTTTTGCTAAAACTTTGGGTATAATTGGAGATCGAGGCAAATTTTGATTCTTTGGAATTTTTATTTTGAATGCATGGTATTTTAACGTAAAAATGACGATGCGACCACTCATTTTCCCTGCAAATGATAACTTCTCAGTTGGCAAAGAAATAAACAATCAAAATCTTCTCTACAAATATAGCACATCGCGTATTATCATCCGTACCTGGTGTGTCATAGACGTGATAAAGAAGAAGTTCAACACTTCATGCACTCGATTTAATACTCTTTGACTTCGAAAACCGTATGTTTCTGCCTTAATTCGGTATATATTCGGTATATATTAGGTATATATCGCCTTGGGCACAGCCTTGACTCGATAGGCCTTGGGCACAGCTGTCCAATACGGGGGGAGGTCAAGTTGTTCCGGGCCTGTGACGTAGCCAAGGTGATACTCGGCAGCACTTGGTGTGCATCCCAAGCCAAAATATCCAATATTTGCCACGGCTTTACGCAGACAATTTTAATTATATATTGGAAAATTTGACACCATGCGAATGCCTGAAGAATTCTACACACGAATCCGGATCGTTTTTACTTGCATCGCCTCGAAAAAGTATGTTTCCTTGCCGGTAAACGAGGGCACTACACAAAACTGGCCGGCCGACTCCCGGAGGGCGGGGCCTAGAGTCGTTGCCATGACGACCGGCTGGCCCTCAAGGCCAGTCGTGCGCCGAGTCTCGACAGAAAAGAAAGCTGCTGTTAAATTAAATTGCCAGGAATCTGCTAGATTTGGAATATTCTACTATAGGATTCTATAATCTGCCAGATGTCCACCACATTCTAGTAGAATATCGCATATTCTAGCTGTGACGTCACCAAGGCACAGCATATACTAGATCTGAGAATATACTAAACTTGGGTGTACCCGTTCTTTAATATACTCTGGTCCAATACAGTGTGTATATTTACTAAGAGGGGAAGTGTGTTTAGTAAGGATATTTCCTAAATTTCTGGAAGTTTAATAGGTATTCTTACTAAAGTTACCTCTACAATAGGTGGTTTTACAGCGGATTTTTGCTCCCAGGTCAAGTGGTCTCAGGAACAATATAGAGGGAGAAGACCCGTAGTTAAATTATTTTCTTCGACTGATTTAAGTTCGAATGAATGAGTCAAATTCGTTGAAATCACATTAGAAAACACCAGAAAAACAACATTTTGATAAAAAATGTGTGCCATTTTAACACAAATCCTGTAATTGTCGATGGAAAGAATCAACCTCAATATGGCGTCACTCACTTGTTCTCTAGGTTCTCTCTCATGATGACCTCTCCTTGCTCACGATTGCTCTCTGTTCTCTCTCATGATAACCTCTCCTCTATATACATAAGTTTCAGACATTGCTTAAATTACACAGGCCAGGACTTCGAGCAATCGTGCTCAAATCACCTGAACAAAACCTATATAATGCCACGCATTCCAAAATACGTGATATTTTCATCAATAAAGTTGAACATGTGTTGCTATAACAAGAACAATGCTATTTGTTCACAAAAAAAGATCATGCTTGTATTCCAGACTAAGTTTTAGGATATTACAGAAGACATATATCAACTGGTTAAAATATGTTATATCCAGTACACATTTCCTTCATATATAGGATAAAAAAGTAATCTGCAGCCAAATTGATACCAAATGAACCAAATTACAAAAATTTATACCATATATTAAAAAACCTTCGGATGACGTCATGCAGGCTTGAAAGAAAACTTCCATCTACCTTCTAGTAAAGGTACCTTTGTTTGTTATTTGTCACACGCGCGTCTGATATGATATCAGACGCGCAGGTGACAAATAACAAGCCAACGAAATTTTATTCAGTGCAGATGCCAATTCCAGTGCAGGACAATGTCGGTTCCATATTCTTTTTCACAATTACAACCCATTTATGTGTTGTACTCCTGGTACTAGGATTGACTCGTGCATGATACTGATTGTGGATACCAAGCTTAACATTAATAATTATTTGTAGTTATTGTAATTGGTTTTTGGTAAATAACTTCAGTACTGGTACCCTCCATTCTTTACTCACTGGCAGATTAGAAGTTGACAATTGTATTGCTAAGCATGAATAATTATGCTATGTTTTTACTCCCTACTTTGTGTCATGACATAATATTCACACAGATACATGCTTCATATTATTTGTTCATAACATGCATTTGAGTCACAAGACTCAAATGACTCATTGTGATTCAAATGATTGACTCATGATTCAACTCATTAATTTTTTTAGAAAGATGTGATTCAACTCACGACTCAAAATATGCTTTGTGGAAAAGAATCGATTCAACTCTCGACTCATCCGAAAACGATTGATTCATGAGTCGATTCTTGATTCAACTCGAGTCGAGCACAAGTCTGCTCACAACAGAGTAAAGCTGCGGTACACGTGCGAGCGTAACGTCATGCAGCCACCAACCGAGACGCCCAATTGTCCGCACACAGAGGCCTGACTTCACCGGCGTCGGCAGCATCTAAGCGGCTGGCCCAAGTGGCGCCTTTTTCCCGCCGGCGCCGGTAAAAACAAACACAATGGACGACACGGCGCCATTGTGCCGTCGCGCGCGCCGGCTGACGTCCCTGTAGTGTCTGGCCGGCGGCGGTGGCGCAGGTGCCGCACGGCGCGACGAGTCGGCCCCGCCCCCGACTGGAGCCGACCCCGGCCGGACCGCCGCCGGGCAGAGCGACGGTGCACGCGGCGACGGCCGCAGCCGGAAGGGCCGCTCTGACCGGGCCGCGCGCCGGTGTGAGGGAGGACCGGGCCAGCGGTACACTGCCGTCGGCTGTCGGGTGCTGGGTGTCGCCGGTGGTGAGTGTCAGCTGTGGCGCCGCTGTCCACACATGTCCCTCTGGTGCGGTGGTCGCGGCATGGTGGAGCTACCTACACACTCCACGGGCCGTGTGTGCTGATTTCGTTTGCTTGCTGTTCGGGGGATCCGGCGCCAGCTCAGTGCGAAAGTCCGCCTTTTGATGCACGTGCCTTTTGAGCGGATTGTACGTTTGTGTCGGGTGATGTGTGGCGCAGCTTTCTCTGTCTCTGTCGGTGTATTTTGGTCCGAAGTTCAACGGAAAATGTTTTGAAGCAAATCTGGGAAAGTTTCACAGTGCGATATCCACGGCGACGGTTCGCGCCCATTCTGACATGTTAAAATTAGTACGTACGTACCGGCATACGTCTCTGAGCCATCTGGTTTCACATCTGCACTCGCAATGCTAAGTTGTTTGGTGTCATCTTGCACGTATAGTTTCGCCGGCAGCTTTACTAACGGGCACCATTGACGGCGCTATGGAATTTTGAGAGGGAAGGGAGGGAACATGGTTTTCTTGGGGTTTATCTCTTCCATGCAACGCACATTGGCGTAATGTTAGACTTCACGACGTTTTATGGGGACACGTTCCCGCCCCCTCCCTAGCGCCGCCTATGACGGGCAATATATGAATCAAGTGGTCAGTGATGCCTTAGCTAATCAATTGCCATATTGGAAACAGGTTTCATGCGTGCAACTTACTCCTCCCACACCAGATTGCATTTCATGCATTATAATGATCCCTGCTGATCCGTCGTCTTCTGTAAAATACTGACCATGGTCCAGAATCCCACACCAGATTGCATCTCATGCATTAGAATTACCTCTGCTGGCTCGTCATCTTCTGCAGAATACTGACCATGATTCAGGAACTGCCTGCATTCTTATCTTGTCGATACTAAGATGTCCCAACTGCGCTTCCAGCGATGCATATGCTGCAAAACGAGATGAGAGTGAGAAAACACAAAGAAAATTGCTTTAGTGTGGCCTTTGTGGCCTTTGAAAACTATAGGCCAGTAAGCCTCACATCACTAGTCTGCAAGGTACTTGAATCAATTGTCAAGGACAAAATAGTCAGTTGTCTGGAAGGAAACAGAGTGATTCAAGATACTCAACATGGGTTTAGAAAAGGGCGATCGTGTCTCACAAATCTCTTGGACTTTTTAAATTTTGCTACAGAACAATTTGATAAGGGAAATCTGGTTGATGTAGCATATCTTGACTTTAGCAAGGCCTTTGACAAGGTACCTCATAAACGGTTAATGATGCAGCTTCAGGCCCATGGTATTGTGGGTAACATCCTAAAATGGATAGGGTTGTGGCTTTCATATAGACAGCAGAGAGTGATGCTAAATGGTACAAAATCATCATGGCAAAATGTTCTTAGTGGAGTCCCCCAGGGGTCAGTACTGGGACCACTATTGTTCATTATGTTTGTAAATAACATTGAAAGTGGCTTAAGCAGTAAGGTTTTGAAATTTGCAGATGATTTGAAGGTCGTTAGGGCAATAACAGGGCACAATGAGCAGGTCTTGCTGCAGAAAGACTTGTGAAGTGGTCCGAAAAATGGCACATGAAATTTAATTTTGATAAGTGCAAAATCATGCATGTAGGTAGGCAGCATATCAAGGCTCCATACTTGATGAGTGGCCAAGTACTATCTGTGACTCAGCAGGAGAAGGGCTTAGGTGTTATTTTGAACACAAAATTGGGGGCATCAGAACAGACCAAAGAAGCCAGGAAGAAGGCACTAAGAATGCTTGGGGCAATAAATAGGAATGTATCGTACAAAAGTGAGGAAGTCATCAGGAAGCTTTATTGTGCATATGTCAGGCCACATCTGGAATATTGTGTCCAAGCTTGGTCCCCTAGTTATGAAAAAGATTGTTGGCTTTTGGAGAGAGTACAAAAGAGGGCAACAAAAATGGTGAATGGTATGGGCAACCTGGCACATGAGGAAAGATTGCAGAAATTGAATATGTTTTCACTTAGATATAGAAGGCTGAGAGGAGATCTCATCGAGGTCTTTAAATTTGTTCATGGTCAGGAACAGGGTTATCGCAGGGAACTGTTTGAATTTAACAGAAATGATGCAATTAGAGGTCATCAATTCAAAATTAAAGTTAATCACAGCAGGACAAGGTTAAGACAGTCCTTCTTCACCAACAGGGTAGTAGAACACTGGAACCAGCTGCCAGAAACCATTGTCAGTAGCAACACACTGAACATCTTTAAGAACAGCATAGACTATCATTATAAGAATAGGGGGCTTGTTTTTCTGTATTTCAGGGAGAGTTGATCAACACATTTGGTGGACAACTGGTTCAGTGTACAGAGTGCATCCAAGAAGGGCCCTTGTGGCTCATAGTTGCACTGATCTTTTATGTCTCTTTATGTCTTTCAGAAATGTCTGCGCAATGTATATTTCGTGTTCATATACATCTGGTGTTTAGAAGTCGGCTTGTGAAAGGTGGAAAAAAAATCGAAATGCATCATTTATTGTGAATGGATTGATATAGGATGTAGTGGGGACGTTGTTTCGGTTACCGGCTAGTATTAAAGTTATATTTTGGGTCGTGCCATATGTGTCACGTCTAGCAATTAGGTTAAGCCTAGCAATTAAGGTGAGTTTAGTAATTACGTCCTGTCTCCTTAGTACATCTCAGAAACACCTCTGAAAGGGAAGGTGGGTAGAAGACGGGCTCGGCCGCATCCCGAGCTACAATGGACGTCATAGAGGCCTTTGATGTGTAGGCGACTGAGTAATGTCGCGTCTCGCCTACCGAATGAATTTCACCAGCTGTCGCACCCGAAGACTGTGGGGTGGTCTCCACACCCAACTCGCCACTGCGCACCTGAAGACTCTGGGGCCCAGAAGCGGAACTCGAGAAGCTTCCCACAAAGGGGTATCCAATCACTGGACTCAACTTTTGCATTTTGGTTCAATTGATTATCTTCCAGGTCAGGTGAAAGGTAGACATTTTCCAAAATTTGTTGTCGAAAAACTCAATCCGACCGTACGCTGAACCTCTTCCAGAAAATGTACAGAACGTACACCAGCGCGGTTCAAGTTTGCATGAGACTATGGACACCCCATCTGACCTGATAGCGTTCATGTCACCTTTAACCCTCTGTGGTTCGCGTAAACGTTGACGTACGCCTGGTTTCAACCAACACCGGGATACTTTTCAAGGAGCAGGAAATATGGCGAGAGTACGACGTACCTGAACTTGCTGTCATCATGCACGTCCAAAGGTGTATGAGCAGTTGTCGATACAGCGTTTGTGCAGCAAGGTCTACCATCCCCCTCTCTTTGTCTCTGTCTCCGTCTCTGTCGCCGTCGCTGTCGCTGTCGCTGTCGCTGTCGCTGTCGCTGTCGCTGTCGCTTCGCTGTCTCTATGTCCCCGTTTCTGTCTCTGTCCCTGCCTTTGTCTTTCTGTCTCTTTCTCTTTCAGTGCTGCGGAGGCCAAAGATACTTGGCTGCTGTAGTTGCATACTAGCATGCTGGCCTCCCCCGGGGATTCGTAGAATTGATTATATTAACCTAATCTGATTGAGTGGAAGCCTCCATATATTCGAGGATTCCCATTATGTTCTCATTATTCGGGGACGGAGCGTTAATAGCATCCCATTCTCAGTTCTCGAAGTGTTGCAAGCCCAATCGAACTTTCGTGAGGTGAAGGTTTGCATAAATATACGTCAGCTATGTGCTTGACGAGCCGTGCTAACCGCTTGCCTGGTGTGCTATTTCTTGACTAACTTCACCATGCTACTTTGACTGCTTGACAAACTATGTGATTCACTATTACCACCGACATGCTGTCTTATCGATGAATCAGAGTCGGGTTCTCTTTGTTGTGACAACATTTTATTTGCCGCATACTACCGGAAGGTGGAATGCTGGAATCGGTTCTGAGATTGTAGCCGAACTAAATAAGGAGAATAGTAGTCGTGCTACGTCTACCACTCACTGTCTGCCGTTCACTGACCGGGATTGTTTTGCAGTGTGGCAATAGCAGCATCCGTTGGAGCAGCAAGACTCAGCTGTAGCTGAAGCTGAGGCAGTCATGGCCGGTCTGCAGACCTTTGTTTTGCTGCTGTGGCCGGCTATCGCACTCGCCAACAACCTCGGTGAGTTCACCTCCAGGCGGGCCCTCCTCCTGCGAGGCCCTCCTCCTCCTCCTCCTCCAGCGACGCCCTCAGGGCGTCGCTGTAGGTGTGACCGGTCAGGCTGTGTGGCGCTCCAGCACGCCAACGGGCTCGCATTCGCATTGTGGAGACGATTTAGTTTCACGTGCGGGCGCACCCATCAATCAAGTGGCTAAGCCAAGCGAATGCATCGATTCTGGAGAATGCATCGGTGCAGAATCATCCATGGTTGCGCAATACATCACACCTGTGCGCTTTCTCGCATGTTCCGCGGCCGAGAGGGCGCGTGCTACCTGTTGCGGGCCATGTCTCACCGACCATTACCTGCCGACCGTTTGACGACACACCTGGGCGCAGTTTGTCGGCCTCGGATCTGGTCGGAACTGGCAACTCGGACGCCGTCGGGTGCCATACACAACTTGCGCTCGGCAGCTGGGAAGCTGTGCACGCCCACATGACGACGCGCCTGTGTCGGACCACGGCAGTGTTCCGTCTGTCTGTAGGAGTGTTGCAGCAAGCAGCACGCATTGCAACGTCGCATAGCAGAATCGGAAGCTCAGATAACTTAGTCGAATTATCAGCCGACTATGTTGACTGTCACCGCCAGGCCGCCAGACTGTCGGACTGCCTCCACAGGCACCCATTAAGAAAGCTTAAATATGCATTAAGAAAGCATATGCAAGAAAGCAAGAAGGCACCCATTGAGAAAGCAACTGCATGCAATGCCGGTGCGTCACAAAACCAAGCATTTTGCTTAGCTTTGTGACATCCCGCACTGACACTTCCTTGGCGCTCAATCTTCTTTGCAGCTTTGCCCGGTTTGTAGCGACTACATCTGTTCAGCTATTGGCGTTCAGACACAGCATCTGTCTGAAGATTCAAAAAGCAACAAGAGGAACATCTGTAAGTTTGGCCAAACAGCGTGAACGGGCTTCAACAGCCTCGGGCTCGGCCAAAGCTGGTGATGGGGGCTTGCGTTTGATTATACGAGCGGAGGCGACGCCCGAGCGATTCTACTGCCGTGGTATGGCCAAATGTTCACTTGAACTGCCCGGTCACACTCGACCCGACCGTGACGCCTGTGAAGCCTAAATGTGTGCTGTACAACAAGAAGTTATTAACGTTTCGGAATTGACCTTGAAGCGCTGTGCATGGTTTCAAGTCCAAATTCCTTCACTGAGATTTCGATTCTGGTCTTTAAATTTTTACCTTTACCAGTTTTCACAACAATATTGCCTTTGAAGTGAACATTTTTTGTTTTAAAAAGAGCGTGTATGGGCGACGTCAGTCGGCGGCTGTCCAGCCGGCTCTGATTTTGGGGTGGCCATTCATCACCGGTCACTGCCTATGTCGTCATGCCACTACGTGACCAGCGTATCGAGACCGGGCAGTGTCGGTTCCCGGTCGCCAGTCCTTCAGAACGGTGATATGCCGCATAAGCTGAGCGGGATGGCTGCGATAAAAAATGGCCGCGGCTCAGCGTGTTGTGAGACTAAAAAGGCCGCGGCTCAGCGTGCTGTGGGACTAAAAAGGCCGCGGCTCAGCGTGCTGCGAGAAAAAAAGGGCCGTGGAACAGCGTGTTGCTGAGACAAAAACGACCGTGATACAGCGTGTTGTGAGACAAAAAGGGCCGCGGTACAGCGTGTTGCTGACACAAAAAGGGCCGTGGTACAACGTGTTGTCAATCCGACAACTCGCCATAGTGCATTCAGTTTTCACAATACAGAATTGTCAGAGTTGTAGTGCATTATGCTTGCACCTGCTCCATGGCTTAGGCTAAGTCTACACCATATTCCACATGGGAGTCCGGTGTCGGCAAAATAGTGCGGCCAATTTCAGGTGAATCAGGTTGATTTTCAATGCACATTTGTCGAAATTGGGGAACGATATCCGTAATCGCGCCCCTCTGCCGAATATGGAGCAAGTATCCCAGATTTGAATAGACGGAGCAGACTTATCGAAATATGGTTTACTTCTATTCGAATTTCCAGCACTTGTGTGAGGATTTGACACAATAAAGTCGATATGTTCACGGGTTGCCAGGAGAGGGCAGTAGCGATCGGTCCACAAGTTCCTTTTCGCGATTCTGAGCCGGATCCTGTGCTCGCAGCAGGAGAGCTCCATGACCCGCCTCTTGCTCTCGCCTGTCCAGCGTTCCTAATGACGCTTTCTGATATTGTATTAGACCGACGTGCGCTACATTGAAAGTATTGGGTTAGAAACACCTTGATGTTCCCACTCGTTTCTATAGTGGATCCTCTGCCAACAACTTTTATCAAACTACGAACCATTCGAAGGTGTATTTTGCATAAATATTACTCAGACCATTAAATTATCACTGCCACCATGCATTCATCTCTGGACTTCAGTAGTAGCTTCTGTCTATCTGGCGCGTCTCGACCTGTACGTACGCCGCAGACCGTTATTTTGGAAGCCGTCTTCGCGACTGCACATGTGCCGTCACGTAACATACAGTTGTTGCCATTTTAAGTCTTGGTGAACGTGAACAAAGCTTTGTTAGCGGTATGATGCATGCATATGTGTCATGCATGTTTACTTTCTCTTGACAGCATGTGGGAAAAGAGCAGGTTGGAGAAGTATGCATAGCTTTCGCAGAAAGTGTGTTGCTGAGAACAGGTCCAAAATTACGGACTTGGTACCTCAGATTGCGTAGTTGTTCAACAGGGCATCCAGTTGAGAATTGTTTGGTCCATTGTAAGCTTGATTTTCATATGATACAACAGTATTTCTGCCTCCACAAAATATGCTGTAACATCTACAGCCATCACACCATTGAACACAACTCACTTGTATCAACAAATTGCTGTGCTCTTTTTGGTTTTGCCATCCATCCACCGTGATGGAATACTTTTTTCTCACACATATTTCGGCATGTAAACAACATGCAATCTCTTCTACATTACCACCTTGGGAGTGTGGGAACGCGCTCAAAGTTGTTAAAGTTGAAGTCGTTTTGATGCCATTCATTTCAATGCAGCGCCACCGGGCTGCCAGTACAGACTGCGACGCTGGTGGGGTAGCAGTTGCGCCTGCCCCGCGACTGCTGCGCCTGCGCCTGCGCCTGCGCCCTGCTCAGCCTGGCTGACCGGTCCCGCGCGGCTCACATTGCACTCGCGGTATTCCTGACACACCGGCAAAAATCCAGCGCCGCCGGCTTTCGCCGGCTGTCGTTACCGAAGCGAAGGCGTGGGGTGTGACCAGCCTGCTCGGAGCCCCCTAATGAAGCCCTGCTGAGCCGGGATCGCGAACAGTTTCGTATCCCAGCTCACTGGCATGCCCGGACACAGCGCTCTGCAAATTGCCTCGGTTGTTGTCAGCGATGTGTCTATTTTGCTGACATCGAATCGATCGGCTGCGGCGATCCCGCAAGCAGAAATCCAGAAACGCGCTGTGTTTTCCGCCGTATATTACACTCTAGGGCATAATCCTCCCAGGGACAAGAGTGTCCACATGACCGGATCAAATGGCCAAACAAGCATGGAAAGTAATTTCGTACTCTGCCTTTGTGTTCAGATTGCACCCACCTTCTCCATCAAATAATGAATGTCAAGCACACACTCGTTTATCCTTAGATTAGAATAGTATAATGCCAATGGTTGGGTGATGTTCAATTACTGCCAGTGTCCGATCACCACATCGTAGCGATTGCCATGTGAATGTTTTATAAGATTCATTGCATAAGTTAATATTAAACATCTGTGCGCAATTTACTCACCTTCTGACCGGCTCTTTCATCGGGATACCACGTCTCTTGCTTGTTTCATCGTCATCAGTCACAGAAATGTCGCACATTTTCTCGACATTTGTCCACTTGTCAAATACCCATGTTTGACCAGAAGATACCATTCCGAAGTTAAAGTTACGCTCGTAGCTTTCTACTTAAAATCTAAATGTTTACCTTGGGACAGATTTTCATGCCATTATTTAGGTCATTAGATTTACCAGTTTAAGGATGTTCAGCGAAGTCATGTGACAAAATGGGTCTGCCACAGGCGAGTAATTTGCATTGCGAAGCCTGTCAGTCTGGCTGACAATGCCAGTACCGACCGGTCCATGGCGTGCAGCGCACGTGTGGGCCATGACCGTCTCTGGTGTATCGAGTCCATGGCGTACGGCGCACGTGTGGGCCATGACGGTCCCTGGTGTATCGAGTCCATGGCGTGCAGCGCACGTGTGGGCCATGACCGTCTCTGGTGTATCGAGTCATGGTGTGCAGTGACGTGGGCCATGACCGTCTCTGGTGTATCGAGTCCATGGTGTGCGTGCATGTGTGGGCCATGACCGTCCCTGGTGTATCGAGTCCATGGCGTGCAGCGCACTGTGGGCCATCACGGTCCCTGGTGTATCGAGTCCATGGTGTGCAGTGCACGTGTGGGCCATGACGGTCCCTGGTGTATCGAGTCCATGGCGTGCAGCGCACGTGTGGGCCATGACGGTCCCTGGTGTATCGAGTCCATGGTGTGCAGCGCACGTGTGAGCCATGACCGTCTCTGGTGTACCGAGTCCATGGCGTGGTGCACTGTGGGCCATGACGGTCCCTGGTGTATCGAGTCCATGGCGTGCAGTGCACTGTGGGCCATGACCGTCCCTGGTGTATCGAGTCCATGGTGTGCAGTGCACGTGTGGGCCATGACCGTCCCTGGTGTATCGAGTCCATGGTGTGCAGTGACGTGTGGGCCATGACCGTCCCTGGTGTATGAGTCCATGGCGTGCAGTGCACGTGTGGGCCATGACGGTCCCTGGTGTATCGAGTCCATGGCGTGCAGTGACGTGTGGGCCATGACCGTTCTGGTGTATCAGTCCATGGTGTGCAGTGCACTGTGGCCATGACCGTCCTGTGTATCGAGTCCATGGTGTGCAGTGCACGTGTGGGCCATGACCGTTCTGTGTATCGAGTCCATGGTGTGCAGTGCACGTGTGGGCCATGACCGTCCCTGGTGTATCGAGTCCATGGCGTGCAGCGCACGTGTGGGCCTGACGGTCCTGGTGTATCGAGTCCATGGTGTGCAGTGCACGTGTGGGCCATGACGGTCCCTGGTGTATCGAGTCCATGGCGTGCAGTGCACGTGGGCCATGACCGTCCCTGGTGTATCGAGTCCATGGTGTGCAGTGTGTGTGGGCCATGACGGTCCCTGGTGTATAGTCCATGGGTGCTGCTGGCCATGACCGTCCTGTGTATCGAGTCCATGGTGTGCAGGCATGGGGCCATGACCGTCCCTGGTGTATCGAGTCCATGGTGTGCAGCGCATGTGTGGGCCATGACGGTCCCTGGTGTACCGAGTCCATGGCGTGCAGCGCACGTGTGAGCCATGACCGTCCCTGGTGTATCGAGTCCATGGCGTGCAGCGCACGTGTGGGCCATGACGGTCCCTGGTGTATCGAGTCCATGGTGTGCAGTGCATGTGTGGGCCATGACGGTCCCTGGTGTATCGAGTCCATGGTGTGCAGTGCACGTGTGGGCCATGACGTCCCTGGTGTATCGAGTCCATGGCGTGCAGCGCACGTGTGGGCCATGACCGTCCCTGGTGTATCGAGTCCATGGCGTGCAGTGCACGTGTGAGCCATGACCGTCCCTGGTGTATCGAGTCCATGGTGTGCAGTGCACGTGTGGGCCATGACCGTCCCTGGTGTATCGAGTCCATGGCGTGCAGTGCACGTGTGGGCCATGACCGTCCCTGGTGTATCGAGTCCATGGTGTGCAGCGCACGTGTGGGCCATGACGGTCCCTGGTGTATCGAGTCCATGGTGTGCAGTGCATGTGTGGGCCATGACCGTCTCTGGTGTATCGAGTCCATGGCGTGCAGTGCACGTGTGGGCCATGACCGTCCCTGGTGTATCGAGTCCATGGGGTGCGGCGCAAGTGTGGGCCATGACGGTCCCTGGTGTATCGAGTCCATGGCGTGCAGCGCACGTGTGGGCCATGACCGTCCTGGTGTATCGAGTCCATGGCGTACGGCGCACGTGTGGGCCATGACGGTCCCTGGTGTATCGAGTCCATGGTGTGCAGCGCACGTGTGGGCCATGACCGTCTGGTGTTGGTCCTGGTGGGTGTTGTTTGTGACGTCTTGTTCAGTCCATGGTGTGAGTGATGTGTGGGCCATGACCGTCCCTGGTGTATCGAGTCCATGGTGTGCAGCGCACGTGTGGGCCATGACGGTCTCTGGTGTATCGAGTCCATGGTGTGCAGCGCATGTGTGGGCCATGACGGTCCCTGGTGTATCGAGTCCATGGCGTGCAGCGCACGTGTGGGCCATGACCGTCCCTGGTGTATCGAGTCCATGGCGTGCGGCGCACGTGTGGGCCATGACGGTCCCTGGTGTATCGGTCCATGGTGTGCAGTGCATGTGGGCCATGACCGTCTCTGGTGTATCAGTCCATGGCGTACGGCGCACGTGTGGGCCATGACGGTCCCTGGTGTATCGAGTCCATGGCGTGCAGCGCACGTGTGGGCCATGACGGTCCCTGGTGTATCGAGTCCATGGTGTGCAGCGCACGTGTGGGCCATGACCGTCTCTGGTGTATCGAGTCCATGGCGTACGGCGCAAGTGTGGGCCATGACGGTCCCTGGTGTATCGAGTCCATGGCGTGCAGCGCACGTGTGGGCCATGACGGTCCTGGTGTATCGAGTCCATGGCGTACGGCGCACGTGTGGGCCTTGACGGTCCCTGGTGTATCGAGTCCATGGTGTGCAGCGCACGTGTGGGCCATGACCGTCTCTGGTGTATTGAGTCCATGGCGTGCAGCGCACGTGTGAGCCATGACCGTCTCTGGTGTACCGAGTCCATGGCGTGCAGCGCACGTGTGGACCATGACCGTCTCTGGTGTACCGAGTCCATGACGTGCAGCGCACGTGTGAGCCATGACCGTCTCTGGTGTACCGAGTCCATGGCGTGCAGCGCACGTGTGGAGCCATGACCGTCTCTGGTGTACCGAGTCCATGGCGTGCAGCGCACGTGTGGACCATGACCGTCTCTGGTGTACCGAGTCCATGGCGTGCAGCGCACGTGTGGACCATGACCGTCTCTGGTGTACCGAGACCATGGCGTGCAGCGCACGTGTGGACCATGACCGTCTCTGGTGTACCGAGTCCATGGCGTGCAGCGCACGTGTGGACCATGACCGTCTCTGGTGTACCGAGACCATGGCGTGCAGCGCACGTGTGGACCATGACCGTCTCTGGTGTACCGAGACCAGGGGGCAGGTCCGCTCCAGCCGGCAATCAGCCCTACCCCCACCCCACCCCCACCCCGCTGCTGTCTCCTCACTGCGACATGAAGATCACACACGGGTGTCGGTGGGCATCAGCATCCCCCCACCCGCCGCCCTGCTGCCATCTCACCACTGCGACACCCGTGTAATTATTTGAATATATAAAAGCAATATATATGCACAAATATCTATATACGGAGTGAAATACATATAGTGATTGCTGTGCACCGACAGCCCCTCAAAAATACATTAAAAAGCATTGACATGGGTGCACGCGCGCAACAATGCCGTCATTCCACACCTTGCGATTATTGCGATATTCTTGCATTGGCGTTAGCCTGGGTTTTTCGAGGTTGGTATTGATTACAAATTTGCCAGTGCCTGTGTTATATTAATGGGACGGTAAGGTGCTGCTTGCGATCCTTCTGGCAGGTCCGTGCTCTGCTGCTCAGTCGTTGATCTAGTTAGGGAAATAATTAAAGGGTATTAGGAGACGTTCACCACCATCTGCTGCGTGCTCTGAATCTTGTATGAGGAAAGGCCTTTTCCGTCGGCAATTTTAAGAGAAACCTAACTGCCATCAGTCTCGGGCAAATCTCTAATGATCGTCCACGAGATTGGCCACCGTTTCCACATTGGATGATGCGACGCTTTGAACTCGTCGGTCCCTGAACAATAGCACAGCACTCAAGTAACGTTTCCGGCGCAGCTCAAGCAAGCAGCTGCGAGATACTGCCAGGTTCTGCTAGATAGTGCCAGGTTCTGCTAGGTAGTGCCAGGTTCTGCTAGGTAGTGCCAGGTTCTGCTAGGTAGTGCCAGGTTCTGCTAGGTAGTGCCAGGTTCTGCTAGGTATTGCCAGGTTCTGCTATCCACTGCTAGGTACTGCGTAATGTCTGCGAAGTGGGAGCATACCTATGAACCATGCATATAATGCGCATGGTGAGCAACTGTCCTTTCTTGTTGATTTGGCTGGATCCTTGTCGTATTTTGTATTTTCCACGATACAATTGCCCGGTGGAAGACTGTGTGCTGCAATTTCGAACACAATACACACATGCCTAAACATGCACCACATCGCTTAGCGAGGCGCCGGCTCTTAAACAGCCCGGCGTGACGATACGACACGGGGCAGGCCACTGCCGGCCGTCACGGTGGCGGCACCGTCTGTTTGGAGAGGGGGTGCGGCGCGTGCCGCGTGCATGGCGTCGGCAGGCGTGACGGTGTGTGGAGCCGCTACCAGTCCCGAGGGGGTGCCCCACAAACCTGCGCCCAGCCACTCCTGCACAGATTTCGGACGTGCATGTCACGCCGCCGTCAAACATACACAGCTGTGGCCTGGGACAGCGGTAAAGGGGTGCTCGCCTCTCCAGACCGCGCTGGCAGTACTGCCGGCAAGATCATGCGGAATGTTGCAAGCTGGCTAGCTGCCATCTCCCGGGAGAGCAATTCCTGTCGAATATTTTGGAGTGCACTTGGCTATTCCAGAGCAAACAAAGGATGAACTTGAGGTCAGTTTAGGAATCGAAATGACGGGAGGAATTTGATGAGCCTTTCCCTGATATTGAATCCGCCCTTGCCAATTTCTGGACGCACTACCGGAAGACACTGTTCAGATCTCTCCAGCATTCTCCACCTTTGAGATCAGCAATTTAAGGGTGCCTTTCGATCGCTCTCTTAGCTTCCATGTCTAATTAAATACCAACCTTTGTTTCGGAGCTTTTAGTAGCTCATCCCATGTCAGGGGCTGCTTGCCGTCCGCCGTTGTCTATGCACTGGCCCTCAGTCATCTGGTCCTCTCCCACATCCGCTACTCTATTTCGGTATATGGAAGTGGATTAAAACAAAATAGCCTGTCTCGCATTAAAAATAATTATATATGTAGTCAAAATCACTTTCGGCCACAACACAAGCAATGCGGCACGTCACCGATCTCGTGAGCGTTCTGAGTTGCTCGATGGTGGCGCCCCAGTCAATCGGGCTCCCTGCCGAACGGAGACGTCTGCACACCAAGGCGCTGACTCGCGAGTTGATGCCCATCGGGGCCCGGCTGAGCCTGCGGACACATGCCCTGGTCCCGGCTGAGCCTGCGGACACATGCCCTGGTCCCGGCTGAGCCTGTGGACACATGCCCTGGTCCCGGCTGAGCCTGTGGACACATGCCCTGGTCCCGGCTGAGCCTGTGGACACATGCCCTGGTCCCGGCTGAGCCTGCGGACACATGCCGTGGTCCTCCTGCATGAATTGCCACACATTTTCCAGTAGTCGTCACTCCGGCACCGGCAGGGTACGAGTTTGTCGCGCATGTCTGGACTGCGCGCACCATGTGACGGCCCCGGGCGAAAGGTCCGCGTAACGGCCGCCTGACCGACTGGCTTCGGTCCGCGTAACGGCCGCCTGACCGACTGGCTTCGGTCCGCGTAACGGCCGCCTGACCGACTGGCTTCGGTCCGCGTAACGGCCGCCTGACCGACTGGCTTCGGTCCGCGTAACGGCCGCCTGGCTGACTGGCTTCGGTCCGCCAAACGACCGCCGGACCGACTCGCTTCGGTCCGCTAAACGGCGCGCGTCGTCTGGACGAATAAAGGTCATAGGTCAGCGCGACAGGCACGACCGTTATTGGCCGACTGGAGTGCCGCCGCTGCCAGAGATGGAGTTGATTGTTTGTGTGACTCATGACGGTATCCAGCCCGCGACGGCTCTGTGTTCGTGGGTGCTTATTCGTATTTACAATTGAAAAATCATTCCTCGGTGCAGCTTTATTCCGCGCGTTCAATTTTGCCATAGTGGCATAATTGGAGACTAGACAAGTTATGCCATAGTGCGTGAAGTTATGAATACATGAGCAGGAGCATTGAGCAGTCGCACTGCTCGATATGTCAATTAATTTCACTTTGAGGTGATGCAAGCGATTCAGAAGACATTAATATAATCTAAAAGACACGAGCAAATTTTCATGGAACATTGAGCTTTTCTGAAGCCCTCGTTTTGTTATACCAGGGCATACATTGAAGTGATACTTGTTGAAACCTTTAATACCAGAAAGATATTCGGGACATTGTTGGATATTTGAATGAGCACCGGTAAATGGTAACTTTTACCTCAATGGCGAGGGATCCAGCCATGCCGAACCCTGGCCCTGAGGTGCTTGAGCATGCCTATCAATGTGTGTACTCTCTGGGAGGAAATACACAATGGGGATAAGGTACTTCAAATAGAGTGACCGTGGGCCTGAAGCACGGTGTCCGCCGAACACGTGCCGCTCGCTATCATCTAGTGTGATGCGCCAGCCGTACCGCACCAATCTGTGCTGTCATCTAGTGTGATGCGCCAGCCGTACCGCACCAATCTGTGCTGTCATCTGGTGTGATGCGCCAGCCGTACCGCACCAATCTGTGCTGTCATCTAGTGTGATGCGCCAGCCGTACCGCACCAATCTGTGCTGTCATCTAGTGTGATGCGCCAGCCGTACCGCACCAATCTGTGCTGTCTTGCCGCTCGCTATCATCTAGTGTGATGCGCCAGCCGTACCGCACCAATCTGTGCTGTCTTGCCGCTCGCTATCATCTAGTGTGATGCGCCAGCCGTACCGCACCAATCTGTGCTGTCTTGCCGCTCGCTATCATCTAGTGTGATGCGCCAGCCGTACCGCACCAATCTGTGCTGTCTTGCCGCTCGCTGTCATCTAGTGTGATGCGCCAGCCGTACCGCACCAATCTGTGCTGTCTTGCCGCTCGCTATCATCTAGTGTGATGCGCCAGCCGTACCGCACCAGTCTGTGCTATCATCTAGTGTGATGCGCCAGCCGTACCGCACCAGTCTGTGCTATCATCTAGTGTGATGCGCCAGCCGTACCGCACCAGTCTGTGCTGTCATCTAGTGTGATGCGCCAGCCGTACCGCACCAATCTGTGCTATCATCTAGTGTGATGCGCCAGCCGTACCGCACCAATCTGTGCTGTCTTGCCGCTCGCTATCATCTAGTGTGATGCGCCAGCCGTACCGCACCAATCTGTGCTGGCTTGCCGCTCGCTATCATCTAGTGTGATGCGCCAGCCGTACCGCACCAATCTGTGCTGTCTTGCCGCTCGCTATCATCTAGTGTGATGCGCCAGCCGTACCGCACCAATCTGTGCTGTCTTGCCGCTCGCTATCATCTAGTGTGATGCGCCAGCCGTACCGCACCAATCTGTGCTGTCTTGCCGCTCCTATCATCTAGTGTGATGCGCCAGCCGTACCGCACCAATCTGTGCTGTCTTGCCGCTCGCTATCATCTAGTGTGATGCGCCAGCCGTACCGCACCAATCTGTGCTTCTGCGGCTGTCATCTAGTGTGATGCGCCAGCCGTACCGCACCAATCTGTGCTGTTTGCGCTCTATCATCTAGTGTGATGCGCCAGCCGTACCGCACCAATCTGTGCTGTTGCGCGCTATCATCTAGTGTGATGCGCCAGCCGTACCGCACCAATCTGTGCTGTCTGCTCGCTATCATCTAGTGTGATGCGCCAGCCGTACCGCACCAATCTGTGCTGTCTTGCCGCTCGCTATCATCTAGTGTGATGCGCCAGCCGTACCGCACCAATCTGTGCTGTCTTGCCGCTCGCTATCATCTAGTGTGATGCGCCAGCCGTACCGCACCAATCTGTGCTGTCTTGCCGCTCGCTATCATCTGGTGTGATGCGCCAGCCGTACCGCACCAATCTGTGCTGTCTTGCCGCTCGCTATCATCTAGTGTGATGCGCCAGCCGTACCGCACCAATCTGTGCTGTCTTGCCGCTCGCTATCATCTAGTGTGATGCGCCAGCCGTACCGCACCAATCTGTGCTGTCATCTAGTGTGATGCGCCAGCCGTACCGCACCAATCTGTGCTGTCTTGCCGCTCGCTATCATCTGGTGTGATGCGCCAGCCGTACCGCACCAATCTGTGCTGTCTTCCTGGCACGTCGGTATTTCGGTTGTTTCCGTGCAGACATTCAAAATAGGTCCCTGTTGGTCCTGCTCATGGTACATCGGGAACAGTACACTTCCAACGGAGGGTGTTAGTGTGTCGATCCTCTCCTCCTCAATATACATTGGAACCTGTTTCATGGATGTAGGTTAAACTGTTATCGATAATATTTTTTTTGGGTGGAGGGTCCCATTTTATATCCGACAGCCGCCCTTTTCAAGTACGCTAGATGAACACATCCGTACCAGCTTTCACGCGGGCAATGTCTTATAAGCCAATTTGTGTGTCAATGCATGCAGTAGCTGTGATGCTGTAGGTGTGCAATGTGCATGTTGAAGCATTATGTAGCTCCATTGAGTCTCATAATGCATCTGGTGGCATTGCGTGCAGGCTAAGTAGATGTTCACTTCGTCTACTGAGTAAATGCTGTAACTTCGAGTTTGCTCAGCAATTTCACTGGTTTCTGACTTGAGACTGATTGAAACGTGAATCGGTATGAGCACAAACACTGCTGGGGAGAAACCATTCATCACGTATGGATGCTCTAATGACAAGTAGCTCGGATGTAATATTGCCAAAGGGCCACAGCGAACGTTATCTCAGCCTCTTTTTAGATCCGAACTGTCAATGGAACTTGAAGGTATCAATAAATTAAAAATTTTAGATCGATAATTTTTTTCTTCTTCATAGACGTTCAACGCTTGCTGGATGACTACCGCTTCGATTATATTTGTTTGTGAATATGGTGATGAATGAGCACGTGCTGAGCAAACCGTGAAATTTTGTATATCTTTGGATGATACCATGCTTCATTTCATGGGTGCATGGGCGCCGTATAATCTCGCTGTTGGTGTGCCCTTATGGTCCAATAATCAGTTAATTCGCACGAGTGTAGCACGCAGTAAGGCAGGTAGGATGGCTGCCTTGCTAGCCTTAGAACATCTTAACGTTATATCTGCCACATTGTATGGAAGTAAATGACCTTAAATTGACCGCCCAAGCAACTTTAAAATCATTTCTTCCCTGACGCTCATTTGTGTTTATTAGCACGATTCAGTTGCAATTTCGACGAGCTTCATATCGTTTGATTTCAGAGGATATCTTAGGTGTGATATGCATAATTGCTCCCATAAAATGTGGAGCTGCGTGGTTGTTTCTCTTGTAAGATCATGAAAATGAAATGCCACATCTCGCTTGTATGCAAAAATTTCAGACAAACCAAAAAATACTTATTGTCACCTTGCGCCTATATTGCGATGGAAAATCGTGTTGTGCCAGTGGCTATAAAAATGAATGGGCAAGATATCATGTTAATGCTCTGTACTTAATAGGCATCGTGCAATAATTCTTGAATAGCAATGAAAAATACATTGAATTTCACTAAGCTTCCACTACCTAGGATTGTACTGCATGATTATCTCAATCCAGTTTCTGCAATATTTTGTTTGCTTGTTCTGTTTTGCACTTATGGTGACAGGAGTTAGCCAACATTTATATTGTGTCATGCTTACCATAACGGTTTAGGATTTGGCGAGGTATTTTCGCACTCGGATGTACCGTATGCCACGGGCCTGACTTTAGCGTTTTATCCACATTATTTTGTACCCGATTGTTCATATCTGCCGATTTTTATTTTCACGGTGTTTTACCTTTAAGAAATTCGTAGGTGTAGACCCCTCAGGCACAGAGACAGATAGTTTCCTAGAATAGTTCCCATCCCTGTATTATGATCTTGCCAACCGCAAAATATATTGGCGACGCTTCGGATACTGTATGCATACGTGCTGACGATAAGCGCTGACATAGCTCACAAATAAGTCACAACGTATCCCTCACCGCTCAACTTTCAGCATAAATTGCCTGGGTTCTGCTGCTGCTTAAATGTTTTCCTTCATTACATACTTCGCATCGTCCTTGCCATATGATGAGGCGACCGCCTGGACTTTGTAGTGATTTCGATGCGAAATACGGCAGCCACATTGGTTACTCGAGAGAATGCTGAAATGTGCCAAGCTTATTATTATGTTCTCTATTCCAGGGTACCTATATCTCCACTCGCTAGCAGATGAGCTGAGGGTCACCGCATTTCTATCAGACCATTCATGCGCATCATATTATTTCTGTCAGATGAAACGGTCGCAGCGTTTGCTTATGTATGGCTTGTGTAATATGCCACGGGAAACATTTCTTAAAAAATTGATTGGGGATTCAATGGATGCTTGTGTTCAGACATTCTTCGCGCATGTCAATGGAGGAAATTCCATAGGCAGCCGTGTTCAGTTTGTAAAGCATGCTGTGGTGAAGTTGAAGAGGGGAGGGAGAAATGGATATAACGCCATGCCCCTGCCCCCACCCCACCCCGATGCGCATGCAGTGGAGTATTAGCCCGCCCCATTAATCCTCCTCAGCTTTTGTAAGCTTATCGCTACTTCTTTCCATGCAAAAGAGGATGACTAACTTTGCTCCTAACCTCCTAAAATTGTATAATGCATTAATTCTCCCATATATCAACTATTGCTGCTTTCTCTGGGGTACAAACTATGCTAATCAGACACACAAATTATCCTTACTTCAGAAAAGCATGATGCGTATTATTGAGGGTGTATTTCCCCTCAGAGTGCAAATCCTATCTTTAAGAAGTACAAAATTTTACAAGTCCAAGATATAACAAAACTTCAAATGTTGCTTATTATGCAAAAATTCATTTATAATCAGCTACCTCATTCTATTCAGACTTGTGCTCGACTCGAGTTGAATCGAGAATCGACTCATGAATCAATCGTTTTTGGATGAGTCGTGAGTTGAATCGATTCTTTTCCCAAAAACATATCTTGAGTCGCGAGTTGAATCACATCTTTCTTTTTTTTAAATGAGTTGAATCACGAGTCAATCATTTCAATCACAATGAGTCATTTAAGTCTTGCGACTCAAATGCAAGTTATGAACAAATGATATAAAGCATGTATCTTTGTAAATAGTATGCCATGACACAAGGTAGGGAGTAAAAACACAGTGTAATTATTACTGCTTAACATTACAATTGTCAACTTATCAGCTGCCAGTGAGAAAAGAATGAGGTGTACTTAAGTTATTTACCAAAAACGGATAACAATAACTACAAAAAAAAAAGTATTAATGCTAAGCTTGGTATTCACAATCAGTATCATGCATGAGTCAATTCTAGTGCCAGAAACACAACACAGAAATGGGATGTGATTGTGAAAAATAATAGGGAACTGAAACGACCATGCACTTTTTTTTGGAACAGGCATTTGCACTGAATAAATTGCGTCGGTTTGTGTGACAAATAACAAACCCAAATTACCTTTACAAGAAGGTAGATCAAAATTTTCCTTCAAGCCCGCATGACGTCATTGGAAGTTAAAAAAAAAAAATATGGTAGAAATTTGGTTGCAGAACTTTTCTCAAATCATACGCAATGGTCACTTTAATTTGCTTCCTAGCAAATATATTTGTATTCCGCTCACCAGGTGAGTTATAATCTTTTCCCATTCTTTCCGGTGAGCATTTGTTCCGACACATTTTATTCTCATGCATAGACAAGGTCGGATTTGTGCATTGTAATCTGGCGTTTGGAGAGGAATATTTTGTAGTCATCCAGTATGGATAATATTTGTATTCAAACCTTATGCATGGTAACTCAGCTTGCACCCATTTCAGTGAATTTTGAGCACTTTTCCTTGATCACAGCAGTTCGTTGTCAAAAGTTAATAACTTAGGAACTTCAACTTCCAGACGAAAAAACAACAAATAATTTTCTGGAAAGGATAATGTTCAGGATCCCCAAAATCTAGGATCAGCCTATTATGCCAAACATTTCCCTACCTACCTACATTGACATACAGCAGTTGTTGAAAACAGTTTTTCCAGGCCAGCTAGACCCAGGGCATGATGCATTCTTCCTTGGTGAATCTTGCATGGATTGTTGATGATACATGCATAATTGAACATTTATGTACAACACCATTGTGATCTAGGAATGCCCTCCTGAAACTTGCAACTCAACTGAAACTATCTTGCCAATGGGGAGAAGAAGCTATGGAGCACTTAGCGCCCCCTTGACTGTCCTTTCTTCCGCTCTTGAACGAGGGTGACAACTTGAACATGTAAAATGGATGGTAGAGGGAGCCTACCAATATCAGGAACAAGCCCTTTATTTTGGAGGCACTTGATGGTGAGCCTGCCGGAAATGGCACATTGTTGGGCAGGACGATTATTGCTGGGTCATTTAGGATGCCCTTTGATGAAGCTAAAGAATAGGTCTTTCAATTAGAATACGTCAAAGTACCCTATATTGCCATAAAATATGCAAGATAGCATAGAGAAAGTCGGTAAAATTGGGGTGTAAACCAATGGTGAAGGGAAACCTTCAAGCCTGCTACCAAACAAACTTCGTGGGGGCAACAGACCAATGCAATCATATTCTGTGCAGATACCTATTGCAGTGCAGAACCTGGGTGCCATGTTGCAGTTAGGTGATGTGTGTCAGGTATATGATTCAGGTTGTGTGTGCATCATGCTGATGTGGATTGAGTATTATGCACTCTTGCTTTGCTATGCTTGCCGTTGTTGGGATTGAGCTATTATGCACTCATTGCTTTGCATATGCATTGACAACCATTCATCTCGTTAATCTGTTTGAGTCAATTACTTTATGCACATGCACGTTCATTTATCTGTATATTTAGGTATCCTATATATCAACCATTACAGTGCATGACGAATGATAAATAATGTGAGGTGAAAACAAAGTTATAGCAAAAATAATATATCCAACAGATGTTTCGATGTTGGAGCATCTTCGTTAGTGTGAATAAATACTGATTCCCTTCTTTAATTAGACAGATGAAGATGAGTTGACATCAAACTGTCTGTCAAATAAATTATTTTTGCTATAACTTTGTTTTCACCTCACATTAATTATAATATATATATATATATATATATATATATATATATATATATATATATATATATATATATATATATATATATGTATATATATATATATATATATATTATATTATATTTTATATATATATATATTATATGTATATATATATATATAAATAGTTTGTGTGAGCAGTGCACACAAAATCATATGGCTTATGAGTCTGATACCATTGAGTCGGATCTGAATCGATTCAAATTTATGTTTGAGTCGTGAGTTGAATCGGATCTCTGTAGCTCTGAGTCTGAATTGAGTCGAATCAAATAATTTTGACCTGCTGTGAATCATGAGTTGAATCGGATCTCAAGATCTATGAGTCAAATGTGAGCCGATTCAAAAAATTTGGGTCCAGCACAAGTCTGATTATATTAGACCTCTTTTCACAGAATCGCTTAAACCCCATATTCCACAAGATTACAAAACCATTTCCCACACAGCTATTCAAACAAAAGATCGTCCCACCACTGAATGTTTTGCAGTTGAAATACATCATAGAAACATTTTCTGCATACAGAGATACAAATTTAAAAATTATCGTCTCTTCACTAAGAACTTTCACACAGCTATTCAAACAAAAATTATCGTCTCTTCACCACTGAATGTTTTGAACCCAAGCTTTGAAATACTATCATAGCAAACATTTTCTGCATACAGAGATACCAAATTCTAAGATTGTTCTAAAAAATCACATTAAGACATACTTCTTGAGCAGATATTAACTGACTTGAGCATTCACTACATCTGTTGGATACCAGAGGAGTACACATGCGTATGTATGTGTGTTTGTGTGTGCATGTCCTTGCGTGTATATGTGTGTGGGTGTGTGTGTGTGTGTGTGTGTGTGTGTGTGTGTGTGTGTGTGTGTGTGTGTGTGTGTGTGTGTGTGTGTGTGTGTGTGTGTGTGTGTGTGTGTGTGCGTGCGTGTGTGCGTGTGCGTGCGTGCGTGTGCGTGCGTGCGTGTGTGTGTGCGTGTGTGTGTGTGTGTGTGTGTGTGTGCGCGCGTGTGCGTGGGTGTGTGTGTGCGTGCGCTTAACTATATATAAAAGCTGAAAACACTCAACCATAGTTCCTCCCACACTCCACCCAGCAACAAGCCTATGCTTAGCTGGATGGAGTTGTGTGAGGAGCCAAAGTAAAAAAAAAAGAATTTCAAATTAGGAGTGCTCACTACCATCTGTCCACAAACCAGCTACTAACATTATAGTTTAGACCTTAACTTCTTGTTGGGATGGATCTAGGGCCAGTCATATGCCACCTTTGGGTATGACTACTTACAGCATTCTTTATTATTAGTTTTATTGCTCTAATACCGGGTGCTTTGTATGCTTATTTATTTGTTTTCCATCTCTTAGCTGGGAGTGCCGCGACTTTACTGTTTATTTTATGGTGTTAACGTAAGGTGCGTGCAGTCGTTGGGTAAGAGGAGGGGGCGCTCCTGGTCACCTGATCTTGGGTGGCGGACCTTAACAAAAATATACATATACATATATATATATATATATATATATATATATATATATATATATATATATATATATATATATATATATATATATATATATATATATATATATACATACATATATATATATATATACATATATATATATATATATATATATATATATATATATATATATATATATATATATATATATATATATATATATATATATATATATATATATATATATATATATATATATATATATATATATATATATATATATATATATATATATATATATATATATATATATATATATATATATATATATATATATATATATATGTGTGTGTGTGTGTGTGTGTGTGTGTGTGTGTGTGTGTGTGTGTGTGCGCGTGCGTGCGTGCGTGCGTGCGTGCGTGCGTGCGTGTCTCTGTCTGTGTGTTGGCGTACGAAGGCTGGCTCCGGTGTCGGAGGGTGATCGATCATGCGAGCCATGTTGTTTATGGCCATGCATCCGTGTCTGGATCAGTTTCAGTGTCGTAGGCAGCGCCTAGCACTAATTGTTTGCGACAGTCGTTGAAGTGGTTACTTCCCAAACCAAATACAACCAAGCACAACCAATTTGCAATCCAATGGGCGAAGTCTGATATGGGTAACAATGAGCATGGCTTCCCGCTTATGTAAAAACACTCATCACCACGCTGACGAATTACGAACCACCACGATGGCGACATTAAAAGAAAGGCAATGCAATGCATCATACAGTTGATATGTCAACATGCTGAAACTATACAATCGTGGAACATGCACATACCATGCAGGGATGCATGCACATGAATCCTGATCAGTAGACTGTGGATAAGGTTTCTTTGCACAAACAATTACCAACCTATTTAGTGAGAAGGAACCATTTTTGGGTGATTGATTTACTCGAAGGAGTCTTTCTTCGAGGTTATCAGGTAAAACATGAAGCTGAGAAAAAGCTAACCTGTATTCATAGATGAGACAAGAGGTGCTCTTCTCCTTTGATGTACGTGGCATTGAATTTGGGCAGCGTATTCTAACCTCGAACCCTGTACCTTCTTTCCTTTTACATGTTTATCAATTATTGTTTACAACCTGCGCGTAAATGTGACTTCTCATTGACGTTTTCCCAAACTGAGCTCCGCTCATATAGTCCGAATTTAATAATAGCGTGAATCGATCTGATCCATATTCTGCAATCAGCATGCGAAGCCACCACATGAACTGTCATTCATACTGATAGCGTCATATTGGGCACAACACACTCAGCGTCCTCAGTGGACCTTTCACTAAGTACCACCGCGCATGTTAGAAGTCTAACCACGTGCGGCGTAAATAATTCGGATAGCAATGTTATTCGGAGCTTTGAGAAGTGTTACCCCGAGTGCCTTTCGTGGCCGACCAACGTATACCGATCGCTCATTTGTGCAGACGTTCATGGCCTCGTCAGAGGTTACCGGCAGCTGGGATCGCGCGCCAAGTTATGTTTGCCGGCCGTCGGCGCAACAACGGACCCGCCGCGCGCTGGGCAGGCGAACACACGGCGTGAATACGGGCGCGCAACGGCGCCGGCCGCCACACGGCTTTGTCGTACCCACTGGGCCGCTGTGGCCGAGCGGTGCGTTACGATGGGCGGGCTCGTGTCGGCCCAGCCGCGGCGCACTCGACGCGTCTCCACTCGACTCGCGCGCGACGTTCTCTGCCGCGGCTCGGCCGACTCGGGCATTTCCGACCACGGCCGGGGCCGCCGAGAGCACGCCGATAAGCAGACGGCCGACACAGCTACTGACCCCTGGGGTGTGCCGGCGAGCGTATCAGTAGACCCACGACGGGTCACGACTCAGCTTGGCGAGTGGACCCACCAGGGTTTCGACCGTAGCCTCAGCGTGGGTCGTGGGCCTGCGAGAGCCCTTGGCTGACGCGTGAGCCCGCAGGCGATGTCAACCCTGGCCCGATCTGCGGACCCAAGGGCATGTGGACCCTACCCAGACGCGCGGGCCGGGAGTTGTAGACGGTACAGCCGTATTCGCAGTCTGGGTCCACAACAGACTGACGTGTCAGCCTGGCGTGGGGCCCATCGGAGACGACGGCTAACACTGGCCACTACCCGGGTGTCGGGTGAATGCCCAGGAGATCGTCAAGCCCTACCCACTCACAGTGGGAGCAGTCCGAGTCACTACAAGCTCTCCCAGTCGCCAGTCTGCTTCTTGGCGGTATGCATTATCACGGGTCAGCGAAAGTTCCTTCAAAGGCTGGGGGAAGGAAACGAATGTCGAATGAAATATGAAAACGTCAGTGTCAGGCAACTGTTAGTGAAACAATGGCCTCGTGAGAAGAGCTGTTCCGCCTTTGGTCCCTCGTAAATACCTGATGATGCACATTACTCCCCAGAGAAGTGCTGATGCTGATGCAGATTTCGCCACAGTTGGGAGTTCATCGTGTGTAAGCTAGCTTATCCGGTAAGCTTTAGGTCAGCTTGAATGAATCATGATTAAGCAGATTTCTACATTGGAGTCTTACAGTTATTCAGGGGATGCATTTCTGATTTTAAACTTCGGTGAAAGTCTGACACTGTGAGAGGAAAAATCCGGGATCACACAGCGTATGCAAATCTCAATGGCGGAAAATGTTGGGACTTGTTGTGGTCTTGCAATTCGGGTGCTCAGGGAGAGTAGATTCACAGGGTTTCTACCGAATCTGATGACCCCTACAGAAGTTCACGGTTCCTACAGAAGCCATCACCACGCAAATGGTAACAATGATGAATTGCTGACAGATCTGACAAATAACAGTCATAGCCCAAATGTAAATACCTGAAATTCCTTTCCAAATAACGTTTTTAAGTAAAAAGCTCGAAACTTTCTGAACTGAACTGAACTGAACTGCAGGAAGAGGGTCGGAAGTGACTGAACGGAACTTGAGCTATCCTGATGGCTGACCGTCGATGTCTCCACCATCCTGTATCGGCCACTGCAGCCGGCTTATGCTCAAAAGGGGAGGGGACAATGCCATGAAGGTCACGTGAAGCACTGTCTTAGATTCATTTAACTCCGAAGATGGACATATTAAGCTGATGTCATGCAACCTGGTTGTTCCTTCTTTTTTTCTCTATTTTCCGGAATGCCTAGGCTGTTTAATTTGCAGCTATGGTATGGACTATGCAATGCAAACTCATATTCCTGTGCATGGCTCACGGTCACCATTGTTCCCAGTTGCCGCCAGGTGTCAAGGTGGAAACACGTCGTTGTGGAGCTCCTACTTACCAGATAAGTCGTTGCAGAACAGGGCAGTTTACTAGACTAAACTGCATATAGGTATTTAGCAATTACTTCTGTGCATATATTGGCATAGTTTTTATCTAATAAACATTTTTTAACAAGTAGATTATACTATTTCAATCTAGCGAGGCTGCCCAGCGCCATTTTGTCGTAGGGTTTTTCTCTGTCTTTGTCTACTGTGTCAGTGTTTTCAGCTATTTATTAAATTTTTGGCAGCTGTTTAGCGAGTGCTTTCTTCTTTCTTTAAAAACCACCATCAATTTTCAGCACAGCGATTACCTTGTAAGTGCTGCATAGTTAGGAACTAGCATACACCTAAGCTTTGTCAGTTATTTTTATCTGCTCTGTTATTTTGTAAATCATTTTGCAGCAAGTTACTTTTCAATCTAAATCTAGAAATAAGCTGCAGCCTGTAGAATGGTTTCAACCAGGATACAGGCACTAGAGGAGGAGGTTAGGGCCCTTAAGGCAGAGCTTTCCCAGCTCAGGGCTGCCCTTGCTGCAAAGGGTAGCCGAGAAAAGGAAACATGTAGGGGTCAGTCTGTAGCTGGGGCATCCTATGCCCAGGTGGTCGCTAGCCACCAGGTAACTGAGGCTTCCCCTGTTGTGGAGGTGGCAGAGATATCTGTAGAGAGAAGTGCTCCTAGTGAACAAAAGATTTCTAGTTGTAGCTCACAGGGGCAGTGGTTTAAAGTCAGGGGGCGGAGGATTTGGAGGCGTGAGCCTAAGAAAGGGGGCAGTGAATGGCAGGTGGCAGGTGGTAGGAGTGGAAGGAAACCTAGCCAAGCAGCTCAACAGGCAGGCATAGCAACATTGAATAGGTTTCAGGCATTGGAGGACTGCCCCCAGGATAGCAGCAAGGATAACAGCAAGGATAGCAGCAAGGAGAAAGTGCTAGTTGTAGGAGACTCTCGTGTGCAGCATTTAGATAGGGTATTCTGCAAAGGTCGTAGAGGCAGGAGGTGCATCACCAGGCCTGGTGCCAAGGTCAAAGACCTGGTCCCAGTGGTAGCACAGGCCACCAGTGAGAACCAGTTTAGTGCAGTTGTAGTGCAGATAGGAGTGAATAACATAGGTCCTGCTAGGAGTGAGGAGCTGCTGCAGGACTACAGGGCCCTTCTGGCCACCCTGAAGCAAAGCGAAAGCAGAGTTATTGTGACGGCTATTCTGCCCAGGGCTGGAGTCTCCCCTGAGTGGAGCTCTAGGGCACTGGCAGCCAATGCCAGGGTTGGTAGGCTCTGCAATGAGTTAGGTTTGACCTTTGTTGACAAGTGGTGCAGGTTTTATGGCTCATGGGACCTCTATCAAAGGGACGGCCTGCACTTCTCCGAGAAGGGGGTACAAGTGTTAAGTAAGGTATATGAGCATGTCCTTCAGGGAAACTAGATAATGGGGTGGGGAGGGAAGAAGTGGCATTACCATCTCATGGATATGCCAATAGTGACAGCATAGGCAATAGAACCTCACAGTCAGCAAATAGGGATAGCAGTAGATCAAGGGGGCAGAGTGGGGGCTCATCCAGAGATGATAGAGCTACTCAACATGTAAAAACCAAAGATGGTTATGGAACTTTTCTTAAGTGTATGATGCTTAATGCTCAGAGTATTCGATCCAAATTTGACGAGTTCAAGTGTTATGTTGCTGAGGAGGAACCAGATTTTGTTTGCATTACTGAGGCATGGGTCAGTGAGGGGTATTTTGGGGATAACTTGCAGGACTATGAGATCCAGGGATACAATATGTTTTCATGCAATAGGGGTCCAGCAGTGAAAGGGGGTGGTGTAATGCTCTATGTGAATAGCTTATTCAGTTCTCAAAAAGTAACAGATGGGGTAAAAAAATGTGTCTGTGGAGTCCATTTGGCTTGATGTTGCTGTGGGAAAAGGCAACAGCAATAAACTGAGAATAGGAGCTTTGTACCGATCAGGAACCTTGCCACATTCTCAGCAACTCGAGCTCGATAAGGTGATTTGTCAGGAAATCAGTAGAAACTTTCAGAGGAAATGCCTTATTCTTGGTGACTTTAATCTAAAAGGATACGAAAATGTTGGTGTTGGCTCCCCAGCATGTAAAATGTTTAGGAAATGCCTTGAAGAGGACCTGTTCTTACACCAGTTTGTAACAGAACCAACTAGGCAGGGCTCATTCTTGGACCTTGTATTCTCGGATTTAAGTGATTTAGTTCAAGACTTGACTGTAGGAGAAACTCTGGGAAGAAGTGACCATAACATAGTGGGATTCAAGGCACACGTAGCAGGGACAATTAAGGATAATTTGGCAAAGGTTCCAAATTTTTACAGGGCAGACTTCGACTGCATGAGAGCAGCTTTAAGTGCCATAAAATGGGAAGAAGAATTCTCCGATTTAAATGCCTGTGAAATGTGGGAAAAGTTCAAATCGTACTTGAAGGAAATTCAGATTATACATGTCCCCCTAAAGCAAAGGCGCAAAAGAAGGGTAGGAAAGCCAGCATGGCTTACACCAGATTTGACAAAAGCAATTAAGGCTAAGAAAGATGCATTTAGAGTATTTAAGGAAGCTTCAAATATAGTAAATCTAAGGTTGTATCAAAAAGCTAGAGACGCTGTGAAGCAGAAAACCAGAGCAGCAAAGCGAGCAAAAGAATTGGATTTGGCTAGGAACGGTAATGGGGACAGTAAAAGTTCTTTAGTTTCTACAAGCTAAGTAAAGTTTCAAGCACCATTGGTCCACTGGAAGTAAATGGGATTATGTTGAGTGAGGATGGTGAGATGGTTGAGGAACTGAGCAAGCAGTTTAAATCAGTGTTTACGTTGGAGGATGTGACTAATCTGCCAACTGTGAACTACAGCTCAGTGACAGGTGATCAGTTACATGATGTTGATTTCATTGATAGTGATGTTGTTTTGAATTATATCAGGAAAATAAGGCCAAACAAGGCAGCAGGACCTGATGGAATTTATGCTAGGGTATTGCGGGAAGCTGAAAAGGAACTGGCAATTCCACTTAGTATAATATTTTGTAGATCAGTTTCACAAAATGAAATTCCAACAGATTGGAAAAGGGCAAATGTAGTTCCTATTTTCAAGAAAGGAGAAAGAGGGAAAGTTGAAAACTATAGGCCAGTAAGCCTCACATCCCTAGTCTGCAAGGTACTTGAATCAATTATCAAGGATATAATAGTTAGTTTTCTGGAAGGAAACAGATTGATTCAAGATACTCAACATGGGTTTAGAAAAGGGCGATCGTGTCTCACAAATCTATTGGACTTTTTTAATTTTGCTACAGAACAATTTGATAAGGGAAATCAGGTTGATGTAGCATATCTTGACTTTAGCAAAGCCTTTGACAAGGTACCTCATAAACGGTTAATGATGCAGCTTCAGGTCCATGGTATTGCAGGTAACATCCTAAAATGGATAGAGTTGTGGCTTTCAGATAGACAGCAGAGAGTGATGCTAAATGGTACGAAGTCATCATGGCAAAATGTTCTTAGTGGAGTCCCCCAGGGGTCAGTACTGGGACCACTATTTTTCATTGTGTTTGTAAATAACATTGAAAGTGGCCTAAGCAGTAAGGTTTTGAAATTTGCGGATGATTTGAAGGTCTTTAGGGCAATAACAGGGCACAATGAGCAGGTCTTGCTGCAGAAAGACTTAGACGAGCTTGTGAAGTGGTCCGAAAAATGGCAAATGAAATTTAATTTTGATAAGTTGCAAAATCATGCATGTAGGTAGGCAGCATATCAAGGCTCCGTACTTGATGGATGGCCAAGTACTATCTGTGACTCAGCGGGAGAAGGACTTAGGTGTTATTTTGAACACAAAATTGGGGGCATCAGAACCATTGTCTTAAAATTACTTTTTCAATACCTGTGCGGATGAAAAACAAAATCACTCTGAGATAGTGGAAAGATGAAAAACGCTGAATAGATGCATCATGATGAAAACCCAGATTGCGCCATCATACTAATAGAATAAACACATGGCCAGAGTGGCAAACATAATCATACAAATTTGGACAAATTGTATGTTGCGTCCACTCTTCCTGAACCACATTTTTGTGGCAGTACCTTCACATGCTTCTCATTTTGCTTCTTCCTTTCTTTATTGAATTCATGAATGTAGTGCGGTGCTTGAAATGAAACAGGCAATTCCATTCTTCGGTACTTCTTCACATTAATCTGGCCACACATGGCGGAAGGACACCTGTGCACCGCCCTATCAAAGACCTACATTGCATGTTATACTTGGGCGCGTTTGTTTCAGCTGTGCATGCCGGGTGCTTGATGACTGTGATTTTCCTCAATGTGTATGATGGCAGACCGTGATGCGTGCAAAGGTACAAAGGTAAATGCGAAGTAATTAACTGTTCCGTCCCTTGGAGAAGACAAATGTCGCACATCTAGCACCTGCCACTTAAACCTGCATGTACAATGTGCATGATGGCCTCACCCAAATGCTATGAGCTGCATGTGGGTGTATTTGATTGGTTGGTATTGTGTTACAGGTACCATCCACCTTGGCCACTGCCTCGCTGACCAGTCCTCATCATGCAGACCTGATCACGAAGCCTACATCCCTGGGTGGCGGTGCTGACCTATGCAATCCAGATAACTGTCATCATACCTGTGACCTGCCACGTCCTCAAATGCTGAACCAGTGCCCGCAGAACGACCGTATCACCAGTTCGGTGTCGGTGTCTGACAGCACTTTCGAATCATCTGCCTGCATATTTCTACGTCTGCTTTTCGGCTGTAACTGGAGCGTAACTACGGCAATGTTACTAATACTGACACTGCTTTTGTTTTGCTTTTTGTGATGTGTTTATGTCCTTAGTCATTTGGTCTCAAGGGAGCATCATCTCTGGTGAAGGCCATGCCGCAACTCGATCAAACAGCTGGGCTTTGTAAATAAATAATACAGCACACCATCAACATTTAATATAAAAGTGAAATGAGGCATCTGAACAGTCAGCACCGACGCCATCAACAGAAGCACTAACCAAGCCAATAACAACTTTTAATTGTGCATGGCTGAACTTCGAATAGATATGATCGCGAGTGTGACTGGAAATGTGGATAGTTTCTACGAATACCAGCCAACAGCGAAACCAAAATCGTACTATCTCACGGAGATAATTATTTTGCATATCCCCAACGCGACTTGGATTCGTTGAACTGAAGCAACAGCTTCAGTCAACGAATCCAAATTCGTTGGAAACTATCGGCTGTAACGATAGTTTCAGCCGATGAAACTATCGCAACAGCTTCTCTTGTCTTTGTCCATCGTTCCACGTTCTTTCAACGCCAATGATGTAGTACACACTCGGAACATAAAATATGAGTTGTATTGCATCAACAACCATAACCGTTCAAGTCTGAGTAATATAATCGCATCGTCTGTGCCCATGACCGCTGTCCTTGTCGGTCTCGTCTCGTCCATGGGGTCACTGTTGGGCTCGTCATTCATTTCCGGCTCGACAGCAGCTGGGCTGGGATCGTCTACATCACTGTCAGAGTCGAGGGAGGCAGTCGGTGGTTGCTGCTGGTGCAGTTGGCGTGGCATCGTCTCCAGACGTCCCCACAGCAGTGCTACATCCGATCGGATCTGGACGGACAACTCGATCCCGCCTCTTCCGTCGCATTGTCTCTCTCTCACATGCCTTGCTAAAGTCCTGAAGTTTTTTTCCCCCACCCTGTGCACGTTTTGCGCATGTCGCTTAGCATTACTTTTTCTGATATTTATAAGACATATATGGCATACGACAGCTTCATCAGATTTAATTTTCACCATGCCTGATACCCACGGATCCAAGCAGCAAGTCAACGACGTAAGAACACAGGACAGGATGTAGGTGAAAAAAACAACCTCAGAAGGATGGCAGGAAGGTCTGATGTAGGTGATGGACGGACGATGCGGCCAGACCAAACTAGGATAGCAGGATCCCGGCACACAGGATTGAGGCAGCAGCGGCGTTACTGTCAAAGAACGGATACAGATTAGTGTGGGTCAGTGGTAGAGGTGCGACAATTGTTTTGCAGTTAATACCGCGGGCAAGGCGCCGCGATCTCTACTAGATTACGGCGTGATTGAGGCAGCGTCTAGTCGGGACAATGCGGTGACCACACCATTTTGAATGAAGTTATGTAAATGCAGGACCAACATCCTTAGGATATACGCTGCTTAAACCAATTATTACGGATATAATGGTTGTTTTCTGGAAGGGAACATATTGATTCGAGACACCTAGCATGTGTTTAGAAAAGGTTGATCTCGCTGACAAATATCTTGAACTTTTTGGATTTTGCTACAGACAAGTGTGATAAGACATCATATTGATTTAATCCGGATATGAAAATCAGTTTGAGCTATGGCTTTCAGATGGACAGTAGAGAGTGGTGCTAGGTGGCGGTGGTGGTTGTGGTTATTGGTTTTACGACACGGCGACCGTCGAGTCATATAGCGTCGCCAATCTCTCACGCCGATTGGTCGCGGGCGAAGAGTAGCGACAGGTGAGATTCGAACCCACAATCTTTCGATTGTGGGACGAGCATCTTACCCCTAGACCACTCGTCCCCGGTGCTAGGTGGCATGAAGATTTCATGACAAGATGCTCTTAGTGAAGTACTGCAATGGTCAGTACTGGAACCACTATTGGTCACAATATTCGTAAATAGTATTGAAAAGGTATAAAAAGTGCCAAATTAAATTTAGCCTTGATAAGTGTCAAATAATGCATGTAGGTAGACATCATATCAGGAATCCATACTTGATGGGTATCCAAGTACTAGCTGTGACTCAACAGAAGGACTTAGGTGTTATTGTGAACACAAAATTGTGTACATCATATTGTGTCCATAAATTATGGACAACATACAAAAGAAGCAATAACAAAATTTCAGGGCACATTTTAAATAATGGAGCTTGATCCCCTATAGCTATGGAAAAAGTTGGTAATATTTAGAGAGAGTGCAAACGAGGATTAGTAATTTGAGCAACCTACCATATGAGACAAGATTAAAAAGATATGAAGGTGTGTACACTTAGATACAGAAAAATAAGGGGAGAAGGTCTCATCAAGGTATTTAAATTTATTCATGGTCAGCAACAGATCCATCTCTAGGATAATACAAATTATACAATTAGTTATTAGAGACCATCAATTCAAAATCAAAGTTAACCATATCAGGATAAAGACAAGACAGTCTTTCTTTACCAGCAGGGTAGTTAACATTGGAACCAGCTATCACGCACAATTGGCATTGTCAGTATGTATAGCAGTCTATAAAAATAGCATAGACTGGTATTAAAAGGAGAAAAGAATTTCCTTTCATTATTTCATGGATAACTAATCGACAAATGTTGTGGACAACTAGTTCTTAGTGTCCACAAAGTGTAACCAAGATGGCCCCTGTCAGGGCCATAAGGAACATTTTTTTATGTGGGGGGGGGTGAGGCGGCAGGATGTACTATGAGACTGAAATGTTTTCTACTGGGGGTGGGGGGGGAGAGATCTGGGTGCTCAGACCATGAAAAGATGGCAGGTAATGCCCACCAGTTTCAAAGCTGGAGGGGGGGGAACTGCCCTGTTCATATGCCATTGGCCCCTGTGGCTCATAGTTTCATTATCTTTCACGTTTCTTTAGCTACTTCTTTTAGCTACTTCTTTTGTAAATTCATAGTTTCTTTTAAACTTGTCCTCATGCCAATATTATTGGGTGCTGGATCCATAATTCCTGCCCTGCCCACACCTTGCAACATTTTAAGGCTCCTCCCCTGTAGGAATATTCAGCATCACATAATTCAGTCTCAAATAGGGTCGGATACAGGAATTTAAGCTGTGGGGCTGGTGGAAGCTAAAGATGTGCTGGGGTGGCACTAACTTGCCTTCCTAGGAAGCAGGGACCAGAGGGGGAGGGGGTGAACACCGACCTCCCGGATGGATGGCACTTCAACAGTAGGGGATGGAAAGGAGGCTAGAGGGGTGGCATTCTAGCAGATGAGGTGGCGTTCCCCTTTGGGCATGGGGGCGGCCCATTCGGCCTCCTTAGATCCAATACTGTCTCTCCCCCTACAATATCTATTTCAGCCTCATTCAGCTCTGAATCTGCCCCCTCCCAACAAAGCAGAACAACCTTAGAATCCACTCGCCCTACCTCGATCATATGCTTTCCTCCCAACAGCACACGCAGATATGCCACTAATATATCACCAATCTAGATTGAGATATTCATCATCTACATTGTACCACACATCTGTGCAATGTAGGATGAGGTGGTTTAAGGTTAACAACGCTCAAGGCAGTACACACAGAACTTACGCTGCACTGTATGCACGTATATGCCAAATGCAAACGTGTGTCAAGTTAGCAGCGAACAGCGAACAGCAAACAGCAGGGTGGGACTAGGGGTGCTCATATTTATTCAAAATGCTACGATATATCTGAAAACATGGTATGGGGTTAATTTCGACCCCCTGATTACGAATATCAGGTCATCTAACAAGTCACGTTTGACATTCAAGGTCAAATTCAAGGTCAAAGGACGGGGACCCTCATAACATGCCGAATTTATTTCCGTAGATCGTCAAAAGTGGCACCATTTGATAGCTCGTGTCAAGACCTAACGTCCGTCACGGTGATCTGACCTCTGACCTATGACCTTCAAGGTCATATTCTAGGTCAAAGGACGGGGACCCTCATAACATGCCGAATTTATTTCCGGAGATCGTCAAAAGTGGCACCATTTGATAGCTCGTGTCAAGATCCAACGTCCGTCACGGTGATCTGACCTCTGACCTTTGACCTTCAAGGTCATATTCAAGGTCAAAGGACGGGGACCCTCATAACATGCCGAATTTAGTTCCGGAGATCGTCAAAAGTGGCACCATTTGATAGCTCGTGTCAAGATCTAACATCCGTCACGGTGATCTGACCTCTGACCTTTGACCTTCAAGGTGACATTCAAGGTCAAAGGACGGGGACCCTCATAACATGCCGAATTTATTTCCGGAGATCGTCAAAAGTGGCACCATTTGATAGCTCGTGTCAAGATCTAACGTCCGTCACAGTGATCTGACTTCTGACCTTTGACCTTCAAGGTCAATTAAGGACGGGGACCCTCATAACATGCCGAATTTATTTCCGGAGATCGTCAAACGTGGCACCATTTGATAGCTCGTGTCAAGATCTAACGTCCGTCACGGTGATCTGACCTCTTACTTTTGACCTTCAAGGTCACATTCAAGGTCAAAGGACGGGGACCCTCATAACATGCCGAATTTAGTTCCGGAGATCGTCAAAAGTGGCACCATTTGATAGCTCGTGTCAAGATCCAACGTCCGTCACGGTGATCTGACCTCTGCCCTTTGACCTTCAGGGTCATATTCAAGGTCAAAGGACGGGGACCCTCATAACATGCCGAATTTAGTTCCGGAGATCGTCAAAAGTGGCACGATTTGATAGCTCGTGTCAAGATCTAACGTCCGTCACGGTGATCTGACCTCTGACCTTTGACCTTCAAGGTCACATTCAAGGTCAAAGGACGGGGAATCTCATAACATGCCGAATTTATTTCCGGAGATCGTCAAAAGTGGCACCATTTGATAGCTCGTGTCAAGATATAACGTCCGTCACAGTGATCTGACCTCTGACCTTTGACCTTCAAGGTCACATTCAAAGTCAAAGGACGGGGACCCTCATAACATGCCGAATTTATTTCCTGAGATCGTCAAACGTGGCACCATTTGATAGCTCGTGTCAAGATCTAACGTCCGTCACGGTGATCTGACCTCTTACCTTTGACCTTCAAGGTCACATTCAAGGTCAAAGGACGGGGACCCTCATAACATGCCGAATTTATTTCCGGAGATCGTCAAAAGTGGCACCATTTGATAGCTCGTGTCAAGATCCAACGTCCGTCACGGTGATCTGACCTCTGCCCTTTGACCTTCAGGGTCATATTCAAGGTCAAGGACGGGGACCCTCATAACATGCCGAATTTATTTCCGGAGATCGTCAAACGTGGCACCATTTGATAGCTCGTGTCAAGATCTAACGTCCGTCACGGTGATCTGACCTCTTACCTTTGACCTTCAAGGTCATATTCAAGGTCAAAGGACGGGGAACCTCATAACATGCCGAATTTATTTCCGGAGATCGTCAAAAGTGGCACCATTTGATAGCTTGTGTCAAGATCTAACGTCCGTCACGGTGATCTGACCTCTGACCTATGACCTTCAAGGTCTAAGGACGGGGACCCTCATAACATGCCGAATTTATTTCCGGAGATCGCCAAAAGTGGCACCATTTAATAGCTCGTGTCAAGATCTAACGTCCGTCACTGTGATCTTACCTCTGACCTTTGACCTTCAAGGTCACATTCAACGTCTCAAAGGACGGGGACCCTCATAACATGCCGAATTTATTTCCGGAGATCGTCAAAAGTGGCACCATTTGATAGATCGTGTCAAGATCTAACGTCCATCACGGTGATCTGACCTCTGACCTGACCTTCAATGTCACATTGAAAGTCAAAGGACGAGGACCCTCATAACATGCCGAATTTATTTCCGGAGATCGTCAAAAGTGGCACCATTTGATAGCTCGTGTCAAGATCTAACGTCCGTCACAGTGATCTGACCTCTGACCTTTGACCTTCAAGGTCACATTGAAGGTCAAAGGACGGGGACCCTCATAACATGCCGAATTTATTTCCGGAGATCGTCAAAAAAGGCACCATTTGATAGCTCGTGTCAAGATCTAACGTCCGTCACGGTGATCTGACTTCTTACCTTTGACTTTCAAGGTCACATTCAAGGTCAACGGACGGGGACCCTCATAACATGCCGAATTTATTAACGCCAAGGTCAAGTTTTGCCGGTCAGGTCACTTCAGCGGCGGTTGGTCATCGACCCCAAGAACACATTGACACCACACTTGGGAAGATGCGGGTGTAAATTCGGGTCATTTTGAGGTACCCCGTCCTTTGACCTTGAATTTGACCGCCAAGGTCAAATGTTGCCGGTCAGGCCACTTCAGCGGCGGTTGGTCATCGACCCCAAGAACACTTTGACACCACATTTGGGAAGATCCTGGTGTAAATTCGGGTCATTTTGAGGTACCCCGTCTTTGACCTTGAATTTGACCGCCAAGGTCAAGTTTTGCCGGTCAGGTCACTTCAGCGGCGGTTGGTCATCAGTCCCAGGAACACTTTGACAGCACATTTGGGAAGATCCGGGTGTAAATTCGGGTCATTTTGGGTACCCCGTCTTTGACCTTGAATTTGACTATTAAAGTCAAGTTTTGCCAGTCAGGTCACTTCAGCGGCGGTTGCTCATCGGCCCCAGGAACACTTTGACACCACATTTGGGAAGATCCGGGTGTAAATTCGGGTCATTATGAGGTGCCCCTTCATTGGACCTTGAATGTGACCTTGAAGGTCAAAGGTCAGAGGTCAGATCACCGTGACGGACGTTAGATCTTGACACGAGCTATCAAATGGTGCGAATTTTGACGATCTCCGGAAATAAATTCGGCATGTTATGAGGGTCCCCGTCCTTTGACCTTGAATGTGACCTTGAAGGTCAAAGTCAGAGGTCAGATCACCGTGACGGACGTTAGATCTCGACACGAGCTATCAAATGGTGCCACTTTTGACGATCTCCGGAAATAAATTCGGCATGTTATGAGGGTCCCCGTCCTTTGAGACCTTGAATGTGACCTTGAAGGTCAAAGGTCCGAGGTCAGATCACCGTGACGGACGTTAGATCTTGACACGAGCTATCAAATGGTGCCACTTTTGACGAACTCCGGAAATAAATTCGGCATGTTATGAGGGTCCCCGTCCTTTGACCTTGAATGTGACCTTGAAGGTCATAGGTCAGAGGTCAGATCACCGTGACGGACGTTAGATCTTGACACAAGCTATCAAATGGTGCCACTTTTGACGATCTCCGGAAATAAATTCGGCATGTTATGAGGGTCCCCGTCCTTTGACCTTGAATGTGACCTTGAAGGTCAAAGGTAAGAGGTCAGATCACCGTGACGGACGTTAGATCTTGACACGAGCTATCAAATGGTGCCACGTTTGACGATCTCCGGAAATAAATTCGGCATGTTATGAGGGTCCCCGTCCTTTGTCCTTGAATGTGACCTTGAAGGTCAAAGGTCAGAGGTCAGATCACTGTGACGGACGTTAGATCTTGACACGAGCTATCAAATGGTGCCACTTTTGACGATCGCCGGAAATAAATTCGGCATGTTATGAGGGTCCCCGTCCTTTGACCTTGAATGTGACCTTGAAGGTCAAAGGTAAGAGGTCAGATCACCGTGACGGACGTTAGATCTTGACACGAGCTATCAAATGGTGCCACGTTTGACGATCTCCGGAAATAAATTCGGCATGTTATGAGGGTCCCCGTCTTTGACCTTGAATGTGACCTTGAAGGTCAAAGGTCAGAGGTCAGATCACTGTGACGGACGTTAGATCTTGACACGAGCTATCAAATGGTGCTACTTTTGACGATCTCTGGAACTAAATTCGGCATGTTATGAGGGTCCCTGTCCTTTGACCTTGAATATGACCTTGAAGGTCAAAGGTCAGAGGTCAGATTACCGTGACGGACGTTGGATCTTGACACGAGCTATCAAATGGTGCCACGTTTGACGATCTCCGGAAATAAATTCGGCATGTTATGAGGGTCCCCGTCCTTTGACCTTGAATGTGACCTTGAAGGTCATAGGTCAGTGGTCAGATCATCGTGACGGACGTTAGATCTTGACACGAGCTATCAAATGGTGCCACTTTTGACGATCTACGGAAATAAATTCGGCATGTTATGAGGGTCTCCGTCCTTTGACCTTGAATTTGACCTTGAAGGTCAAACGTGACTTGTTAGATGACCTGATATTCGTAATCAGGGGGTCGAAATTAACCTCATACCATGTTTTCAGATATATCGTAGCATTTTGAATAAATATGAGCACCCCTAGTCCCACCCTGCTGTTTGCTGTTCGCTGTTCGCTGCTAACTTGACACACGTCAAATGCAAGGCTATGAAAACAATGGAATGTAAACAAAATTCAGCGCAGCGATGTTTTGCCCTTTCGTGACAAATTATAGTGCCACAGGACACAATGCACACTTCGCAATTTATTTTTTTATATTTAACCTGCACGGCTGGGAGGTTATTATACTGGAAAGGACTTGGAACAATATAAAGAATGCCATGAAAAAAACTAGGATCAAATATTTCCACTACAAGGGAGAATTATGGCATTCAGGTTGTTACCTGTGACGAAGGAAAAAGCCAGTGAGCTATCGACAAATGGCGATTGAAAAACACCATAATTTTCACTTAAATGTGCACATGTCGAGTATTTTGTGTGCTCAAATCAGAAAATGAACTTGAAATAATTATATTTTTTTCCACTTATAGTATTCACTTGCCATATCACCAAGGAACTGGTCTCCATTTGCAGCATACTTTCCAAGCATCCACACGTCAGGAGCTCTTGCGTTGTAAAAAATATGGCACGTAAGGAAGACCTTCGAAAGTGTTTTTGTACTAATTATCACGGACTAAAATGAACGGAGAGTTGGAAAATGCCAGTTGTTGTGCGATTTATTCGTAGCACTTCCGTATATCAAACCCCGCGTTTACCTGGATTTTTCATCCTTCAGACTGGCCGAAAAAGCCCACAGATGAACATATGAATAATTCCTTGTACCGCGCGCGGCAGAGCGTTATTGTCCTTTTATAATGTGTAGAAAATGATGAGACGTTCAAATATTTGCTTTAATCTTTGATTTATCCATCATGCTCGCCAGTATTCATCCACAAATTCACCTGTATTTCATGTGTTTTTCATCCTCCTGGAATGCGCCAGCCTAAGGATGAAATTTTTCATCCCATGTTCTTGATAAACAATGTTTGCTAATATTTGCAGTACTTGTGAAATTTATTAGTGTAAGGTTAAGATAAATGAAGAAACAATTCTAACTTTATTTCTCTGTTTACATCTGAAGAGAATCATATATTTAATATCGGAACATTTTATCAATTCTATTTTTCTTCAAAATACATGCCTACAAATGTGACGCACACAAGACTTCGAAAAACAAAGCTGAGCCCTCGTAAGTCGCCGAATAGGATCTAGGTTTGGGAATTTCTGTATTTATTAATGTAGATTTGTATACCTGCATTCTTTGTCTGTAATCAGTGCTGAGATACTACTCAGTCATGAGATTTAACGCTGTTAAGGGTTCAGCTCATGGGTGGATCCAGCCAGCCCGTTGTCAGTCAGCTTGGGTTGTGTAAGATTTAATAAATCGCTGACGAAAAATACCTGATTTGTATGGTTTAGGTGCAAGCTCTAGTTTAAAACAATACTTTTCTTCACATAAAATGTTCCCTGTTTTTCTGAAGAGCATGAATAAAGATAATTTTAGTTCAAATCGGGCTATCTAGGCTGGTGATGCCCCCACCCCCTTGCTCCAAATCCCCCTGCATTAGCTGACAATTACTTGGGTTTGGCCAATGTCATGATTCAGCCCTTAAGTGTGTCAGCTCGGCCGAATTTCTGGTTATGCTACAGCTTCACATGTTTTTTTTTAAAGACGCATGGTATGAGTGTGTATTTCATGGATTCATGCATATTCATAGATTGCTGCACTTATGTTCATCATGCTATATAATCCTCTGATTGTGAGGATACACTGTGAACTTCATGCCTAGCTTCATGAAGATAGACACATCTAGTTCATTATACAATAATTTTCAGCCTGCCAGGAACATCTTCACTACAGGTCCCTTAGGTTTTGTGATTATATGTATTTGTCTCAAAGCTCATTCTATATTCACCTGAGAGTGAGATTATTGATACCTTCTGGAAAAACAAAAGACAAGGATGAAAACATTGCAAACATGCACTTTATTTCCATCACAACAATGACCATCTGTGTTTGTAATATGTTTATGAAAAGATGAAAGTCATCACCAAGGATGAAAACCTAAAACTTTAATTAACTGTGATTTTCCATGCAAAATGGTTTATTTTTTTTCACTGATCAGAACAGACCAAAAAAGCCAGCAAGAAGGCACTAAGAATACTTGGGGCAATAAATAGGAATGTATCATACAAAAGTGAGGAAGTCATCAGGAAGCTTTACTGTGCATATGTCAGGCCACATTTGGAATACTGTGTCCAAGCTTGGTCCCCTAGTTATGACAAAGATTGTTGGCTTTTAGAGAGAGTACAAAAGAGGGCAACGAAAATGGTGAATGGCATAGGCAACCTGGTATATGAGGAAAGATTGAAGAAACTGAATATGTTTTCACTTCGATATAGAAGGCTGAGAGGAGATCTCATCAAGGTCTTTAAAGTTGTTCCTGGTCAGGAACAGGGTTATCTCAGGGAACTGTTTGAATTTAACAGAAATGATGCAATTAGAGGTCATCAATTCAAAATTAAAGTTAATCACAGCAGGACAAGGTTAAGACAGTCTTTCTTCACCAACAGGGTAGTAGAACACTGGAACCAGCTGCCAGAAACTATTGCCAGTAGCAACACATTGAACATCTTTAAAAACAGCATAGACAATCATTATAAGAATAGGGGGCTTGTTTTTCTGTATTCCAGGGAGAGTTGATCGGCGCATTTGGTGGAAAACTGGTTCAGTGTACAGAGTGCAACCAAGAAGGGCCCTTGTGGCTCATAGTTGCACTGATCTTTTATGTCTGTATCTTTATGTTCGGGTGGCACATTCTTGTCCCACTGCAGCGAGCCGACTGAGATGGTTGTCGTGGTGGTGTGACGTGGCCAGCATGGGAGCGCGGCAGCGCGTGGTGTCTTTGGCCGCCACGGTGAGATGTGCCAGCTGACCCGCTATAGGCGGTCTGTATCGCGTCCGCCGCTGTCACGGTGTCACCTGCCAGGCTCAGCGCAGTGTTTTGGCCTGTGATACTCGGGAGCCAGAGACGGGTGCAGGGGAGGGGACAGAAGGTGAGAGGGGAGTACAGAAGGGGGAGATGGAGGGGATACAGAGGAGAGATACGGAGAGGGGGGGCACAGAGGGGAAGGATATGGGAGGGAAGGGAGAGAGAGAGAGACCGAGAGACATAGAGACAGTGAGACAGAGATACAAAGCGACAGACAGAGAGAGAGAGAGAGAGAGAGAGAGAGAGAGAGAGAGAGAGAGAGAGAGAGAGAGAGAGAGAGAGAGAGAGAGAGATAGAGAGAGAGAGAGAGAGAGAGAGAGAGAGAGAGAGAGAGAGAGAGAGAGAGAGAGAGAGAGAGATAGAGATAGAGAGAGATAGATAAGAGATGGAGAAAGATAGAGGGACAGAGATATAAGATGTTGAGATAGAGATAGAGATGGAGAGAGATATAGAGATAGATGAGAGATAGAGAGAGAGAGAGAGAGAGAGTAGAAGGACAGAGTGTTTAGCGAAGATAGAGAGAGAGAGATAGATAGAGAGTTTGGACGGTGGCGCGACAATTTGGGTGTAACGACTCGGTTTCTGTCCCGATGGGAGGGTAAGTGCCTCATATACCCCGTGACCCGCCCCTGCGACGGACGTTTCGCTACATCGCGACGGCTACAGGTGGTCACATGCGGCCAACGAAGTGCAGCGGCGGCTCAGACATCGTAACTCAGCGGCCACCCAAACACGTCATCCAGCGACACTGGCCAGAGGGAAGGCCAGCGACACTGGAGCACGACGCCAATCCAATCAGCTGATCAAATATGAGCGGGCCAAAGCAAGCATCCAAATCGGCCAACTTGAGGCTGGCAGTTGGTGTTCTCCCACGATTTGAGCGCGCCACAACCAAACTGGTGAGGCCATGGTCGGGCCTGTCCAAACCGGCATGGTGAAGAAGTTCACAAGCACAGTCTAGCTGGATACCCCACCCAGATGCGTGTCAGCCATTACCAGCTCAATAGGTGTCAACAAAACATGGGCCCCATCAGCATATCTGCATATATCTGGCTCATGGACACCATTGTGTAGCAGCTGGCTCATGGACATCATTCTGTAGAAGTTGCGGGCTCATGGACACAATTCTGTAGCAGTTGCGGGCTCATGTACACCATTATGTGGCAGCTGTGGCCTCATGGACACTATTCTGAAGCAGTTGGCCCATGGACACCATTCTGTAGAAGTTGCTGGCTCATGGACACAATTTTGTAGCAGTTGGCTCATGGAAATCATTCTGCAGAAGTTGCGGGCTCATGGACACAATTATGTAGCAGCTGGCTCATGGACATCATTTTGTGGAAGTTACGGGCTCATGGACACAATTCTGTAGCAGTTGCGGGCTCATAGACACAATTCTGTAGCAGTTGTGGGCTCATGGACACCCTTCTGTAGCAGCTCTGTAGCTTGCTGAGATCGTCAGCTGCCTATGGCCTAATATTGTGTACCCCTAAGGTCGCGCGTGTTCCTTGGGTGGAATGCTTGCCTGTTGGCATCGACATGCGTGCCTCTGTCTGCAGTAAAGCTCATGCATTCGTGGGTTGCCTGAGAAGAACCGATCACAGCGGCAACACGGGCAGAGTTAGTTCGTTTTGTCTCCCATTTTAGCTTTGAGCCCGGAAAATGCAAATTGATTATATATTGATGGGTGTTGGTGGCGACTGCATGGGGTATGGCCAGGGGGCATGTCCATCCTCATTGTTAAGGGTTAGGCAGCAACGAATGTCCCCACCTCTCCGCTGTTTAGGAATGTGCACTTTAGTCGGCAGGGGTGGAACTTTGTTCACAATTGGTGTAGAAAATGCAACACCAAAAATTTGGGAAATGTGCCATCAGGCCAATGACATCGCATGGAAACAATGGGATCAAAATTGGTTTTGGCCACACAAATAATTGCGATGGGAACACCAATATCTTTTTAAGCCTCCACCTACGTCCGGTGATGTCGTTTCGGCATCATTCTGAAGATGGCTCCTAGTATAACCCACAGAGAAACCCATTACCTGGTCAGTAGAAGCTATCTATTAATATATTTGCACAATGTGGAAAAACCTTGTTGCTGCAGGCTTATACTTATTTTGGAAGCGCCATATCCTACCATACGGTAGGTATCATTGGGTTAAGGACAAATATCCCCAGCCACCTAGGTCTTTACCTAGACTGTGGTTTTACCTTTACCTAGGCCGGTGATCACGGGGCATTTGCTAATGAGGAACTAGAGGAGCTCCCAAAGTTGTAGTGCCAATGGGTGCCTTCTTTCATCGCAAAGCTCCTGTGGAAATCCTAATAAATAGCGACGGCGAACAGGTATCTGACAAATGTTTACGTGCTCTACTTATACCGAGCATACCCTTAGTAACCGAATATTCTTCGCACTTGAAAGTTGATCAGTTCATAATCGCATTCATCGCAATTCGCAGCAAGCCATTCCCAGAAACTATAAGAACAGTTCAGACCTCCTCCTTGAATCCTCGTTTTCGGACCTGGAGGAGCTCAGCCCCTCGCAGCTACGCCTCTAAATGACCCCGGCCGGTGACCCAACATACGTGTGGTGCAGAAGCGTACTTAGAAATTCACCAAGAAGAGATGGGGTGGCATGATCCGAAAGTGCGCCGGTGCCGTATAGGAAGGTCGCCGACTTCAGCCAGATGGGCACCACTGATTGAGAAAATTCCGAGAGGACAGGGGAGGAGTAGGTGGGGTTTACCAAGTACTAAGGACCGTCCACTATCACATCAGTAGCACACGGTGGAGCTGCCGCCTCCATTATATCAGTGGCTGCTTCAGGAGGGATTGGCAATGTAGCAGCCGATCTAGATGCCGTTTGAGATGTATTAATGAAGCCATGGTCTGTATATTCCGTGGTTTCTCACATATCGTGTCATGATGAATCCAAACACCAGCGGAAATATACAGCCACAGAAACACTCACACCAATCAGTGATGAGTGGTGACGGTTTGTTGTGCCGCGACAAGATTGCCTTCTTTGTGCATGCTCGAAATGATGGCGCATGTGTATGAATCTGCAAGCGGTTGATCATTTCGGCTCGGCGTCTACACAGTCAGCGTTTGTCAGTCTCCATTTCGGCTCGGCGTCTACACAGTCGGTGTTTGTCAGTCTCCATTTCGGCTCGGCGTCTACAAAGTCGGTGTTTGTCAGTCTCCGTTTCGGCTCGGCGTCTACACAGTCAGCGTTTGTCAGTCTCCATTTCGGCTCGACGTCTACACAGTCGGTGTTTGTCAGTCTCCATTTCGGCTCGGCGTCTACACAGTCGGTGTTTGTCAGTCTCCATTTCGGCTCGGCGTCTACACAGTCAGCGTTTGTCAGTCTCCATTTCGGCTCGGCGTCTACAGCCATAGTCGGCGTGTCGGCTCACCTCATCCTCCATGCGATGGATGAGGTGAGCCAAGTGCCATTTGTACTATAGTGACGTCATCAGGCGCGTGACGGCCCACGTCATTGGCGAATAGCATGTAAAATGTGCACGCCGCAGTTTAGTGAGCCTAATTTGTGTACCACGATCAGGGAGGGTGGGTTCTGAAAATCATTGGGGGGGGGGGCAATTCATGGAAGTCATGGGCTGGCCCAAATAGACTGGGGGCACAATCCATAGGGTACCATGTCAAATGTTGGAATTATTTGGGGGAAAAGCCAACATTGAGGGGGCATTTGCCCCGTGAGAAGTCTGCAAACCAACACCCATGTTGCCGATGCTGTTTTGCTTCGCCCGAGACTGGTTGACGTGCCCGCCACGGCCACGTGCCTGAGCCTGCTGCCTACGCCCTGTCAGACAATGTTGCAGCCAATCAGTATCAATCCCGTACAGCGTGAACTTGTCCAAAAGCAGCTATGAGGTATCACGTCGAAGCAATTTGCGAGTTATAGAGGCATGTGTCAGGAGGGAAGTGTTTCCAGAATCCATGGCACGTGGCGCTTTGTCGGTGATGGCCGCAGGTGCAGCTTCGGTGGAATTGCTTGTACGGTATCTGCCTTGTCAGTCCGAGACGAGACGATTGTTCTCAAGGTAATTTATGAGTTGATGTTGAACAATTCGTTCTACGAGTTTCATCACCGCCGGTAGGATGAAATTCAGCGAGTGTCAACGGGTTCAAACGACACGTTACCCTTGAGTATGGGTATTGTCAGGGTGTGCTTCCACTTGGTGGCACGATTCTCGTGATTAGGCTATAGTTGACTATATCGAGAAGCACGTATCCGAAGCAGCGTGTGTTCCTGCGAACATAGGGGCGTGTACTGGCCATCAGCGCAGGTCTACTTGGTCTATGGAAATAACTGCACGTTTAATTAGTTGATGTTGGGGGTATGCCTGTACAGAGCCGTGTATTACGCTCCAATGCAATAGAACGCAACGCGTCCTGTTTGCATCTTATAGTCTATTTACTGAGCATATTTACTGAGGTACATGGGCTGTGATGGTAGCTATTGGTTCGTGGATTCGAAAGTAAAGCAAAGAATGAACGGTGGGGGAGCATTGCCTTTAGTCACTAATATTTAGGCATCATTGCCGACCAGTAATGCCATTATCGGGAGCCTCATAAAGAAATTATCCGAAGGTTGATAAAAAATTCCCCAAACAACCAAGCTTCATTTGTTTCTCAAAGGACATTCCTGTCAGAAGGTTCACCTTAGGCACTGCCTGAGCGTATTAATTTCCTTTCAATACCTTTTCACAAGCGATGAAAATCGATGGCAATACATTTCCTTCCCGCTGCTCACCGAATATGACGGTTAACAGAATTCCTCCTTTCATGTCATTTTACGGGCTCACTAAAACTCGTTCTCTAAACTTCAAAATTGTACCAATGAAATAAACGTATTTGAAGAAAATAGCATCCTCACTATCGTTCCGACGCATTTTGAAACAACCTCAAAATGAGTGATCCTGATAATTCGTCGTATTCGGTGAGTGGCGGGAAATAAATGTATATCCTCTTGAAATGTGTCATACCTCTGGCTCGGACTGTCGGCGCGCCCGTGTCTATTTCTCACTATGGCCGTCGACGATCAGCGGTGGAGCATTGTACGCTGCTGATAGGAGTATTGTTGAACAGTTCTGAAGTCTGAGGTTCTGAAGCCGGCTGCGTGTTGAACTGCATCCTAAATCCTCACTAAAATGGATCAATGCATGTGTTTTATTCAAGTTTCAGCGACTGACGTGGTAATATCGTATGGTAGGAAAACCCAACAGAGTGTAGGTAGGTGTTTGGTGTCTATGTCCAAAGAAAACTAAATATTTCATAAATGCACATGTGGATTCGGTATTATTCACATAATTCAAATATGATTATGATGCCACTGGCATCCGCCTTCTGAACCAACCAATACCATTACTCTTATTGGAAAAGGAAATCAGAAAAAGTTGTATCAGGCATCGGTGGTAATTGGTTTCTTTTTGATGCCCCTCCCCAATATTCGGCTTGGCTCCAAATGTTTGTAAATCAACATGGAAGCCTGTTTGTGTGCCCCAAATGATATACCCCCTTGTTCATACTTGAGCCTCGAATAATTCTCGTAAATCAACACCCATGACGGTGGGTGCTGCGGTACAAAATCAACCAGTTTGTTTGTTTGTTTGTTTGTTTGTTTGTTTATTTATTTAACACATCACAACACGCATACAAGATGGCCAATTTTGCGATTGGCACAAAAGACCAAGCTGGTCTTAAATCTAGGTGCCTCTCGAAACAGCGTCTTTAACCTATAAAACGCTTGACCACCGACACGGTGCGACAATCGCTACCTGCCCCCGCCAGCACGCACCATCGCCACACAAAGCATGCACTCGTCTGAGTGGTACCCAACACTATGCCTGCACCCGGTAGCACCTGGTTAGTTCTGAATGTTAGTTTGTTGTGTTAAAGCGTTTTGTGTTGATAAGAAACGTCTGAAATGTTAATGCAATAAACGGCTCAAGGTTCTTTCTGATACCATATCCAAAAATAAGTGCTTGCGAGATCTCCTTTTCAGTTAAATTAGTAAACATATTTGTTGTGCTTCGGAGTTTAGTGAATAGAATATCTCTATGGAAAGCATAAAGAGGACAGTGAAATATGAAGTGAATTGTATCCTGTTTAAAGTGGCCACATGGGCATGATGGGTCATGTAGAGGATTGATGACAAATACGTCTGCGTTTAGTTGAGTGAGACCCATTCTAAATCTTGCATGTAGCGCGTTGCCTACTTTTGTTCCTAGCGAATAATATTGTGGTGGTATCGTGGCACCTGTGCGACCCATAATTGAACTCTTGAATTTATTGATGTTTGGTTGGTGTCTTAAATTTTCAGGAAGATTATTCCACACCTTTGTTGTGGCCAGGAAAAACGATTTTTGGAACGAGGCGATTCTATTTCACGGGACTGTTAGTGTAGTTGAATTTCTCAAGCGCCTTCCTGTAATGGTCTGCCGTGGTTCAGTAACTAGTTTTGTAATATAATTTGGGAGTCTCATACCTGCGTGCTTGATTTTGTGAAACAAAAGAAGTTTATGAATTTCTCGCCGTGTTTTAAGCTCATCCAATCCCAATTCCGACCTAATTTTTCCTGATGATGTTCTATATAGTGCACCTGTGATTAATCTAGTTGCTCTTTTTTGTAATTTTTCAAGTCTGAGTGCATCCGATATTGTTATATGCCCGTCGTATATGGTATCTGCGTATTCAAACAAAGGCCGAATGTAAATTTTGTACAAGTTTAGGAGGATTTGCTTTGAAATCTTACTTGCAATAGGATAAAGAGGGCTTAGTGCACAGTTGACCTTTAGGATAATGTCGTTTATGTGACTATGGAAGCGCAAGTCAGAAGAAAATGTTAGGCCGAGGTGTTTATGATTTTCTAAGTTTGGTATTGGCTGGCTTCCCATTCTGAGATTGAGGGGTTTACTGTTTCTCTTACATGTGAATGTTTGTTGGATCGTTTTTGCCGCGTTAAATTGTATGCCCCATTTTGTTCCAAATTCATGTATAATATCAAGATCTTTTTGAATTGATTGCTGTGCTTCTAGTGAGACTTGGGTGTGTGAAGAGCAAAGCGACGTGTCATCAGCGAAAAAACGTATTTCACTTGTAATCATGTCCGCCAAGTCATTTAAATATATTAATGCCAAAAGGGGTCCCAAAACAGAACCTTGTGGGCAGCCCGCATTTGTGGTAATTGGTGATGATAGGCTGTTTCCTACCCTTACACGCTGTTCTCTATTTTCTAAGTATGATTGTAGCCAATTTAAAGCAGTACCGGTAATCCCACAATCATTTTTGCATTTAAAAATAAGTCCTGCATGCCATATAGTATCAAAATATTTTTGTATATCCAAATATATACATGTAAAGTCAAGATTTCGATCTAAAGATGAATATAGAGTATGTGTCAAGTAGAGCAACTGTAGTTGGGTCCCATGATAGGGACGGTAACCACTTTGTTTCTCAGAGAGTATATTATTTTCCGTTATGTGTGAATAAATTCGTTTAAAAACTAACTTTTCTAGAATTTTGGACACACACGATAAGAGGCTAATTGGCCTATAATTTGTGGGATCAGAGCATGACCCTTTCTTTTTGAATATGGGCGATACATTAGCTTGTTTCCATTCCTTAGGGAAAAGTCCGAGTGATAAGGATTTGTTACATAATTTAGTAAGGGGTTCGTAGATAAGAATAGCAATTAATTTAAGCAGCCTGGGAGGTATTTCGTCAGGTCCTGTTGATTTATTTGGATTAAGATGGTTGAGCTGCTGAATAACTTCATCTTCAGTGACTTGCATTTCTGCCAAACTTGGAAAGCTATGATTATATTGTGCGTCCATGGAGGGTAGTTGCAAGTTGTTAGGTGTTTGGGATTGTCCCGCAAAATGCGCGTTAAAGAGTGTTGCCTTCTCTGCATCATCAATAATTGCACCATTTGGACCATCTAGGGGTGGTATGCTTTGGGACATCGTGGTACCAATTATCCCCTTTAAAATTTGATGGTATTTTCGAGGGCTATGTTTACATTCACCTAGTTTCCTAACCTGGCTCTTAATGTAACTGTTCTTTAGTGATTTGTTAAGTTCGGTGACTCTGTTCCGTTGATCTTTCCAATTATTCCAACTAAACCATGTCTGCATCCTTTTGGCACTTCTAAATAATCGGTCTCGTTTTCTGATATTTCTCTTGAGCTCAGAATTAACCCAAGGTTTGCTTGCCCCGTTGATTTTGATTATTTTTGTGGGCATAGACTCTTTTGCGGATTGAATAATAACATCAGAAAACATTTTTGCGGCTTCATCAACGTCGTTTCCTAAAACATCTTCCCAGTCTACATTTTGGAGGAATGTGATGATTTTGCCGCTGTCTAGCTTATCAAAGTCCCATATTTTCTTATTATAGATTTGCCTGGTCGACTTGGTGATATTTAAAGTTGCAAATATAGGGTAATGATCAATATTTGAGAAAGGAGGCAAGATACCACATTCAGAAACCATTTCTTTGTTTGAAGTAATGATTAAGTCTCTAAGATTTTCTACTTCGTTCGCGACTCTTGTCGGTTCGTCTATAAGTTGGAAAAGTTCCAGCGTGTTAATTGTTTCCAGAATATCTAAGTCAAATGGGGTAACTCTTCCCTTGGCGTACGACTGGTTCAAGAAAATATTGCCAGCATTAAAGTCGCCCATAACAAGGATAATTGATGGATTCGACATCAGGGCTAAGGACATGCTATCATTAAATTTGTCAATAAATGACTTATATTCGCCTGATGACAGATTCGGTGGGAGATATGTGCAGCATATTATGATCGATGCAACTTTAATTTTCACCAGACACCATATCCATTCCACATCATCAAGTTCCATGTGGTTGAGTCTTTTGACTGCGAGTGCCGTGCTTACATAGATTGCAACCCCACCTCCCTGGCGAGTCCATGTGCCTCGTCAGTGGATCATGGAACTGGTCTAATCTGTAAAGACTTGGGTGGACCTGGTTGCTTAGTTTTGTCTCAGTTAATAATAATATGTCTACACTATTTTGAGTTATAAATTGTGCGACCTCATCAAGTCTTGCAGGGGCCGTGATACTGTTTATGTTTACATGGCTTATTTTTATTCGTGCTCGATCGACGAATGGAGGACCGGGGTTAGTCTCAATACCAGATATAATGAGGAGTATCCTGAGATCATGTGTTTGATTCCAGATATCAATGAGTACATTTTTATTGGCACCGGTGCCACGAGTCCTCATTTTATATTCGGGGTGTCCGTGTACGTGATTTCGTGCCACATGTCGTGAACGATGTGAATTTAGAATGGGTTGGTTCAAGAGCTTTTTAATGTTACTATGTGAAAACAAGACACAGTAAAACCAGTTGGTGGGGACAGGTGCAGACACAGTAATGAGACAATGGTGCATACCCTAGGAACAGCGGTGGTGGGCAGCGCACTTTCAACATTTTCCTCCCTTAATATACGAGGGTTAGTCGTAGCTCGTGAACATCACGACACAAAACAGTACTCAGAATGGAGCAAGTTTGGGAATATTTCACAGAAGCAAGATATATACGAGACTTCACACCATGCATGTCGCTAAAAACGCACGTACAGCCTTATGGTCATACTATGCAACTGGTTATGCCCAGATGCGATAACATGCCTCCGACAGCGCCCAGACAGTTACTCACCGTGGGATTAGCACGCAAGGACTGGCACTCGGCTCTGGGCGCGCCAGTTGCACCGCTCCAAACCGCGCGGCGCTCGGGCACGCCGATGCTGCGCCGCAGCGCGTCCAGTGCTCGCAGTGTCAGCTCAGATCGCCGGCAGGCGCATGTGCACGGTGGTCGGCGGCAACGCCCCGATCCCACAGACTGGCGCCCAGTGAACGAGCCACCGCCCATGCTTCACATCACAACCCTCACTGGCGCTGGGTAGCTCCGCCTCTGCCGCTCCTGCCCCTCCTGGTCTGGAATTCAGCGCCGCTGGCGGGAGCGCGGTCCGCAGGGGCGGACTCAGCCGAAATCCGAAATCCAGTTAATGTTTTGCTAAAGAACGTGCTATGTCATGATTTCACTTGTACCTGAGGCTCCCCTTATGCATACCTGGTTCCTACGCCTGTGTACATTTGTAGCCCAGGACCAAAAATATACACAGGTGTTTGTCACCACCATCTTTGCCTCTAGGATAATGTTTTTTTTTAACGAACAGCAAAAGTAACATCCCAAAAGCAAGCAAACGTTCATATCGCAAAGATTCTTGTATTTTAGTATGTGCATTTTGCAAAACACATCATCACCCCCACCACCACCCTCCCTCCGCTTAACATTTTTCGTTAGACCCGACCTACAACATTTTCAAACGTTCCAACTCCCATGCTCCAGCTTCTTGGCTACCTACATCTGAAATCGCGTGCCTGTTTGATTTTCCTTAAATTAGCCCCTGCAGCTGCCTGTCGTTGGATGTGTAACTTTGAGGCCCACAAGATGCGTGTTCAATTCATAGTCCTCCTCCTACAAATCCAGTTGGCAGCTTAACAGGCAACACCTCAGCGTCCTGGACTGTGCCGATGCGCTAAAGGCTGGCAGGCTAAAGGCTGTAAGCCCTCTGTTACAATTAATCCGTCGAGCTGCAATCGTTTGATGGGGCGGTAATGGATCCGGGTCATTGTCTGACTCCGCCCCTGTCTCGGGCGTCCTCCGTTGGCCGTTGATTAGTTGGCCGTTGATTGGGACGTCCTCCGTTGGCCGTTGATTAGTTGGCCGTTGATTGGCCAATGATTGGCCGTTGGACGTCCTCCGTTGGCCGCAAACTTAGACCGGCTTGTCGGCTGGTCCCAGACTGGTCGGTCGGCTGGTCCCAGACCGGCCGGTCGGCTGGTCCCGGACCGGCCGGTCGGCTGGTCTCAGACCGGTCGATGAGCCGGCGTCGGACCACGTGACCGGCGTGAGGCCGCATGGGCCTCATACAGACGGCGCGGCCGACAGGGCTGCCGGTCGTCCATCAGCAGTCGGGCGGACCGGCTAGGGACGGGCGGCGGCCGGCCGCCGACACCGCCTCCAGCATCAGAGCGGCTCAGCTGGCGGCTCAGCTGGCGGGCCAGCGGCGGCTCAGCTGGCGGCTCAGCTGGCGGGCCAGCGGCGGCCAGCGGCGGCCAGCGGCGGCCAGCGGCGGCCAGCGGCGGCCAGCGGCGGCCAGCGGCGGCCAGCGGCGGCCAGCGGCGGCCAGCGGCGGCCAGCGGCGGCCAGCGGCGGCCAGCGGCGGCCAGCGGCGGCCAGCGGCGGCCAGCGGCGGCCAGCGGCGGCCAGCGGCGGCCAGCGGCGGCCAGCGGCGGCCAGCGGCGGCCAGCGGCGGCCAGCGGCGGCCAGCGGCGGCCAGCGGCGGCCAGCGGCGGCCAGCGGCGGCCAGCGGCGGCCAGCGGCGGCCAGCGGCGGCCAGCGGCGGCCAGCGGCGGCCAGCGGCGGCCAGCGGCGGCCAGCGGCGGCCAGCGGCGGCCAGCGGCGGCCAGCGGCGGCCAGCGGCGGCCAGCGGCGGCCAGCGGCGGCCAGCGGCGGCCAGCGGCGGCCAGCGGCGGCCAGCGGCGGCCAGCGGCGGCCAGCGGCGGCCAGCGGCGGCCAGCGGCGGCCAGCGGCGGCCAGCGGCGGCCAGCGGCGGCCAGCGGCGGCCAGCGGCGGCCAGCGGCGGCCAGCGGCGGCCAGCGGCGGCCAGCGGCGGCCAGCGGCGGCCAGCGGCGGCCAGCGGCGGCCAGCGGCGGCCAGCGGCGGCCAGCGGCGGCCAGCGGCGGCCAGCGGGGAGCGGCGGCCAGCGGCGGCCAGCGGGGGCGGCCAGCGGCGGCAGCGGCGGCCAGCGGCGGCCAGCGGCGGCCAGCGGCGGCCAGCGGCGGCCAGCGGCGGCCAGCGGCGGCCAGCGGCGGCCAGCGGCGGCCAGCGGCGGCCAGCGGCGGCCAGCGGCGGCCAGCGGCGGCCAGCGGCGGCCATGAATCTCGCGACACGATTTGTTCGATATTCTTTGGCGTTTCACTTCGAAATGAACACTTCATCATCGCGTCCGTCGATGAATCTGCAGTGCCTGACAGCTGCGGGCCGCGCGCGGCGACATTGGATCGGCACACGTCGCCGTAGGCCGGCACAAGTTACGCCCAACTTGTACTGGTGTACTGGCCGGTAGAGCGGCGAGCGGCGGCTCGTGCCCAACTTGTTTGGAGTATATTTTACCCGTGTGGATATTTGGAGAGTCGCCTCTGAAAGCCGACGACTGTTTTCATAAGCATAAATCAGCGTTCACGCGTTGGCGGCGATCTTCAAAGGAACTCGACATTCCGGGTGGGAACCCGATGTGGCACGTGAGTCGGCATCAACACCTCTACAGGCGACACGCAGTCCACGCTTAATGGCGCTGGTGACGGGCTTTGCTACCGGAAACGCTCGGCTTCTTGTACCGTTTTTTCGTCGACTCTCGCGCAAGCTGCTGACAAATGCAGTTCGGGATAGCTTCCGGCGTTTGAGTGGCTGGTTTTCCCGTCACGTGTCGGCAGGTTAAATGGCCAGATTGTTGCTTCTGGTCGAGCATGGTGCACGTTGCGAGGGACAAACATGCCCAATTGTGCTACAGCGTGTGCCATGCTGTCACTTTTCTTGCATGCTCAATGGGGTCTTGTTCGTATTGACAAATTGATTATGTCGTTACCATAAGGTGTTCATCTTGTGTGTCCATAAGTGTCGCATGCCACATCTTCACACCAGATAGGGGGAC
>JAOTOM010004186.1:227500-237979 GCA_034440615.1 Ashinkailepas kermadecensis
TCCCAATCCTCGACAACCCTCTGTAGCTTTCAGGGACATACATCTCCTAAACAGGTCTCACAATTTCTGGCAAACATCGCCAGCTCTCGGAACTGGCACTTCGGAGCTAATGAGAGCTCTAGGAACCCTCATTAGCCCTAAGGCGGCCTGTTCATCCTACAGGGTTACTCCCAAGCCTCAGGGGTATCCCAGTACAACCCTCTGTACTATCAGGGACCCTTTCCAGTCCTCGGCAGTCTTTTTGGCTATCAAGGGTATTCCACCTCTGAAACTGGCCCTCAGCATTTCTCACAACTATCGCTAATCATTAGGAACTCTCGTTAGCTCTGAAGGGCTTCTCCACCTCTCCACCCCAACTACAAATTATCTTGCGGAGGAGTAAAGTAAACTAAAACTCGAAGCATCTGGGAGATGTCCTCCGCGTTCAGCACCTTAACGTGTTAACGTCACATACACTACAACGTAAGACTCCTTTAACGTAATTGCACACTTGCCTTAAACTTGCTTGCAAAACCCAATTGCTTTAAAGGCGGCGCAAATGACCTCCTTGCTTCGGCACGCCTCTAAACACACTCACCCTCTCGCTCCCCGCTCTCAGGGAGTACACTCCGTTCCCTCGGGGCCTTCTTCATCAGCCCAGGACCATATAGGTCAGCCCGAGCTCTTTTCGTCGATCCAGAGGCCCTTTACGTTGGCCCAGGGACCCTTCACGTCGGACCAGAGGCCCTTCACATCGGCCCAAGGGGGCCTTAAGGGCCCCTCAAGGGGATGGCCTGGAGAACCCCCTCGAACCCGCCAGGGGGGCTGCTCTCTTCGCCCCCTTGGTACTCCACTGGCTAAAAGGCGTTATTTCACTGATGGGTAGCCTTTCCTCCAAAACGGTTGCAATATATAGCCAAATAATTTAAACGATGCTGTTTGCATACCTCATTATATCCGAGGCTGTGGCAAAAATTGCATTGCCGGGACAGTGGAAGTGGGAGCGAAACGGCACTACATCGCATAGTTACGCCAGCATTTCGGCAACATCTCCGGCACCCGAATTATAAAAAGTTTTAGGTGTTCAAAATGTTCGCGTTCGTGCTAGTCGCCGGCTTTGACGGGAAGCGTTATGGACCATTAGCCTAATCTGGGCCGGCACGTGTGTCGGCTGTGTCTGTTGTTGTGTCGCGGGCCAGGCCGAGCTCGGCCGCGCTGTGTACGCGCGCGCCGCGCCCAACATCATAAAACACAAACGGCCGGCCCCGTCTCGCATTACTTCCGTCGCGCTTTCCCCCGGCATGTTCAATAAAGTGGCGGCGGCGGCGGCGCGTACGTCGACCGCTGCGCCATTAGTGCCACCTTTTTGCTATCCATCAGCCGCACAGGAGATATGAGTCACACCCACAGACTCCGACATCCTTGGCTGACGATGGTCTCGACATCTCGACCGTTAGTCCACAGTCGACACCATTATGCAGCGTATTAATGGTACGCTGCATATAATAATCTTGGGCTTCGTACAAGTCTTCTTGTGTTTCGTCACCGGCCGGAAAATGTTTAATAGCCCACGGTAGACGAAGCTTTAATGAAACAGCCACTTGACATGCATGCGCTTGGACGTCGTACCACAACTACATTTCCACGTAAGATGATAATGACACCGCTATGAATCATTTACCTTGGACGTCGTACCACAACTACATTTCCACGTAAGATGATAATGACACCGCTATGAATCATTTACCTTGGACGTCGTACCACAACTACATTTCCACGTAAGATGATAATGACACCGCTATGAATCATTTACCTTCAGGTACCTCTCGGGACAAGACAGGGGCGTCGATTTGTATCCTTTTGTGGGGGCCAGGGCCCCATCAATGTTGATCTTGGCCCCCCATGTTGATTTCCCCCCCCAATAATCTATGCTACTTTTATGCTGATAAAAAAGTTGAAGGAAAAAAGAAGAAAAACACCATGCTAGATGTTATGCTACCATGCTAGATGTTAAACACCATGCTAGATTGTACTTAGAAAATGTAGTTGATGTTAACCAGCACATTTTGTACTGAAAAGAAACAGATTTGGATTAGATAGTGGACTGACTCTCCACCTTTTGCTACACAATTCAAAATGGTGTGAAAAAAACAAAATAGCTGGATTTCCCTGCACTGTGGAAGGACAACTTACATCATAAAATGTTGAGATTAGCTGATGATATACAAAGCTGATGATGTACAAACTATAATTATCTTCAACAGCCCACTCATCACACTATCAACTTGATATTTACCTGGTACCTAGGCACCTAGGTACATGCTGCAGAAAGACTTAGACGAGCTTGTGAAGTGGTCCAAAAAATGGCAGATGAAATTGAATTTGCTAAGTGCAAAATCATGCATGTAGGTAGGCAGCATATCAAGGCTCCGTACTTGATGGGTGGCCAAGTACTATCAGTGACTCAGCAGGAGAAGGACTTAGGTGTTATTTTGAACACAAAATTGGGGGCATCAGAACAGACCAAAGAAGCCAGGAAGAAGGCACTAAGAATACTTGGGGCAATAAATAGGAATGTATCATACAAAAATGAGGAAGTCATCAGGAAGCTTTACTGTGCACATGTCAGGCCACATTTGGAATACTGTGTCCAAGCTTGGTCCCCTAGTTATGAAAAAGATTGTTGGAATTTAGAGAGAGTACAAAAGAGGGCAACAAAAATGGTTAATGGTACTGGTATAAGCAACCTGGCATATGAGGAAATATTGAAGAAATTGAATATGTTTTCACTTAGATATAGAAGGCTGAGAGGAGATCGCATCGAGGTCTTTATATTTGTTCATGGTCCGGAACTGGGATATCTCAGGGAAATATTTGAATTTAACAGAAATGATGCTTTTAGAGGTCAGCTATGGCTCACATGACTTCCAAAGCAAACCTTAAAAGGTACACCAAAGGGTAATCTTTACCTTTCGGCCGACACATACTGCCAAGGTTAGTGATTTGTAAAGAGTTGCCTATACAATGTCACATATATTTCATGACGTCATGGCCGAAAAATTGCCTTCGGAGGATTCTGTTTTCCCGGTTAGTTTAGGTTAGGTTAGGTTAGCTTATATTATGCTATGATACATTTTGTATATTATGCTACATTATCTTAGTCTAGGTTAGGTGGTAATCTTCACCGACACCCGACTCCTGTGACGTCACTTCCCTGACTCCTGTGACGTCACTGTTCCCCACTGTACACCTCTTTACAAATCACTAACCTTGGCAGTATGTGTCGGCCGAAAGGTAAAGATTACCGACCAAAGTTCGCCTTCAAGCCTTGGTGACGTCACATATTTTTCCTCATTGCAGAAATTGGTAGCATCAGGCATGTTTCAATTTTGCTGCGCATGGGGGGAAGTTATTTTTTTAAGGCGTGCCGGACCATAAAGGTCATTGGCGCCGCCTTTAAAGCGAGTACGTTACATGCCTGTCTATAAAAGCGAGTGTTTGCGATCAAGGTGCAGGCAGGTGGACATTTACGTTAAGGGAATTTTACGTGATAGTTTGTGTGATATTTTAGGTGCTGAAGGCGGAGGCTGGGATTTGGACATCTCCCTGATGTCTAAATGGCTTTAATTTTACTTTGGGCCTGCACAAAATAATTTGTAGTTTGGGTGGGGGCGGGGCTGCGCATGAAACATACGAAGTTTATGCATTGCCCATATATGTTTTGCACGTTATATGATTTTTTCTCGTCAAAATGGAGGACTACCCTGTATTTGTATTTTGCATGCTGGCGCAGCTAGGCATAGTCCGAGAATGCTTTCATTGATGCGTTTGAGTGAGGAAAGACAATACCACTCATCAATAATCAGAAATTAGCAGCAATATAGTAATTACGTGTTTGAAGTTGCAAATTTCATGTCTCCCTCCTTGAAAAATACAATTGGGTATAGCGGCCACCGGTCGTGACGTCTGTTCTTCAGAGCATCAAAAACCGTAGCATCGAAAGATAAAAAGTCAAAGTAGAAAATCCTAGAATCTCAAGCTAGAGAATGTGGTCGACAAATATGACTGAGGTGAGACATTTGTGGTGCAATTGCGCGCGATGTTTAATCCGGTGGCCAAACTCATATGGCGTCGCGCTGCTTCATTTTTTATACTTCACACCCGATGTGTCTGCAGATTAGTGTGATTTTAAGCAGTTAATTCTTACTGATATTTAATTCCCAAAGAAACAATAGAGGAAGAAGTTGGCAGGTAAGCTTCAACAAGTCCAATCCATGCCTTTTTCTGATTTCTGCACGGTGTTCCTATATTAATGCCAGATACCTAACTGCCTACCTACCATATTTGAGTATTATTGTGCTTTAAGGTGGTAACAAGACAAGTTTTTACACACATTTTCCTTCATACAGCAAACGAATAGGATAGTTTTGGTAGTAAATTTGTGCTTTAAGGTGTTTTTTGAATTCTTGGAATTTATCATTCGAATGCAATGTTTATGGATGTGACTAAGATGATGGGGCCATTCATTTTCTGTGCAAATGCTTACTTTTCAGGTTGTGACCAAAATAACAACAAAAAAGAGGCTTTGAGTTAGGTAACATAGCATAAAAAGAAATGTATTTTTGTTAAAAAAAAATTCAGCATAACCAGACCAAACCTAACCTGCCTTTGGAGGAAAAACAAAAACATAAAATTAGAAAAAGCTAAAGCATTTTATTTTCTGAAGATTTTCAAAATTTAAAAACCTAACACTACCTAACCTAACCTAACATGAGTTGCACTTGAATACAAAATTATTTGAAAATTTGCAGTTTAAGGTGTTTTTATTTATTTTTTTGTGAATTTTTTTTTCAGAATACTATGTTTATGAAGGTGACTAAGATGAGGGGACCACTTATTTTCTGTGCAATCGCTTTTTTTATTTGTAAAAAATTGATAAATTTTCGAATTTAAAAAGCCTTAACTAACCTAACCTAACCAAACCTAACCCATTTGTTTGCTTTATGTAAACAAATATGTGTAAAAACTTGTCTTGTTACCACATTAAACCAGAAAAATACCGGTTTGGTTAGGTTAGGCTAGTTTAGTTTTTAGGTTGGAACATTTTTGCAAGTTTTCAAAAATTTGCTAAAAATCGGACATTTTTCCTTCAAAGGCAGCTGACGTTAGGTTAAGCTAGGTTTGGTTCGGTTTTCTAGTTTAGAAAGTTTTCAGAGGATATATTGCTTAAAATTGTTTTCTTTTTTCTCTCCAAAGGAGGTTAGGATATGCTAGATTAGGTTATGTTTGTTATGGTTATTAGGTTATCGTATGGATTCACTAATGAGTGAATCCATATAATTCCCACTGGAGTCTAAAAGCTCCATCATAACCTTACGCATAACGATATCACAAGAGCCCATCTCGATTCTACTGCTCACTTAAGACACTATAGAAGTCAATTAATGAAAGTGTTACTCCATTACCTGCATTGTTAATGCAAACAGAAAGAAGTCCTTGGGCCATATGTAATGTCCTTCACAGTGCTGCTCCATCCACCTCCAACTCCAGCCCTGACCAAACTTCAGGAGCGCATTCATCTCCAAAGCAGCCTGCGGAACAAGGTATGTATTGCAGCAAGAGTACTATGATCTGAATTCCATGGTATCCCTGTTGCCTAATAGTCCATCCTTTCCTATCTATGTAGGAGATGTTTGACTTTCCTCAAACTGTCTGGAGAACTTTGGAGTTGAAATCACGTGTGAGTGATGAAACAGATGAGCTATTCCTAGTGCTTATGTGGGAGAATTGCATGGCACAGTAGCATGCCGAATGGGAGGGACATTGTGGGCAGTTGTCCCCTGACAGGTTGTGGGGCCCCCAATAATCGTGTCGAGCTCCTGAAAAAAATGCGCCAGTCTCCTTAATAATCCCGTTTGGGCCCCCAATAATCGCACCGGAGCCCCGTAGAATCGCACTGGGGCGAAAAAGTCGCACAGGAGCTTCTGAAAAGGGCGCTGGGGCCTCAAAAGTTCCCACCTGGGCACCTGAAAATAACGCTTGGAGCTCGAAAGAGTCGTGCTGTGGTTCAAGAAAATCAGGACGGAGGCCACAAACGGTCGGGCCGGGGCCCCGGAAAGTCACGCTGGGCCTAGGGGTACCAAGAATTTTCGCCCGGATCCCTGAAAATCACGCTAGGGGCATGACAGGTCGCACCGGGGCTTCACAAGTGTCATTGTGATGACCCAACAAATGAAGCCGGGGCAACGAAAAGCAGTCCCGACATGGAAAATCACTCTGGGGTCCCAATAACCGCTCCAAAACCCACAAAGCGTGTTTGGCCACAAAAAACGTGTCCTAGCCACTAAAGCTCGAGCTAGGGATCCCAACAAGTGACCACGGGGCCCCCAAATATCGCGTTCGGGGCCCAAAAATTCCGTCGGTAATCCCAAAATTTAGTGTCGGTAATTAAAAGCGTACCGAGTTTCGCAAAAAAGCGACAGGGCCTTAAAATATGCGCTGCAGCTCGAAATAAACACACCGGGAGCGCTAAATAAAAAGCATAACGGAGGCCCTCTCGAGGCACACCAGGGCCATCAGACCGCACGGGGCCTCAAAAACAGGCTGGGCCCTCAAAAAGGGAATTGATCGTAAACAAGGAACAAATAGACCGGACACTAAATAAACACCTCGGCGTCTTCGAAAACGCGCCGATACCACAAAAATATAATCGGTGTATAAAAAGGCAACAAAGCTGTAAAAAAGATCCGGGTCTCAAACATGTGCCGGGCCCCTAACAAAAATTGGCTGGAGCCCTAAAACACATCCATAGAAGAAGAAAAACGCAACGGGTAAAAAACGAACACCTAGCCAGGGTCACGGCTCGGTAGCCAATCTGGGAGCTTATTTAACCAAAGAGATGAGGTGCATCAAAGCTCAGTGTGTCTACGGATTTCTTAATCACGAGAAAATGTGGGAAGAATAGAACTAATACATCGAATTGAATTTTTTGATTTTTTGTTCCAGCGAGCCGCCATACCAGGCATTCCACATGTCAAATGTGGCAGAAGACTATCATGTAACAGTAATTAGCAAAACGTGGGAGGCCTAGCAGAAACCGGAGAACCGCACGTAGAGTGGCGAATGCGCCGACTGCGCAAGGCGGGTGTGCACTTGCACGAACGTTGGCGTTTTGGCGATCGGTCGTTATTAATTGGAATGCCTGATATTGTCAAATTTTACATTTTTGAGTGATTTGTTCAGGTGCAATTTCAGCAGTGTGAGGTGGCTTTCCAAGGGATTCCAAAGGAAAAACCTTCAAACAGGATGGGGGGAGTTAGGGTTGAAATCCGGTCATTCAGAAATAATAGTGGTTGATTTGGCCCCCTCCACAGGACAGTTAATTCGGTCACTAATTATTCTATAACAAAAATATAAAGAACCCTCTTTGAAAACAAAATATTGGAAATCCGGGGACTTTTTTAAATGAGGATGGTTGGGCACCTTCCAAGTCAGTTTGCCCCCCTGTCGAAAATCCTAGGTACGCCACTGCCATGGCATGACATAATTTAACCTGTTGATGGCTATGATCCGCCGCAATGGACGGTGTACTCTGCGGCCCCGGTCCGCCACAGTGGACGATGTGCTCCGCAGCCCCGATCCGCCACAATGTACGGTGTACTCCACGGCCCTGATCCGCCACAGTGGACGGTGTGCTCCGCGGCCCCGGTCCGTTATAATGGACAGTGAACTCCACGGCCCTGATCCGTCACAGTGGACGGTTTGCTCCGCGACCCTGATCCACCACAGTGGATGGTGTACTCCGCGGCCCTGCTCAGCCGCAGTGGACGCTATGCTTCGCGGCCTAGTCCGTCATAGCAGGTGTGCCCCACGGCACCGGTCCACCACAGTGGACGGTATACTCTGCGACCCGGGTCTGCCACGGTTGATGATGTACTCCGCGGCCCTGGCCCGCCACAGTGGACGGTGTGCTCCGCGGCTCCGGTCCGTTAAGGTGGGCCGTGTGCTCCGCGGCACCGGTCCGCCAGAGTGGACGGTGTGTTTCGCGGCTCTGGTCCGCCATAGTAGAAGGTGTGCTCCACAGCCCCAGTCCGCCACAGTGGACGGTTTGCTCTGCGACCCTGGCCCGCCACAGTGGACGTCAGGGTCGAAAAATGTGGTTTTCCTGGATTTTTGCCATCCATAGCATTATCCTCTTCGCAAAATTATCCTCCATGTTGTTCCTTCCATGCGTTTTCAACGTGGACGTCCGATGGTGTTGTTCGACAACGAATTGCCCTGTGGTAAAGTGCTCAAGATTCACCTGAAACTCCAAAGTGATATTCTGATGCCAAGGTTTGAAGGAAAATATCCTCTCCGTATTCCATCACTCAGAAGTTGTCCTCTCATCACCCAGGATTGCAAAGTATAAATCCATCACGGCTTTCCACCATCTTTCCGAGCAGTTTTGTGTGCATTAGTTGCCACTTTCTCCGCATTCTACCGTTCACCTTACCATTAATAGGTACCAATGTCACCCTTGCATTAATATTTCCCATTCGTCACAGCCATTGCATCTGATTGAGACGCAGCTGCTCTTGTTGTGCATTTCGAGCGATGAATATTGATGCCATCAGAAAAGCAAATTCTGTCAGCAGCGAGACTGACTTTACTTCTACTGGGGTAATGATTACAGGTACTAACAACAGCGCGGCCAGAAATGCCTTGGGGTGCGGCATCCTTATGGCCTTATTCGTATCCCTCGCACCTATATGAAGACTCCTTACGTCTGTCATGTGTTCCTACTGTCCGACATTTTGCACCTCTTTATATTTGCCCTTCATATGCTTTATATTTGCTTTATATGATAAGGTCCGGTCACACGAAGTCGGGTCATCTCGGATCATTGTTCACACAATGTCATGGTGTACTACTTCGGTGGCTCTGAAACTGAATTAAAATTTAAATTCACAAGGAGCAGAAGCATTCGGCATAAGACGACATTGCGGGCGCAATGTCGCTAAGGCAGCTGACGCGCACAAAAATATAAACTCCACACACAAGACGGCAGTGTAGAATATGCATAATACTTGACCTGACCTAACACCATTGACCTTGTCACATATTTGAAAGCCGAATGTCTATATCATTATTTCATCATGTTCTGCACGAAAAGTTTCCCCTTACTGCGATAAGAAGAAAGAATTTGACCTGACCTCCGTTTAGTAACCTTGGACTTGATTACAATTTTGGGAAAGCAGAGTTATTTCATTTGATGAAAGAACATTATGATCTGGATTTGGTGTTGCTATGCTGGAACCACTGCGAATCTCGGCATTTTGAAGATTTTTGAATATTATCCTCCTTGATCCGTCCCAAGTCAATTTCAAGGGGAATTATAAATCAAATTGGTGAATGAGGTCAAGAAGGCAAATATGGTGGGGTCCAAGCACCACCAAAGGTATAGAAAACTCCGCACTTAACCTTTTGGAGGGAAAGGATTACAAGTACTAACGGGGCTGCAGTAAAAATGTCCCTATTGCGACACACCTGTTGCGGGACCATTCCATTGAAAACTGCTTTGATTTCTGCCATTATTCCCACTTTCCGAAGTTTTGTACTTTTTATTTCCGACTCTAGCAAAGGAACCATTCCAGCCGACATATCCATTTCAAAGCCGTCGGATGGCACTTCTGGGAATCTCCTGGGCTGACCTTTTCGGACTCCTTGGCCGTGACCGGAGAGGCATGTACCCGGTGTGTCCTACTCTTGCTCTTGGCTGCGCCATTGGGTACGGGTGGAGTTTTTAGATTGTTGTAAAAAAGTAGTAGGACGATTGCGCTGATTGATGTCTATGATCCGTTGTTAATTTTAGTTTGCTTGGTGTCGTGAGTGGTGACTGACTAGACTCGGCGATCACGATGACTACATCAATGCACATGTTTGATCAGAGGACATTGTTTTCGATTTCTATGCTTTTGTGGAGGCTGTGCCCCCTCCCGACCCAGAATTCGCCCCACCAAAACTTTGGCTTCGCCCCTCCCTAATGTTAAGCACCAAGGAAATACCTTCACCCATCGTCATCACAGTTCAGGCCTGCTGTGCTCCGATGCTCCATCAAGGCCGGTGTGTTTTAGCCTGCATATGGGCGCGGACATATTTTACTTAAGCCGGTGTGTGTTTGTTGGTGTGTAGGGTGAGGGGAGGGTGACGGCAACGTTGACGATGACGATGACGTTGACGATTACGATGGACCCGAGTCCATTGTATGACTCTGTAGTCGCATGCTATGACTCAAAGTTTGTATGTTGACATGTACTGTGTACTGCTCTTTTGCTTATGTGACTTCATCTGTTACTGGACGATTTTTCCGTTGGCGAGGATGCTGAATAAACATAAACATACACATTGTCAAATAAAAATCAGAATTATTGAGGTCTGAAAATATAGTGGTGAGTTTTCGTTTTTTTTTTTGGGGGGGTCTAGTACGTTGACACTTCGCCCCCCCCCCCAATGTTTTTC